>BPLQ01010113.1:0-135202 GCA_021605075.1 Caerostris darwini
CATGATTAAAAATAATTAAAAAATAATTGCCCAACGATTAGTGTGATATACGAACCCTCCGTCCTCTATTTACTACAAATAGGTTACCATGACAAACATCCTATAAAAAGAAATTTCTCGCCATGCTGGCAAGTGATAAAAAACAGTAACTGTAACCGGTGCACCCGGTTTGATTTATATATACAATAAGATTTTTTGTATGATTTATATGTAACATGATATAGTGTATACAACTAAAATTTACATTATAACTACATGATTTCAGAAGTAACTATGTTTTTAAGTCTGCGGTAAGTTTTTTGTGTTCTATTAAAAATTCCACGGGCCGTTAAAAGGTAATTTTTTGTGTTATGGAAAAAAATTTGCACAAGGTAATGTCAATTTAATTTATATTATTAAAATAGGTAATATTTTATACTTGCTAATTTTTGCTTTTGGAATGACTTGTATTTTGTTGTTTATATTCATAACTAATGCTGCTAAAAGGTAATTTTTATGTTATGGAAATGTACCCATGTAGTAAAAATAGAAGGTAAATTTTATTTACTGTTGTAAGACTGCTATTTAATTAAATCATTTTAATAGAAATGTGTCATATTTATTAAAATTTAGTATGTTTTTTAGATGAAGTTGAAAATGAAAAATAGATGGATGAAAAGTGCTAAAATGCAAATAGAAATAAAAGAAGTAATTATTTACTATACTATATAATAAATATTTTTGTTAACAAATATGTTTTTCAAGTTTCTATATTAGATATTTTAAAAATTTTAATTTTCATTTTAAATTTATTTCCTCAAGATTTCTTCATGGTATATTTTAGTATTGTTTAATTTTCATTTTGGTATATTTTTAGTATTGTTTAAACTTCATTTTAAATTTATTTTCTCAAGATTTCTTTATGATGTATTTTGAATATATGTATTATATTTCTTCAAGAACTCAAGATATTTTCAAAAAATCATTTTTTAATTTATATAATTTCCTTTCAAGTTTCTGGATCTAATATTTTTCAAAAATATATACTGTTTAATTTTCATTTTTTAATTTTTCCTTTCAAGAATTGAGTCTGATATTTTCAAAAAATATATATTGTTTTAAAATTTATATTCTCTTCATGACATGTTCCAGCATCCGATGTTTTTGAAAATATGTATTGTTTAATAAATTAAACTTTGGTGATATTTGTGAGGTAAATTTCTCCTGTCTGTGTGTGAGATATAATGATTATAATCAATTGGGATTGATGCACTCTGCATTGAATTATTAAAACATCTTGTGTAAATTTAATTAAAAATAAGTTTTTATTCATCTCTTCATTAGTTTTAAGAATTAAAGGTAGGTTTTTTCTAAGGTAAGTATTTAAGATTTTTTGCTTCTAGTCATAATTTTAATTTAATTCTATTTAAGAATTAAAGGTAGGTTTTTTTTTTGGTAAAATTTTTTGCTCTTCTAACTAATGCTGTTAAAAGGTAATTTTTTATGCATTTGCATCCATGTAGTAAAAATTGGTAAATTTTATTTACTTAGGTTTTTTAATGGGAAAACTGCTTGCAGGCATACAATGCTGTTTTTTTATACTTAACTTTTTGATTTGTTTTATTTTCAAGAGTTTATTTAACTTTTTTTCATTAAAACATGCCAAGTTACTTTTAGCAAGTTAATAAAAATTTATGTATTATAGTAAGTTAAGGTTATCAAACGGCATTTTAGTAAATGAAATCATTTTTTAAATATTTAATAAAATAAAAAATTTAAATATTTAATTTTAAATATTTAAATATTTTATTTTATTAAATATTTAAAATTTTTCATTTACTAAATGCCCCAAACCATTTGTTTGGTGACCTGAACCTAAATACAATTTTATTACCCTTTTTTTCATTTAGTGAAACTTTTTTATTAAGTTTTTAATGAATTTTTTATTTAATAAATAAATTACTAATTAATTAATTAAGGATTTTATGTTTTAATTAATGATTTAAATCACTTTAAAGTACTTAACTTTTATTTAATTAATTAATTGATAATTAACATTGTAAAATTATTAAATGAATACTTAAAATTTTAAATTAAATCTAATGTTCTTGACTTTTAAGTGCATGTTTCTCAACATATACTTAAAATTTATTCCTCTTATTTAAATTTTAAGGTTCTTTACAACTAATTTCATGTCTTTGTTATTTTTCAAAGCAACAATTTGTTGATCTAATACAATTTTTGCTAGAAAGTAATAGATTTTTATTACCATTTGATTTTAAAATTTCTTTTTATAAGATTTTATATTCAATTTAAATTGATTATCTTCATTCATCAATATAAATTCATTTATTTATTGATATTTTAGGAAATAGAAAAAAAGCAGTTATTAAAAGAATAATAAAAGACATTTCGAATGAAGTTCATTTAAAGTTACCAAAGCAAAAGACAATATAAAGGTCTGTTTACTTTTATATACATTTAAAATTTGTTCCTTATTTGCATTTTTATCCATTTTGTGTTCATTCAAAATAACATTTTATTTACATTGAACTATTGTTTCTTTGAATTTTTATACATTTTGTGTTCATTCAAAATATCATTTATAACTTTTTATACATTTTGTGTACATTCAAAAACCATTTATATACATTTAAAAATTGTTTCTTATTTGAATGTTATATGTATTTTGTATTCAATTAAACATAATTTTATTTACATTTAAAAATTGTTTGAATTTTTTTATGCATTTTTTATATGTATAAACATTACATTTTATTACACTTGTTATTTTTATACATTTATATTTTTAAATTTGTTTCTTATTTGATTATACATTTTGTATTCATTTAAAATATCATTAAAAATTGTTTTTTATGTGAATTTATTTTACACATTTGGTCATAGTTATTTTTCTTGAAATAAAAATTAATTTTAAATAATTTTTAATTACCTTCTTAAATTATTAAAAGATATGTAGTTTGAAAATATTTCTGATTGGCTATTTTTAAATGTATATAAATAGGATTGATATGTTTCTTTAAAATATTTTTCATTCAAATCTTTTTGATACGATATTGATAATAAATATTCAAATATAAATCTTGCTTTTTCTGGTGGATTAGAAATAATCTGTTCTAAATTTAAAATTTCTATCTATTTATGAGCTGTAGTTAAATTTAAAATTTCTATTAACTTTAATTTGGTTTCCATAAATAATAAAATACTAATTGATATTTCTTCTTGTTGATAAGTTTGCAAACATACTTTCCTTAAAATATCTTTATTAAATTTTTTTTCTGTTGATGAAGTCAAATCTTTAGTGATGGGTATATTTGTTATTCTCGATATTGCACTAATAGAATTTTTAATATAAGCTAATGATCTTTTATTTGAAATCAACATACATTTATATTTTTTTGTGTAGTCATTCTTTATTCAATACTAATTATCAGAAACCTAACCGATAAAAAGAAATATTCTAATTTAGAAAAAATATTTTCTTCTGAAATAAAAATTTCAATTTTTAAAATATTACATAATAATCAGGAGTATAAATATCGAAGCCCAACTGATAAAATGTTCATTCTATCTCAAAATGTCTACTTGTAATGACCGATATCAGTCTCTTGCCAATGAGATAGAAAAGCAGATTCGTAAGTTTTATCGTAATATAGAGAGAAAAATTACGCAAAGAAATTATATTACGCCATTTCAGTGGGCGTTTGAGATTTATTATAAAAAAATGTTGATGAGAGTAAGAATTTGTGAACTTTTCACAGCCTTGTGGCGTATTGGGTGTATTGATCCAAGCTGTATTTATCATCGACCAGAAAACATGAATGCATATATTATTTTGAATGAACAAAATAAAAGTGCAAAAAGAAGATGGCTTTTCCTGTTTACATTTTTGACAAAAGATAAATAAAAAAAAAAAAATTTTCATAAATGTGTCTTTTATTTAAACAAAATATACATCAATTTAAATTGTAATAAAAATTATTATATTTATATATATAATAATTGCAAATAAGAGTAAATATTATTAAGTTTAAATGAAATTAAAAATTTATATACAATTATTTACATATAACTCGTTACAGAATATAGATAAACAAAACTTGTTTACATATGTATAATCTACTCATTCAGACGAATAGTTAGAGAGGTCGCATGATATACTTCTATTTACATTTATGTTGTTGTTTCTTATCCCACTTGGCTGGCCAAGCCCACGAGCCCATACGTACTCATGATTGAAGGGGAAGGAAGCAGCTTCTGTTCTGATGGAGCACCCATAGGTAGAAGCCTGACTTTTGCTCCGTGACGCTCTTACAGTCATAGGAGACCGGGACCTACGGCTTAAAGTGGATTGCGAACCACTACAAACACCCATGGCACCGCCGGGATTCGAACCCGAAACCTGTGGCACCGAGCGCCAGAGACACTCGGCCATTCAGGTCCCAATTACATTTATAAAAATTATAATTTTTATAATAACTCATTACAGAATATTGATAAACAAAAATTGTTTATATAGTTATATCTACTCATCTAGACAAATAATGAGAGTGGTCGCATGACAGACTTTTGTTTATATTTAAAAATGCATTTTACAAAAACATATTTGCTTTAAATTTACACAAAAGTATATCATCTGACCACTAAATATTCATCTAGAAGAGTAAATTATATATGTTATCAATTTGAGTACATCTATATTTTCTAATGAGTTCTGGACAGAAATATGTAATTTTTTGAAATGCAAATAAAAGTATATCATGTGACCACTCTAACTATTCATTGTAAATGTCTATTTTGCAATCACTCTAAAACTCCACATACAAGTGTTGTTTTTTTTATTACTATATATATGCTACATGGCATTCAAATATTAGCATTTTCCTGTCAACTATTGTAATGTCAGGATCATATAAGCTGAAATGCTTTCGTTTTGGAAAGGATGTTTAACATAACTCTTGTGGTGTCATATGTTAGGCAAAATATTTAAAAACAAACAAAAACTTCTACATGAAATTGTGCAATTCTTGCAGTGGACCTGATTGTAAAATATATCATATTTTTTTTTTTTAAAAATACTACTGTTTATATTTTTAAACTATTGTAATGATATATTTTATAAATTATGGATCAAATGTTGAATTCAAATTATGTTACAAACATTTATGATAATTCAAATAATTGTAATACATTAAACAACGAAAATGAAATAAAAATTTTTATTATTCAAAATATTTATGATAATTCAAATAATTGTAATACATTAAACGACGAAAATGAAATTAAAATTTTTATTATTCAAAATATTACTGTTTATATTTTTAAACAATTGTAATGATATATATTATAAATTATGTATCAACTGTTGAATTCAAACTGTATTACAAAGCATTTATGATAATGTGTATCTGTATTACAAATTATTGTAATAAATTAAGCAACAAAAGGAAATAATAAATTTTTATTATTCAAAATTTGTGTTTATTTATTTAAATATTTATTAATTAATTCATTAAAAGACAAAGAGAAATCAAATCTTCATGATGCATTAAAGTTAAAACATCATCAGCAATAATTGTATTTTTATCTACTAATTGGCCAAAATAATTTATAATTAAATCTTATAAATTACTACAAAGCCAAATCCAGCTTGAGCATGTACAACTAATTCTTTAGGTAATAAACCTTCTAAAAATGAAGATTTAATATTTGAATCAAAAGTTGAATTATTATATTGTGATCGTTGAAAACCAACAGAACCTACTAATTGATATAAATGATAAAATGCTCCCTTTGCTCCAGATTTAATTTGTATAGTTAAGCAAGTATCTGGAACGTTAAATGAAGAAAATTCTTCAAAACTTTTATTTTTTGCAATATCTTGTAAATTTAATATTTTTTCCAAAGACAAAGCAAATAAAATTTCATTTTGCATTTAACATAAATAATATTCTCGCATTTTTGTCTATAAAACTTTTTTTCAAAGATGGATGTTTAAAAGGAAGAAAATCAATATATTTATATTTTAAATAATATGTTTTAATCATATCATGACAAGGCATTAATTTAATTTCCATAGTAAAACTTGAAATATTATATTTGCTATTTAAAATAATTTTACATCCAGCGTGGGATTGAGGACTTAAAACAACATATGCATTTCATACATCACCATCAAAATATGCATTCATTTGCTGTGCAATTTCTAAAGGTATTCCAAAACAATCATGCTTCCAATCTCCAATAACTTTTAAACCAATGAAATCTTCAGGTATTAAAGAAAACATTCTATTTAATATTAACCATTTATTTTTTAAACATAAATTTTTTTATATAGTAGATGGAATAATAATTTCATTTGGTTTTAAAAAAGGAGCAGGTATAATCATAGCTCTTAAAGTTAATTGTGCTTGTTTAGCTAAAGCAATTTTTCGAAAATAAGTATTTTTTCCTTCTGATCTTTGAGCTAAACTTCCATGATTTAAAAATTCATTTTGCATTTGCTTATAATAATAATAATAATCTGAAGATTTTAAAGTTATAGTATGTTTATTGACAGGTATTCCTAAAATAAAATTTAATACACGATCATATATTAAAGTTGACATAATTTGCCAATACTGAGGATCAGAAAAAATAATAAATTCTTGATTAGTTTGAATATTAAATTTTTCAACTTGTTTTTGTAATAAATCAGGTAAAAATGAAAATCCTTCAGTTTTTACCGCAATTGATTTTACTAAATAAGGATTGCATGGTTTAAAATAAAAAGAATTGCAACATATTATAAAATTCCAATTATATATAAGTTTTTTTTACATTTAATATATTGATTAGTTGTTGAATGGTGATTTCTCCATGATTGTAACACTTGCTTCAAATCCGTTGGAATATAAATCAGCTTACAATTATTAAATTCTAATAAAGAAATTTTATAATTTTTAACAGACATTTTTATAACTTGTTAAATAATACCACAATATATGATAACAAACTTCAAAAAAAAAAAAAAAACCCCGTTTATTTGGTCGTTATACATTTGTCCAATTTTGTTTGGATCTGTAAAAAATTTAAAACAAACATATCAAAATTTTAGTTTAATATCTTACATTAAAATCAAATAAATTATAATTACTCGAATAATTTACTTACATTAAAATCAAATAAATTATACTTACTCAACTAATCTTTCTCTCACCTCCATCGCATCAAAAATTACATTATATTCCTCTTAGGTCACATCATGTAAATCATCGATGGGACCCCCTGATTTTCTATAATATTGAAAAGATTAATTTTTATTTCTTTAAAATATTAAGTATAATATACAATATATCATTTATTAAAAACTTACAAACTTTTCACCCACTCTGCAAATGTACATATTGCACTTTTCATAAAATTTTTTTTAATGTTTGTAGAGTCTCTTAAGATTCCTAAAAAATACAACTATAATAAGTAATAGATAAAATGTATTTTAAAACGTTAGAAGTTGACAATAATTTAAAAGGATAATTTTTAAAAGTTACAATAAATAGAAATATATATTTGTACTGAAAGAAAAATTAAATTAATTTAATCAAATTTGTAGAAAATTACAATATTATACGTGGACGAAATGTTTGAGAATGGGATATTTCTGCATGAGGCATTTCTGCTGCTAAAAAGTTATTATTTAATAAAACATAATAAATTATTTAGTAAATAAACTGTTTTAATAAATTACAGCTGATGATAATTGTATAATTAAAAATAATTTAAAAAAAATTACAATAAATTGAATAAATGCTTACTCCTATTGAAAGAATGCCCTGAAAGTAAATTAATTTAATCAAATTTCGCATAAAAGAAATATAAAAATACAATAAATATTACCATAGCATTGTAATTACAATATTCATGATATATATAATAAGTAATAAATAAAATACATTTTAAAACGTTACTTACAGTTGGTTGAAGTTGATGATGCTAAAATAAAAAATAATTAAAATTATAATGTAAAAGAATAATTTTTAAAACTTACAATAAATAGAAATATATACTTGTACTAAAAGAAAAATTAAATTAATTTACTCAAATTTGTAGAAAATTTTTCATAGTATTTTAAAGTGAAAATTACAATAGTATATACATATGTGGACGAAATGTTTCTACTAAAACAATAAAAGTTAAATTACAATACTATTATTAAATGTATTTATAAAACTTTGTTAAATAGAAAATTTACAATAATTACTCTTGTTCTCATGAGAACAAGACATCTCTATATGTTAAAAAGTTAATAGTAATTTAGTAAAACATTATTTAGTAAATAAACTATTTTAAAACTTTACATACTGCCAGCAAAAACTGACAATACTAAAACATATTGTATAATTAAAAATATAAAAGAATAATTTTTAAAAAATATTAGAATAGTATTATTAAAACTTTGATAATCACAATAATTCTTACAATAGTATTATTAAAACTTTAATAATTACAATAATTCTTACAATAAATATATTAGAATAGTATTATTAAAACTTTGATAATTACGGTAATTCATACAATAAATATATTAGAATAGTATTATTAAAACTTTGATAATTACGGTAATTCATACAATAAATATATTACAATAGTATTATTAAAATTCTGATAATTATAATAATTCTTACAATAAACTTTGATAATTACAATAACAATAGTATTATTAAATTTAATAATTACAACAATTTATGATTTAAACATTAATAAATAATTAATAATATATAATTACTCTCTCTTGAGCATCCTAAAAAATAAAATGTAATATGTTATTCATGTTTTTAATACAACTATAATAAGTAATAAATAAAATGTATTTTAAAAAATTGACGATGCTAAAATAAAAAATAATTAAAATTATAATGTAAAAGAATAATTTTTAAAAATTACAATAAATAGAAATATATACTTGTACTGAAAGAAAAAAATATAATTTAATCAAATTTGTAGAAAATTTTAAATTTTATATACATACGTAGACGAAATGTTTTCACTAAAAAATAAAAGTTAAATTGCAATACTTACTCCCATGAGAACGACACCCTGAAATTATGAAATAATTTAATCAAAATTCGTATAAAAGAAATATAAAAAAATTACAATAGTATTATTAAAAACTTTGATAATTGCGATACTTACTTCTATAAGAACGAGGCGTTTCCGCTAAAAAATAAAAGTTAATATTATTATTAAAATATAATAAATTATCTAGTACAAAATTATTATTTAGTAAATTTAAAAGTTTACTTATTACGGTCAGAAGCTGATGATACTAAAACATATTGTATAATTAAAATTGTAATATAAGAAGTTGACGATACTAAAACATATTATATAATTAAAATTGTAATATAAGAAGTTGACGATACTAAATCATATTGTATAATTAAAATTGTAATATAAGAAGTTGACGATACTAAAACATATTGTATAATTAAAATTGTAATATAAAAGAATATTTTTAAAAAAATACAATAAATAGAAATACTCACTCCTACTGAAAGTACTCTCTAAAATAAAAATTTAATTAAAATATATATAAAATTATAATAAATAGAAATATTACAATAGTATTTTAAAACTATGAAAATTACAATAATATACATATGTGAATGAGGAATTATTGCTACAAAATAAAATTTAATATTATTAAAATGTAATAACATGTACTAAAATGTTTTAAAACTTTCTTAGATAAAAAATTATAATACTTACTGCTCCGAGTACTAGTACAAGGCATTTCCCCTAAAAAATAATAGTTAAATTACTATGGTATTATATTTTAAAAACTTTCTTGAACAAAAAATTACAATAATATGGTATTATTAAAATGCATTTCTTGGATAAAAAATTACAATACTTACTTTGAGTGCATGGCATTTCCACTAAAAAAAATAAAAGTTAAATTACTGTGGTATTATTTATTAAAATGTATTTTAAAACTTTAAAAAATGTCATAGTAAGTATGAGTACAAGGTAATCCTACTAAAAAATAAAACTTAAATTACTATAATATTATAAAAATGAATATATTTTAAAACTTTCTTGGATTACAATATTATATACGTACTTGTATGTGGTAATCCCACTAAAAAAATAAAAGTTAAATTATTATAGTATTATAAAAATAAATGTATTAATTACATTAGTATGAATATAATTTAATAAAAAATTATAATAGAAGTATTATTTACTTACTCGGGCCCACTGAAATAAAAAAAAATCAGTTATAATTTCTGTTTTTTTAAATAATAAAATTATGAATTTAAACAAATTGTAATAAAAATAGAAATATAACTTACTTATACTATATGAGCTCAATGGTATATTTATGTCCACTGAAATAAAAATCAAATTAATTTAATCGAAATTTGTATAAATATATATTTATGTTAAAACTGTCAGTGATTGTAATTATCTCCAAACACTGAGAATTGTAAAGAATATTTTGCATTTATCTGAAACTAATTAACATAAATCTTTAGAAAGATAACAATATGTTATTACATATAGATGAATCTAAAACAATAGATATAATTATAACTTACTCCTATTATACATCATTTCCCCTGAAATAATCAAAAATTAGCATAATTTTAAAAAATATATATATTTTTTAACTTTCTGTTAATATTTATAAACAAAATCATTTTAAGAAATAAGTCTTGTTAATAAAACAAAAAATTTTATGTTAAGATTGCAATGTTAAATTATTTTCAAATACTAACAGAGAAGATTTTCTACTTACTATTATTGGGTATGGATAAATCTAAGACAAAAGAAACATATTAAGATTTTAATATAAAAGAATAAATAGAAGTATTGTATAAAAATTATAACTTACCCATCAACATTCCTGTTCCACCTGAAATAAAAACAAATTAATTTAACTAAATTAAAAAAATATATATATAGATTGCAATGTTTCCATTGCCAAATTAATTGCCACATTTCCTTCTATAACTTCTGCCAGATTTTAATATAAAAGAAGACACATCTTGAAAATTTCATACACAAAATTATTTCTCAAAATGAATCTTGTTAAAAACATAAATAAATTTTTATGTTAAGATTGCCAGTAATTGTAATGTTTATTTCCAAATACTTACAGATTTAACAAGGAATAATGTTTGGATTGCCAGTAATTGTAATGTTAATTTCCAAACACTCACAGTTTTAACAAGGAATAATGTTAAGATTTTAATATAATGTTAAGATTGCCACACAGCATTCCTGAAATAAAAACAAATTAATTTAACCAAATTCTTTAAAAAATACTTATATAGTAGATTACAATGTTTCTATTACAACTTATAAAAAGTATTTACAGTTTCCTTCTACAACTAAAAAATATTTCTACTTACAGTTTCCTTTTACAACTTCTAGTAAAAAAATATTTCTTTAAATTAAAGAAGACATATATTGAAAATTTTATAAACAGATTCATTTTGAGAAATGAATCTTGTTAAAACACAAGTAAAATTTTTATGTTAAGATTGCCAGCAATTGTAATGTTTATTTCCAAACACTTACAGTTTTAATAAAGAATATTATCTAAAATTTGACATAAGACTTCAAAAATATACAAAAGTTATTAACAAAAGAAAGTTAAAACTTACCAAATACCTTTTTAACTTACCTTTTGGGTATAGATAAATCTAAAACAAAAGAAATATATTAAGATTTTAATATAAAAGAATAAATAGAAATATTGTATAAAAATTATAACTTACTCAACGGCATTCCTGTTCCACCTGAAATAAAAGCAAATTAATTAGTATAAAAATTTTTACCAATAAAAATATTTACAGTTTCCTTCTACAACTTCTCCCAGTGAAAAATATTTTACAGTAAAAATTTGTAATTAATTATATAATGCTTGTTTATATGTTCTAATGCTAAAATTACAAAATAAACGTTTTAATTTAATAGTAGGTTGTAATGTTTACATATTCATTTGATTATTAGTTTAAAATTAATTACAAGAAATAAATAAAATTTGTAAGAATTAGTTATATAAAAATACTTACCATGTCTGTATACTTCTTCTAATGCTAAAATTACAAAAAATAATGGATTAAAATTAATTACTTACAAAAATAATGGATTAAAATTAATTACAAAAAATTAATAAAATTTTTAAGAATTAATTATATAAAAAAATACTTACATTCTTCTAATACTAAATTTACAAAAAATTGTTTAAAATTAATTAAAAAAAATAAATAAAATTTGTAAGAATTAATTATATAAAAAAACAATTTCTAAAATTACAAAAATAATGGTTTAAAATTAATTTAAAAAATAAATAAAATTCGTAAGAATTAATTATATAAAAAATACTTACCTTTATCTAATGCTGAAATTACAAAAATAATTGTTTAAAATTTAACACAAAGTTTTTGAAATTTATAACAGTTTAATAATTAACGAAAATTTTTTTAAATAACACTGTACACGATCATCGGATAATACGTAAAAGAAACCATTTTCAGCTAAGTCTTTCGGTTTTACGTAGCTAAGAGGCCATCTTCCTATAAAAGAGTTATATCGATTTACTTCATACTTCATAACATCAAATATTTCTTTTTCTAGAGAGTTATCATATACAAATTAGAACAGTTGATAGCTTAAATTTATGATGAACAGCAAAAGTTAAATTTATTCAATTAGCGATAGAAAGGTAATTTGTTCATGAGTTAATATCATAATAATCATATTGAGTTAATATTAATAATCAATTCAGTTTTTAATATGTACTTAAATGGTGAAAACCGAAATTTTTACCTTACCAATCCAATAATTTGACAATTGGAGAAATGCTTTAGAAATATTTTTTTACATATACTGCTTAGTGTATCTCCCAAAGAGTATATTTATTTCATTTTTGTTTAAGCCAGAATTAAATTATATATAATAGCAATAATTTTTTTAAGATAAGTTTTAATCACTTTTTTTTATTTTAGTTTTAGCAACGTTGAGTTAGATTATTTTTAAACATTAAAATCCTTAAAAATAGTAATCATATTCTTTCTTTTTTTTTCGCTTTGTATTCAAGCGCATATGTTTCACTATTTTCAATCATCCTGAGTGAATTTGCATTGGAAAAGTTACAAGCAAATGCATTATCTGCAATCCCCATCCACAGAAATAACTCCGAATCTAAGGTGGAAGATCTTCCTTTTTTAAAGTTTTGAAATAAATAAAGAAAGCCCGGAGTTGCAAGGAAATGTTCCATTACTTTAGTCACCTGTGTTTTATATAATAATAAAAATTGATAGAATTTGCAGCCTTACTGAAGTATTCTTGGTTTTTTACATTTCCAAGGTTTAGACAAAGTTAACTAATTCAACTAATTTTTCAAAGTTAACTTTTAGAAACAAATTGGTTTCTTAAATAAGAAAATTTGATGATTTTAAATTTAAATTTTTGATTGAAAATTGTATAATTTTAATAAGGTTACATTTACTTCCCCACCTACTGTACTCTCCAGATCTGGCCCCCACCGACTGTTGGCTTTTTTGCAGGCATCAAAAAGATGCCCCAGGGAAATAAATTTGGCTCAAATGAATGAAGTGATCATTCTACAGAAAAGGGCAGAAAGGAGACGCCAGTGGCGTAGTACATCTTCCCCCTTTTTTTTTGTCGGTGTTTTGGAATAAACTACAAAAAAGGAAGGGGCGTTAATTCAATAAAAGGCGGATGTACAATACATCGTCCCATTTTTTCCCGTAATGAATAAAGGATTAAAGGTAATGCGTTATGTTGCCATGTTAACGACAATCTGAACACTCGTAGGAATCAGTGTAAAGCGACTTCGTTTATTTGGCTGGCAACTGGCGTACCGATTACGGAGTACCAACAGGGGGAAATACCCCTTAAACCTCCTCATCTTAATTCATAGATATGATTGGAATTTTAAATGGCTGCTTAATTATTGTTAGTAAAATTAAAGATAAATGTTTCTAAAAATTCAAATTAAGTAGGTACTCAAAAAAAAAAAAAAAAAAAAAAAAAATACTATTTATAAAAAAACTAAGATAAAAAATAAAAGAATTTAAAAGTTAAGTTTTAAATTCGGTACAATTAGGGACCAGTTGTCGATGCCGTAAACAAACAGTACAACACTTTGCCTACGAGATCGCTGATTGGAAATTATGCATGAACGGTGAGAGCCAATAGGAGCATCTGAAAGGTAAATGGTTAGAAAAAACGTCCAAAAAAAAAAAAAAAAAAAGGCCGATCACAGAACCGTGATTCTTTTTTCTTTTTATAATTTTTATTTGATTTTCAGTTTTATAATTTTGTTTGATTTTCGATTTTATAAATTTTTATTTTTATTTTTATAATTTTAATGTCTAATCCTTTTATTTTCTTACAAAAAAAGGGGTAAAAAAGCGTACGAAAAATAAAATAAAAACCTAACTTAATTACTAGTCGGAAAGTCATATGAATAAAGTTAAAGCACAACGTAGCAATAATAAAGGGGGAAAGAAAAGGAACAGAGTTCTGATCTGAACCCTCAACCTCGCTGTCAAAGATCCGAATCTTCGTTTATTTGGAAATCCCAAGTAGATGCTTAGATTATGGCTACGGCCATGGTTCAATAAATGTTCTAAGGTTACAGTGAGGTATTTAGAATAATTTTATTCATTAATAATTCTACAAATTGTATTAATCAATAAGTCTACAAACTTTATTAATAATTATAAATTATTATCCCTGTTTGCCAATGTTTTCTTTCATCTTACTAAGTAGATCTTACCACATTTATTTTACTAAGTATATAAAAGGGCTCGAGTACTTGAAACAAATGAGAATGGAATTTAAATAGAAGCGAAATTCTTGAAGATGTGCATTTAAAAGGAACCTATTAATATGGCTTGCATATTTATTCGTAAAAGTCTCCAGCGAACACTCATTTACCAATGAGTGCTCGCTGGAGACTTTTACGAATAAATTTTATATCTTACAGTAGTGTTCAAAGAACTTGCAATAACAAGAAATCAATTACACTTCAAAATTAGTACACTGGTTGGAAGAAATCATATACGAGTTCCGTTGGGAAATTACAGCTCATCTTTGTGCAAAAAAAGTTTTGAAATCCTTCATCCAAGTAGATAGAGAAATGTTTGCATTTCAACCTGAGATAAATCGTTGGGAAGAATTTCTTTAACAAAAAACTTTTAGAAGTTTAAGGACATTCCTAATTCAAGACATTGTATAAGTTTGTTTACATTTTGCTTTTCATTAGGAAAATGGGAATTACCATCGTAGCTTTGATTTTCAGTTTTGGTTCTTTTCTTATCTAAAATATCAGCTCTTTCATTACATCTTATTCTAGTAAAACAATTGTGAGCGTTGGTTTTGATTTTTATCTGCTTTATAAGTAATATTTTTAACAAATAAAGTTATTGAAAATTTGAAATTGTTATTGAAATCTTCAGTATTATTATACAGTTGCGAGGTGTGTTTAATTGTGTTGTTATCTCACTAAGTCATAATTTCTCTTCTATTTAACAGTTTTAGAGAAAATAAAGAAAAAAATATAACCTGAACTACTTCTTCCTTCTTCATTCATCTTCAGTATTTAATACATATCATGAAAAAGATAATAGAAGAAAAATTCTTGATAAATATTGGTTAGTGAGCATAATTTTTAATCAAGATCGGTTTGATTTAGAATATTGACGATGATCGAATGAACATATTCATATAATAATTAGAATATATAAAGTGATTAAAAGGGCTTGAGATTGAGATGCTTTATAATTTTGACAGCGAGGATCATTAATTGTAGATATACTGTGACTTACGGGAATGGTGTTTAATTAAACAGGAAAAATGTCTGTCATATATTATATTTATGTTCCTCAGGGAGAAAAAAAGAGTATACATAAAAATTAAATAAAAATTTTAATTTAATGCACTATTAAATTAAAAAATTTATTCTGACGAAGGAATATTTATTACCGAATTTTGATAAACCGAAAAGCAATCGTGTCTATACTGGAAAAGAACTACAAAAATTACCTATACTGGACAAGAGAAACAAAAATCCGTAATCCAGAAAGTCCTTACATTGGAAGGGGGAAGGAGGATGCTAACAACTGCATGGGTTGTTTACTGCAAATGGAAAACAATATGAATTTAGTGTACCACGCGATTGTACCATAGTGTACTAAGCGATACCATCCGGTGATAATTATACATTTTTTACTTATCTTAAAATGATGTCGAACTGATGTATCCGAGATGTCTGTAATTAATAGGAGAAGTAAGATCCTTTCCAGGTTTAAGAATTGGTAGAATTCTAGCTGTTTTCCAAGACTTAGGTATGAAGAATAGAATCAGTATAATGAATAGAACCAGTAATTTTACATATCTCAAGTATTATTTTGAAAGGAAGGGTTTTAACATTTTATTAGTAATTTTATCTATGCCAGGAATTTTGTTAATTTTCAGTGAGGAAATGTAATTAATAATGAAAGATGCTTTAGTGATAGGAATTTCAGAGACTTGACAAGTATTAATAAAATTAGTGATAGTGACACAAAGAGTTTTCCTGTATCATGATTATGAATGTTGTTCTCAAGAAACTGTTCCTAAAGGCTGTCAGCTAAAACCTCAGCTTTTTAACTGTCAGTGGTGGCTATTGAATTGTAGGGCCTAGGGTTCTAATGTGAGAACGTTTACGTTTAAAAGTCCTGGGACAAGACGAGAAAGAACCATCTTCGCAGTTTACGGTTTGTAGGTGTCTTTCCCAAGTTTCATAATTATATCGAGCAATAGCTCTCAGTAAAATCTGCGAGTGGTTATAATTAGTCTTACTTTGTGGATCACGAAAGATTTGCCAGGTTTTACGTGCATGATTACGGCTAGTGATTAAAGTTTTAATGTATGGAGGAAGATAACTACGATTGTTAGTATTCATTTGTTTCGAGGCAGCATTGTAAGCACCAGTAATTATTTTCGTCATATTTTCTGTAGCGTCATCAATTTCAGTGTCATTGTTAAGTTTGTGAGCAGAGTAATTAAAATTCATGTCAATTAAAGAAGAAAATTTAGTGCAACAAGTTCTAACATTGCTGTTAACAGAGATAGTAGGATAAGAAAGGTTAAATTTAATAATTACAGGATTATGATCTGAGGAAAGCTCATTAAGAGAGGAAATGGTGTAGTTAAAATAAAATTTTTCGTGACTGCAAGGTTAATAGTGGAGGCAGAATAATTACTAAATCTTGTAGGAGAGTTAGGAGCTAGAATATCAAAATCAGAGTTATGAGCATAAGCAGCTAATTGTCTGCCAGTATTATTTCTATTATAACAACCCCACTGAGTGTGTCTAGCAATAAAATCACCAGCCAAAATGGTGCTACTAACATAGGAAAAAAGAACATTTAAATCATGAATGAAATTAGAGGAAGCAACATTATTTGGAACATAAACAGAGCAAAAGTCAAAGATGGAAAATTTGGGAAATTGAGAGATACAACAGTAGTTTTAATTTCATGCAGAATTGGAGAGAGAACATGAATGTGTGGAATACTTTCTTTATTAAAATACCAGTGCCAACAGATGTGGTCCGTTATTGCGATAGAAAATGTCTATTTTATAATTGTTGATAATTATTGTTGTTGTTGATAAAATTAAACTTCTTTATATAATTTGCATTTCAAACTATCAAAAAAATAACATTTTGAAGAAATCTCTCAATTTTTTGTTAAGAAAGTTTTTCTCATTAACATAGAATTGGGAGACCAAAATTTAAATAAGTAAACAAAATGTTTCCTAAAAGAATTTTAATGCATAAACTATTAATTTAACAAAGAAAATGGATTAATTGTTAGAAATATGCCCTATTTAAAATGAGGGAAGTAGAAAATTAGTTGTATTTCCCAGAAAAAAGATTTTTAATATAAATATAAAATAAGAAGAAACTATACAAATGATTGCAATTATAACTTTCATGTGATCATTATTTGTTTTTTTAAAGATAAATATATTAATTATTAGACGAATATTTTTATGGTGCTTTTAATAGCACTTTTTAGCTCATAGATATTATATTCTTGATACCAAATGCCATCTCTTGAGATTGCTTTATACATATATGGTAGCGATGAGTAAAGTCATTTGGATTCAAAATAGATTTTATTCTTGATTTAATTTGTTTTTTCAAAAGGTGAAGAAGCGTATTTTGAAAAGATTTTGCTCACTTTTCGTATAAAGGTTAAAAATTGTGAAGTTTCGAGGTTTTCGCGTGAGTGAATGTTTTTGTTTGCTTCGTTTAATGGCTGAGATGAAATTAGAAGGCTCGGAGGGGAACAGACCTTTTCAGGTCCCTTTGGAGGTACCCTTGAAGAGTTCTAATAATATTTCTTGTATTGAAAAAGAAAAAATAATATGTCAAGAAATTACAACTCCTGATATAAAAATGCTGGAAACCCAACTGGCCGTTGCCCATGACTAGAACGGAATAGCTCATTGTTGTCCAAGGACATTATCAGATGAGGCAGTATCTGATGGACATGCTGATTCAACAACAACAACAAAAAATTAAGTAACCTTGGATCATGCTCTTTGATTAAATGTCCTAACATTCTAAAAATAATAATGTCAAACCAAAACGTAATGCTAATCACTTAACTTCTAATAATCTTAGTAATGAAGGATTTCAATATCCTAACAAAAAATTAATAGCTAAAACTTCTTATAATGCTAATGCTAATGCTAATAGTAATGATAATAATTTAAATTAAAAAAATAAATTTTAAAAACTGAGTAGTGTAGATAATGTTGATATTAATGTTACTACTATTAAAATGCCAGCTATTTTGGTTAAGTCTATGGAAAATTTAACTTTAACTTAAAAAAATTTTGATGAAGCCTTTGAGGGCAAAATCCTTATTAAACTAGCCGGTGAAATGTTAAAAATTTACCCCTCAGATGAAGAACAGTATCGTGAAATAGCTTGTTATTTAAGAAACTTAGAACCTTAACCTTAGTGAAGAAACCTTAGTGTAACATATTTAGTTTTTAAGAAATACGTGCATACAGATAAATGTATTGTTTTAAATATAGTGTATTGAGTACTTAAAAAGTACGGTAAAATCAAAGAATAATATTATAAACCTAAATATCTAGCACATGTTAATATATATATGGTTAAATAATATAAAATGCAATACAAGTTGAGTAAAGACTGTTATGAGCGATTTAAAACATAATTTTACTCAGTGCCTTTAGTATTTTGCTCATTTTTTGGTGAAACACATAGCAAAAGTTATATACTATATTTCATCATCATCATCTCTAAATGACAATCATGTCTATAATCAATAGACAATCATTCGATTTATAATATCCATCTTAATAAGCTTGTTCCATTTTGATCTATTCCAATAAAATATAGTATATTTAAAGTATAACCTATTTTATATGGGAAATTATTGTAACTTGGTATTAAATACATATTAATAACATGAAAAATGTTTCTAATTCGATATAGTTTATGATTCAATAAATAATGCAAAATCTAACTTTTCGAAACACTTATCAAATTTGACAAACATACAAACTAAATCTTTGCGTAGTATAAAATTATACTATGCAGAGTTATTTGGACAATATATAAGATTACAATAAGATCTTATAATGTGATTGGTATTGGATAAGGGATCTTGTATTGACTGATCTTGATCTTATATTGGATAAGGGACAATCATAAAATGAATGAAAGAAATGTTAATAAAATAAAACTGAATGAAGAATAATACAGAATTTTTTTATGTCTCGAGGGCAAGTTCATTTCGCTATCCCGAATGAATAATTAGAATTTCTAAAGCATAAAATTGTGCGTAACATTTCATTCAATACTTAACAGCAGTATACGCAATATGATGAAAATCAATGGATATGTTGTTACATTGAAGTCTATGAAAAGGACACTATTTGTCTAGATAGTAAATATTTAATAACCATCTCTAAAATAACCGATTATCTTTAATAAATACAATGCCACTAAGAACGAAGAATCGAATGTAGGTGAATATCTTGATGTTCCGTGGTGATTTGCAATAATTCAGAGTTTCTCACGGATAAAACTTCGCACATTTATGTTTACTAATCAGTAGAATAACTATGACAATTATTCAATAAAAACCGATGAGTATCTTGTTACATTGTTGATGTTTAGGAAACTCATGGTAAACTAAGAATTCCATGTTGTCCTTACTTAAATTTTCTGTTTTTCAGAGTGTTAATTTCAAACTTAACAGTAAATATAACTTTAATTTTTTTGTATTGTTCGGTTTATTTGACTGAAATTTAGCATTGTTCCGTTAATTCGTTTTTAGTGCACTGTTTTGTTGTTTTAAATCTTTATTTTTTGTTTAATATATATATATATATATACATATATATGCAGCGTACAGAGTTTAATGTATTTATTTACAGTCTATGGCAGGACATTCTATGAAAGTTGGAATAATAAAAAGCTGAACGCCATTTTTAAAGATTTTGAATGTTTTATAAAATTAAGAAAAATGTTTCGCCCAGCGTTTGCAAGAGCAACAAATAAAATAAAATATGAATTAATGTCTTTTAATAAGAGCAAACACAATATACGAATCTCTTCTCCTTTTTTGTTGCTGTTCCAAGACAATTAATGAAAGGACTGAATATTATTCACAAAATCAGTTGACTGAAAATACGATTTCGATGAAGAAAAGTGAATTAGACGATGGATATGAAAAGCAGTTCTTGAAAAAAGAAGTGAGTTCGTATGATGTCACTAATATTTGTTTACATGATAAATGCCTGTTTATATACTTTTCTAGAGAGGCAGCCAAATCAGCTATTCTCTATTGGTATAATTCTTTATTTTAGTTAAAATGTTTCGTGGTGCCATCTATCATTGATACTTATCGGCTTTTTAAATAAAGAATGATATCCGAGAACGGGTTTGTTTCCGTTTCCGAACAAGATTCTAATTGTTGTACGAATTTTTCTTCTCATTTTAATTTGTATAAAATATTTTAAAAGTAAAAAAGGAATATTTAGGAAAGAAAGAAGAATATATATAACTTTACAAGAAACACATAAGAATACTTTGATGTAATGTTAAAATAATTTGATTTATATATTGCTATCATCGCGTGTATAACTTTTTTTTTCTATTTAATCTAATGTATTCTTTCTGTTGCAGTCTTCTAATTTTGACCTCAAGAGTAAAATTGGACACATTTTATTTAAAAGTACAATATATCCAAAATAAGTACTTTTGTAAAAATAAAAGGTTAGTGTAAGTGTACGTGATTGTTTTTAATTTAAATAAAAAATATACCTTTAAAAGTTGATGAAAAAACATATGATAGATCTTCAACAAATAACCTACAATATTTTTCGACACATGTAGCAGCTTTTGAATTCTAAAATTTTCGATATACTTTATTATAATTAGTTTGTAGCATTTGTTGATAGTCCATACCATTTATTCATTCAATAGCAATCAATCAAATTTTAAATAACAAATCAGAAATCAATTGAATTTATAATATTTAAAACATTTTTTTTAAAATTCTTCTAAAAATACGATTTTTTTTTATTACATTGTCATTTTTATTAATTTATCTTGAAAGAATTAGTGCTATTTATTAGGCAATAAATTGGAGTGGATATAAAATCGAAGGTTTTGGATTGTAAAATACTAAATCACAATTTAGAAGTACTCATGCAATTTCTACATTGAAATATTTAAGAAAATAATAAATAATTGTAATAATTTACCATTTATTGTATGCATATTTGCATGCATTTTTCCAGTCGACGTTAACACAAAATGACAACTTCTTATTGTGAAAAAAAGTAGTTTTGTTTAAAAGCATTTTCAAATAATTTAAATTTAGTAATGATCACTAATTACATAATAATTTGATAAATTAAAATAGTTATAATATTAATTTTATAAGGAATGATTAATCTGCTCTAATTGAATGTATTAAACCTCAAATAAACCTATTTTATTTGAAAATATTATAAATTTAATAATCCTTCTTTATCTTACCAAATTTTAAATATTTTTCATTTACGTTTTATTTCCGTTACTATTCCGTTACTATGTAATCCCCATATTTAGTATTTACACTGTCTCCATAGACATTTAGTTGAAATTTTAATAATCGTTAAATATTATTTACAAAATTCCCATACATCTTCAACCACTAAATTATGTTAAGACATTCGATATCAGGCTTTTACACGATCGCTCATCAGTACAAAATTTCTTTGTATACGATTAATAATGAATAGGACTAAAATATTTATCAGTTTCGAAAAGCGTTGTCTAGTGAAAAACATATTTGTAAAGCGTTTATAATGTTGCGAGAGCAAGATTTACTTAGGCGAGCATTTTTTTTCATGAATGTGTGTTAAAATGTAAATGACAAGCATTTTTAAAAGTAAAAATTCATATTATGAAAGATATTATTTTAAATTTAATTAAAGTTATCAAGGTCTCTCTTTTAAAATGGTACTCCCCCCCATTTGTTGTAAAACAGTATATTTTTTTAATTTGATTTTTTATACTCATTTTAATAAATTATACAAAAAATTTCGGGAGAGGATATATCCTTTTAGTAAGTTATATTTTTTATTTGCTTTTGTTTTCTAACTTATACTTTGTTTTCCTGAATTTTGTTAATTACTAAAAAATTATTTTCATAGTTAACTTTTCTTCATACAAAATTGATTATACATTAAGAATTGTGTTTTAAAATTTAATATTTTGAAAAAAAATATTTATTATTTTTTAAAATTTTATACAATTTTTTTTACAGATTTATTTGTATATTAAAGTAATAAATATATAATTAATAAGGTAATAAATATATAATTAAAATAGGTAATTAAATAATTTTAAAACTTGATATTGACAATTTTTATTCAAGCTTTTGACAATATAGACATTCTTTATTCAAACATTGAAATGCACATGAAACGCAAAAATAATATTTCCTTTTAGCAATATCCCAGATGTATATATATATATGGATATCTGGCACAATTAAAATACGACTTAACATATCATAATCATTTCCTTAGAAAATTTGCTGTATATAAGCTAAAATAAATAACACTTAAAATGAAAAGTCGTTATTCGTAAAATAGAGAGAAACTTAGTAAATCAGAAATCCCATATTTTGTTTTACATTAAAATTGCCAGTAGAAATTTAGGAAACTTTACTGATCATTAGAATTCTACACGTTAGTATATCATTATTATTAAAAACCCCGGAATTTTCAGCTCAACAAAAATATTTAAATTAGTACAATAACTGTAAAAAAAAAAAAAAAAAAAAAAAAAAAAAAAAAAAATAGTCCTAAAGTAGAAAATATATTTTAAGGTAAATGACGACTTCTGTCAAATCATTTTATTGTAAAATATAATGGAAATAACCTGAGGATAGCGAAAAAATAGAAAATAAGGGTATCGAATTGAACGAAAATCTCTTGCAGAGGATCTATAGTATTTCATTTTACAGGGCAACATAATCATTGTGCAGTTATTATATATCATTATTATTTGCTAATTTTAAGATGTTCAGTTACATATTTCATAAAAGTATAGAAGGAAATATACAATAAAAAAATTATTTTTTAATACAGAAAAGGTACAATTGCCATCCATTTTCGTCATGTTTGGATTCAGTAACTATAATGATGTCGCCAGTGTATTTGAGCCTCTTTTCCTAGCGACGTAACATTCTCACTAGTCCCCAAGTTGGGATGAAATGTTAATCGACAAATAAAAAAAAAAATTTCAAAATTTATATTTCCTGTAGTTTTATTATATATATGCATATAGTTCAAATTTTATGTCCTAATCTTGAATGCACTTAAAAAAGTGTATTCTGCTTTTTGCATTTTTAGCATATACGGTTATTCACAATTAATTTAAATTATAGGTAACTAAAAAGAACAGTATGCCTTGAAATCATAAAACTTTTCATTTTAAGATTTTTATTTGTAATTTTTTCTTTATTGTAATTTTTTTTATGTAAACATATTAAAAATGATGTTTCCCTAATTGATTAAGCTGGGAAGATCATGTTTATGTTTTATTCAAAACCGTTAAAATAATTCTTGCGACAAAATTTCAATTTTTTTCAACTAAAATTTATGTTTGAACTATTAAACACTATTATAAAAAAAATTACTATTTAATTAATTATACAAAAAAAAACCTTGCAGCTTGAAATTACAAATATGATTTTGCATTTTGACAATTTTAAACATTGAAATATTGCTAAACGTTTAATAAGTGAAATGAGCAAAAGAATCCCATCTGTTGAAAGATATTATAAATACTTAGAAATTCCAACCATTTAAAATATTCTTTACTTTTAAGACAACTAATATGTCAATATGGATCATTTCAAGAGATCGTTCGATACTTTTTTCCCATGTTACGTCGTGCTGTCCTAGATGGCATTCGGAAAAAGAGAATCTAAACATTGAAAGGAAGATATTCCTTATTAGTAAATGCAAATCATTTATGTTCAGCATTTTTAAAGTTATTTTTAAATACAATATTTGTCTGATTCACGTCTTGACATTCTAGCACCGACAGTCCGGTGACTGGGGAGTGTTTTCTGTATTTTCTCGGCATTTTCTGCATAAAATATTGAATTGAGGCTGAGTTAAATCTTCTCGAATTAGTTTTTAAAGCTTCCTTCTGATTCTATGTTATTCTTCTAAAACTACTAACACAATTGCTTAATATGGACTTTTAGAACTTAAATTAGAACACTGCTAACGGCAACAAATGAACAATAATAAATAAAAATATTATAAGAATGTAAAAATATTTTTAAAAAAGCCCTTCTTTAGCCTAAAACATTTTTCTGAATAAATCTGACAAAAAAAAAAAAAAAAAAAAAAAAAAAAAAAAAAAAAAAAAAAAACCCTATAAAATAACAACATCTAAAATATTTATCTATAAAATATTCCAAAGTATATGAGATAATATTATGCAGATTATAAAACTTCAAACGTTTTTTAATCAGAATGTACTCTTTTTTCAATAACTAAAATAAGTAGTTAGTAGAATTTGAATGTTTAAATCTACTTAGCAGAATTTCTACTTAGTAGCAAACTAATAGTATATAATAACACTATTATGAAGATTATAAAACATAAACGTTTTATAATCTGAATGTATTCTTTCTTCAATAATTTAATAGAATTTGAATGTATAAATCTGAATTCCAATATATCCTTCTAATGAGTAGATGTAGTTGTACCTTTATTAGCGAATTATCTATACGTTACAAAAAATTTGCAATGCAAACGAAAATTACTAAACATCATCATTCACCTTGCAGTTTGAAGATTCTGATGAGAAATATTTAAAATAATAAATATATAGATTTGTACGTTGTCACTCTTCACCGATGTTGTCGAATTGCAATGATTCCATTTTTGAGTAAAAGCATACCTTATTTTTAACAGAATATCTTCAAAATCAGATGCATTTGTTTAACATAAAATAATCAATTTTAATGCAAATGAAAAATTACTTCCGCTTTTGCAGGATTTAAATATTTAATTAAATTTTTAATCGCCTCTAAGTAATCAAGTACACTTAAACAACATAGAATAATACCTAGAGAAGTAATAATAATTTTTAAATGTACGTATCCCGTACACATTTTCTTCTGAGTTGTAAATTATTTGATTTTGAAATATAATCACATTTTGAATTTTATTTTAATTTGAGAGTCAAAGAAGGTTATATTTTCTCAATAATTGAAAACAGGATATAATTTTTTTTTTTTTTCTTACTTGCGATTTAAATACATACATGTTTTATTGTTATACAATGAAACAGAAGATGTTAATTTTCATTTCCTTTACTCATTTCCTTGTACTATAGTTTTAATTATACTGTATATTTGTACTGTATACTTTATAGGTTTAATGTTATATGTACTGTAAGTGTTTTGATAGCAATAACTTTTCTCTGAGATATTTTTCCCATAATTCTTAACAAATAATTTGAATGATTCGCTGCACCTCGGGCAATTTTAAAAACAATGTACAGCACTTGTTTTTTCTATACATTTTATATCACTAAAATAAAAAAAAAACCTAAATATAAGTCAAAGGAGCCCTAAAAAATTTACATATAGAAAAGAATATTTGATGTAAAATTAGATATTGAATTTCTTACACACACACTATATATATATATATATATATACATCTTCTAAATAACTTTCATATAGAGGGACCTAGAAAAGCAAACTTTTTTTATGAAAGTTGTGTCATACCAAGTTAATTCTTTAATTCTACTTATTAATTGAATTGAACCCATCAACCCGCCAATTTTGAAAAAAAATATTTATTATTATTTCACTTAAATCTATGTTTGAATTTCCTCTTTTCATTTTAATGCCCCACAATAAAGCTAGTCGCTTACATAACGTATCGCTCTTCCTTTTGCCACCTTCTTCTTCTAAATTTAATAAAAATAAAATAAATTAAAACTTCAAACTAAAAATAAAAAACTTCTTTTAAATAATACTTCCTCTAATTTCTTCTTCTTCTAAACTTTTTAAAAAAGCTTTTTATTAACTGCATTTAAGAGATTTAATTGAAGGCGGATTATTTATTAAAGTGAACTAAATTCCACAAATGAATTATCTTGGTAATGAAATAACTGTAATTCGACATGGTTTATTATTGGTTTGTTTGTAATTCATTCACTAAGAGGCACTAGAGGAGTCACAATAGACTGGAGAGTCACTTCCAGAAAGTTCTGGTAAGAATAATACAGAATCTCGTTCAATGTAAAAAAAGAGTTGCACCAAGTTTTTGTTTTGCGCACCAACTTGTTCCTCTCGGATTGGTGTTGATGCGTACTTCGTAGGGACACAGAGGGCGCTTCAGAGTGGACGCTTCAGAGCGAAGTCAGGATCTCTTCAATCAAATTGTACGGAGAAGACTTCACGATGAATACGGTTACTAATACACTCCGCAAGATGTTGATCGAAACTAATAAGGTGAGTATTCCTAAAAATTTGCTGATTTTATGTTGTTCACATTTTTTCTAAGTGAAATTGTTTGTTTTGACATTATTAGATTTCGTTCATATTTATTTTACATAATTTATTTGCAAATATTATTTTAAATTTAATTTTAGATCGGGTAATTTATAGATCGTTTTCAATAAAATATATGTTTATATTTATCGAATGATAGAAAGTGCTATTTTCAGATATTTTAAGGTAGAATAATTTATAAAATTTCTCGTATTAATAATTAAACTTAAGTGCATTTTTTATAAAGATAATTAATTACATGTAAAATAAGTAATATCTAAGAAATTCTTGTTATCTTTTTCTGCGTGTGTGTCATCGTGGTTATTCTCGAATTGACTCAAAAATTATTTCACACTGATTTTTTTTTTTTTGATAATTTTAAGATTGGTATGTAATAATAATAATTTGATTTTACATTAAATAAAATTAATAATTTATTGATGCATGTTGGCGCGCTTCGTGTTTCACTCTATGATATTATGAAAATATGGTTGTCGATTAAAAGAAGATATCGTCTTGAAAGAAATTTTCAAATTTCTATGAATTTTGATTTTGGAATGTGGTTTGGATTTTTTTAACTTTAGAAACTTTCTCCAGTTATCCTAGATTAGAAATCCCTGTGAGAAGCTATCAATATTGACAACAACTTTGATCGAACCACGTAATAGCTGATTCAAATCTAAGAGCTCGTGGGCAATAGTTAGTCTTATTACCACTGGGCTGTGATTTAGGCTAAAGACATTTGGGAGACAATGTTTGCCGCCTTTTATTTAAAACAAATTTCCCTTAACATATTAGGAATATATGAATCATTAAATAAAACTTCAATATCCACAAATAATCTGAAAAGGCTTCTGGCGCACTTATAAATATTATAATTTCTTTTTTTCCTTTAAGAATATATTAATTCCTTTATAATTTTCAAGTACTATCTGTTTTACGATTTCATACCGAAAGCCAATGGCCAAAATTCGAAGAATAAAGAAAGCATGCTGTCGTAGCTTACTGTAAGATTATAAATGTTTCATCCTGCTATTGTTTTGTTATGAATGACCACACTGCCATGCGAAAGTGCTGCTCTCGTTTTCAATTGAGGTTTGGTTTGTCGCTCTAAGTTCATCTTGTGCACTCGTTAGGCTAAACAGACCGGGACCTACAGTTTAAAGTGGATTCCGAACCACTACAAACATCCATGGCACCACCGGAACTCGAACTCGAAACCTGTGGTAACGAGCACCAGAGCACTAGCCACTCGGCCACCTGGCCCCTTTTCAATTGAGGAGCTTAAAACAAGTTACTTATCTTCGTCCCAAATTTTGAGAAGTGAAATTCTAGAAATAAAATCTCGATTAAGGTTTTTTTCTGTACGATGTTTGACGTTATATGACTGTAAATTGTATACGAAGTTATAGACTGTATTTAGAAATGTCTTAATATCTATTTTAGGTATTTTCAGTTTTAACTATATTCTTTTCTACTCTTATGATTACATGAAAATACGCAAATATTTTCATTTTTTTTTATTATGGAGGGTTTTAACTAATTTTGTTATTAATTAATTTTGTATTAAATTAACTAGTTTTGAATTTAATTTTCTTATACAACTTTGTTAATTTTGTCTCTTTTATCTGTCTTTCTTAAAATCTTTTAAAGGTAAATTAGATGTGTAATTTTGTACGAAATAACTTTTTTTAATAATTAACGTTTTTCTGAAAATTTCTGTACAGCAATAAATATTAAAAAATGAAGTATCAACATATAGCTAATCTATTAAAATTTATATCTCATCATGTTTTAATAGTACATATTTGTCTAATTATATCTCTTTTAGATTGATTAGTGAAAATTTATGATAAATGAAAGATATGAGCAGATTTAACCTGCTGCTTCATAAATGTCTTTATTTGCTTATACTTTGCTTTTTTAGAAAACATCATCTTGCAAGGAACTATTTTCGTTAATCATTTATTTGTTAGGTTTAAAAGATTTAGCTAATATGTATGTTTATTTCCCTTATTCTTTGTATGTCAGTTTCAATACTTTTTCTTAAGTAGTTTTTTTTTCTTTCAGGATGGAGTTTTATTTTTATTAATACTAAGTTTTATCATGATAACACTTATTTACAAAGGAAATCTTTCAGTAATTTACAATGGTATAAATTAAATGTAAAGAAGTAATATCAATGCATATTTAACATTTTCTTCTCTCAAAACATGTGTGAGTTACAAAGTTTGTTTTAGTTTCTTTCTTGCATAGTTTACAGTGATATGATTTTTTTTTGTATATATTTATTCAATTTATGACTGCATAACTATTTGATAAAATAATATGTTATTCAGAAATTGCTCGTTATTCTCGAACTGAGAAATATAAAATAATGGAAATTAATTTATATTTCTCAGTTCTAGCATTTTTATTACAAATATGGTTTTGTCCTAAGAAAAAAAAATCAAATTCTTTTTTAAAAAAAACCCAGACGCTTCATGTAAATCACTCTTTTTTCCTTTTCTGAGCCCTTGAAAAAATTAAATATTTAACATGAATAATTAATTGATTATCATGTGTAATTTTAATAATTTTTATTTTTAATAAAAATAACATAAATTTATTATTAAATTAATAAATAAATTATTAAATTAAATTGTAGTTATTTTAGGTATATTTGAGAGCCAGAAAACACTGCACACAAATTAATATATATTTTTATAATATATAAAAAATTAAAAAAAATATATATAAATTATTATTTTTTTATTTTTAATGTTTTCAGAAAGTGGTCTGTTAATATTATATATTTAACGCCAAAGTGTTTATTATCTCCGCTATAAACAATTTCTTCTTATTGCATTGCATTTATTTCATTATGTTCCATAAAATATTCTTCTCCATTACGTAAAAATGCAAATGTAAAAACTTATATGTATTTATCTCAATTTATAAAAATTATTAAATTCCTAAATTTTAAAAAGACTGAAACAAATAAATATTCTCAAGCTACATTTCTTTTCTCTATAATACCCTTTTGAATTAAGTCACGAATTTTAAAATTAATTCAGGTATTTTAAATCTCTTTCATAATTACAACAATTGTTCGATTAAAAAATGCTGCTACTGATTATCTGAAATATCTAAATGTAAGAAAGATTATATGTAAATGATAAGTAACGTAATTAAAATGTAAAAAGTGGTCAGAAATAAATCTGTAAAATATATACGATGCATTTTTTAATAAATACTGATATTGCTATTTGTCTTGTATTGATTTGCTTTTTTAGTGAATAATCTGGTTGTTCGTAGAAAATTTCTTTTAACACATGCAATTGTTTGGTGACACTTCTGCATCCTTTTGGCTTATTAATCAATCTATCATCTATGTGACCGAAATCATAAGCAGTGATTATAAAAAATTTAATGCACTGTTTTATTTAGGTTCTTTAAAATGGATAAATATTTGTTATGTCTGAATGCCTAATGAAGAAACACGATTTTTTTCGCATTTTGACACTTTTGTTCTATTTCTAATTGTCCCCTTTCTTAATTAAATAAAAATAAAATAACTCGCGTACAGATTTAAATTGAATAAAAACTTTTTTATACAGCTTAAAAATCATTATACATTAAACAATTTTATTTGAATTTGGTACTCTAATATTAAACATTAAGGAAATATTCTCATCGGCAAATTAAAGCTTCATATTTCTAAATCATTAAACAATATCAAATTGTACTATATGAATTGAAATTGAATAAAAAAGAAATATTCAACATGAGAATTTTAGAATTAATTAAAATTAAATACAATTATATAAAGACCAGTAAAAAAGTAAAAAAGTAGACTGGAGAACTTACTTTCAGGATTTAGGGACATTTGTGGAAACTTTTTTTTTGTCTATTAAATCGATTTTTTTGAATATCAACGTAACTAGAATTTCGTAATATACTTATCACATTTTTCATCTGAAATAATCACATAGACTTTAGTAGTGCGCGTTTCAGAACTAGTCATGATAGTCTTCTGTTTCCTGGTTTGAATTTTTTTATATAGTGATGGTGTTTTGTTATTTACCACATTGACAGGACCAAAATTTATTATCTGATACTATTTCTAAATAATTATTTTACTTTAAACTAAAATTTAATTTTTGTTAGCAAAATTAACATTCAAATTAAATTTTATTAAAAAGGAGAAACTTAAAACCTATAATTTTTTCTCCTTTTATCACAGTCATAATCATCACAATAAATTAAAAAAAATATTAATTTAAGAGATAAAATAAAAGTGGTAAATAATAAGTGGTGGCATTAATAAAACAGAATGAAGGGAAATACTTATATTTTTTACACACTTTAGTTTAAATTTTTATTTAAACTTTGAAACCTCAAACATCTCAAAAAGGCAATTTAAACAAAAAAGGTTTTTAAACCTTTTTTTTTATTTTGAAGCTAATTGAAATATTTGTTCAGGATTCTTGAAATGAAATCCATAATTAATTTTACTATGAAATAAAATGTTAAATTTTTGAAATAGTGTTTAATTTGTAACTTCTAATTACGTTTATTTTGACCTTAAAATTATTTACCTATTCGAAGAAAGATATGCAACGAATTTAGAATTAGCCAAGCTACTTTATGTTGGCTTGCTACATTAAATCCATGTCGTTTCACTATATATAAGAACACCCCGAACACTACAACAGTGGAAATAGGTTTTTATATCATTTTCCTTCTTATATCATCTTAGAGATGTGTGGGGAGAGAGTTATTAAATTGATGGAGGATTACGGTACAAGACAAAAAAAAAATAACCAGATAAACCAGAGAGTGAGCCAAAATTGTAAAAACAATAATATATATATACACTGAAGTGACAAAAGTCATGGGATAGCAATATGCAAATTTTCAGATGGCAGTAGCATCGCGTAGAACAGGTATAAATGCGCAGTGCTTTCGCAGAGTTTTCATTTCTGTTCAAGTTATTCATGTGAAGAGGTTTTGACGTGAGGATGACCGCACGACGGGAATTAACAGACTTTGAACGCGGAATGTTAGTTGGAGCTAGACGCATGGGTCATGCCATTTCGGAAATCGTTAGGGAATTCAACATTCCCAGATCCACTGTGTCAAGAGTGTGCCGAGAGTATGAAATTTCAGACATAACATCCCACCATGGACAGCGCAGTGGTCGACCGCCCGCACTTAACGACCGAGACCGGCGACGTCTGCAAAGAGTCGTAAATTCTAACGGACAAGCAACACTGCGTCAAATAACCGCAGAAATCAGTGTGGGACTTGTCTGTTAGAACTGTGCGGAGAAATTTGGCTTTCTTGGGCTATTCCAGCAGAAGACCGACTCGAGTGCCTTTACTGACAGAACGACATCGCTTGCAGCGACTCTCGTGGGCACGTGAGCATATCGGTTGGTCCCTAGATGAATGGAAAACCGTGGCCTGGTCCGATGAGTCACGATTTCAGTTGGTAAGAGCTGATGGTAGGGTTCGAGTGTGGCACAGACCCCACGAAGCCATGGACCCAAACTGTCTGCAAGGCATTGTTCAAGCTTGTGGTGGTTCCGTAATGCTGTGGGCTGTTTTTTCATGGCATGGACTTGGTCCTCTGGTGCGACTGGACCGAACATTGACTGGAAATGCTTATGTTCAGCTACTTGGAGATCACTTGCAGCCATTCATGGACTTCATGTACCCAAACAACGATGGGATTTTTATGGATGACAATGCGCCATGTCACCGGGCCACAACTGTTCGCGATTGGTTTGAAGAACATTCTGGACAATTCCAACGAATGATCTGGCCACCTAGATCGCCCGACATGAATCCCATCGAGCATTTATGGGACATCATCGAGAGGTCTGTTCGTGCCCAAAATCCTGCACCATCAACGCTTTCACAATATGGACGTCTATCGAGACAGCATGGCTCAATATTCCTGCAGAAGACTTCCAACGACTTGTTGAGTCCATGCCACGTCGAGTTGCTGCACTTCGCTGGGCGAAAGGAGGGCCGACACGATATTAAGAGGTATCCCATGACTTTTGTCACTTCAGTGTATATATATATACGTATATTACTTTTTGGCAAATTAAAAATAATGAATGATGTAGTAAAATTAGTTCCAGAGAAAATTTTAAGCAGAAATATTTTAATTCCTACCTTCAACTTTAAGTAAAAAAATATTTCTTATTATAAAAAGATATTTTTAAATTCTAAAATCGTTTTAACAAGAACATTAAGCGCATAAGTTTTTTTATTGTGACTGTTTCCTTTAGTTCTTGGCAATTCCTTTTAAAGGCTTTGACTAGGGTTGTTCGAATGTATCTTGGTTTTTATGTTTTTAATTATTCTAAGCTCTATTCACAAAGCAAACTATTTGAATTTTATGTGATGTTATATAAATGAGGTATTTATATTTTTTTTAAATATACAAAATGACTATGACATCCATGAAATATAAAGTTTAAAATTTTATGGCAATTTAATTCTATAATACTTTTCTAATACTAAAAATTCCATGCATAAATTTATGAAATCTGTTTGTTTATCTTTTATGCAAATTCAGAAGTTTCAACCTCAAAATTTAAAATTTGAAATGTACGTCGGCTATGACCATAGGCTATTTTTAAACATGGAGTTTTCATCCTCTGCTATTCATTTTCAATGAATTTCAATGGAAATATCATCAATTATTTTGCCCCAATGTTAATGGGACGCGTGATATGTAAAAATTATTTTAAAAAGAAAATATAGTGATAACTTAGCTTTAAACATTAGTGTTGTGAAAGTTAAATTCATAGTTTAAATTATTGCTATAAATTGTGTTTTAACAATATATGCTGATTATGTAAATATAGGAACAAAGAAAGAAACTAGGAGAGTAAATTGAAATATTTTAACTCATTTTTTAAATTAAATATTTTAATGCAAATATTTACTACAATAGAAAATAAATGAAAATATTTTATAATTATTAGCCCATTTAATTGAGATCAATCGGCTATGTAGAGAACAACTGATTTACCTTAATTAAATATGTTAGACTTGGAAAGTGAGTTGGGAAGAAATTGTGTATTCACCTTACTGAAGCAGCTATTCTAAATACATCGGCTAAAGGCTTCATTCTATCAATGCCAATTATTATTGTAAAAATGCCAGTTTGGTTCGAGTGGTTACAATTCTCGATTCGTTTAGTTTTTGACATGACAGTCTACATGTTAACATGTCTAAACGGTTAAAACATCATTAAACAAAGTTTTGTCCAAATTTTAAGCAGATAGGAGTACAGGAGGGCGGAGGTTCGAATCCGTAGTCCGCATCCATTGTATTTTCATAAATTAGAATATTTCTATGGCGATTGTGATAATGTGTTTGAAGCATCTCGCCTCGATAGTCAGGATGGCTAGTGGAAATTTTCCGGGTTTTGTATTATACGAAACACAAATGCGAACGATTACCCCTAAAAATACTTCCAGAAGGCATCCAGTGAGCTATTCGTGGCACATATGGGGCCATCAATGTTACATCCACACCTTTCTAACTGGCAAGGGAATGCAAAGAAATAGGAGAGGTCTGGAGAAAAAAATGAGAAAAAAAAACTGTTGTGGATCCTTTTTTATTTCTTTTTTATTCTATCCTTTTTTATTTCCTATGGCTTTACAGCCATACGAAGCCGAGCCTCCCAGTAGCGTGTTGCAATACCATCAGACACATCGATAAATTCAGTGCAGCTGCACAGATGTTTTCCGCCCATATCGGCAATCCGACAAAATGGGCAGATCCCATCAGAAACCAAACCAATTCGGTTGCAGTGTGCCTGTAGGTAGTTACGGCAGGTTTTAAGGCGGAAACTTGCGACAGCTACAAAGCGTTCCAGGTGCATAGGAATAACTCAAATTTGACAGGAGATAATCAGTGTTATGGGTAGTTATATTACATGCAATTAGTGTTTTGTACTCATGAGAACAACCTGTCACTCAAATCTGATAGCAGATATTCTGTGACTTAGATAATGAGAGCTCATGAAATTAGCGATTGTCTGAGAGACCTTCACAGGTCGAAAATAGATGGAATATGGACTACAAGATGAGTTGTTGCATCGTGATTGGTGATGGACCATGGACCCCTACTTTTGACGAATTTTCTTCAAGACGGTTTTTTCAGAGAAGAAGAAGGAGAGTTCTGCGACGAGTCAACAGAAGTGTTGTTTTTGTCTTTTTCTTTAAAGTGACTGAACAGGCCGGAGTTTCCGCCTGTTTGTAAAGTGATCCCCTTGTGGTTTCATGTATCAACCTAGTATGTATACCCACCAATCTGTTATGTATAAACCCAGAGTTCTGTATATATATATATATATATATATATATATATATATAATAATAATGCTTGTAAATAAAAATTAAAGTGTTCCCATGAACTTATAAAGGACTCTCTTCTTGAAGACATTATAGGTCCAGTATAGACCAAGGCGTTACGACATTATATACATTTGATTGGTGGCATCGCGTGTAATTACCCCTGTGCTGTGACCAGAACATTTCACAAGAAATGTTCTGGTCCAGCGTCTTGGCTCATATTTTAGTCAACGAACTAGAAAAGCCCCCCACCCCCTTGGAAAAGGGGAAACTGAAGTATTCATCCTCATGACAACACTTGTAGAAGTCTGGCTGAACATGTCCGCATCAAAAGATCAATTACGAGTTGGACTCAATTGAAGGACATTTCAAAACTGCCTTGTAGCCGCCGAGTGGAACTTACTTGAAGACTAAGAGGGAAGCCAACTTGGAGTCATCGAGTGGATCAAAATAGCTCTACAAGAAAAACTCTTAAAATTCTCCGTAACAATAGAATCGACGTGAAAGCCCTGTTTGGAAAAGTGCTCCCCTCGCAGTAGAAACAATTCCTTATTTTTGTGAGGTAGGCTTGTTTCGATTTTTACTTCAGAGGCAATGACCGTTTTGCTTCAAAAAAATTCATTTTCAAATTTTCAAATAAGAATATTTTAGAAATTCTTAGCGACTAGAATTTAAAATTAATTTTTTGCAAATGAGTAAATTTTTATTTATTCTAACATTGTTTTTGCGTAAAAGTAATTGTTATTTATTGTGTGTTTTTGCAAAAAAATGTTAAAGAAGTGAAAGGCTCATTGAGGCCAAGAGTGTATTTAGTTGTTTTGTTAAAAAAAAATTGTATACTGATGATAATTGTAACTTAAAAACAATTCATTAGTGTTGTGTGTGTACATTATTGTTTAAATGTAGTTTAAATACAAGGTGATTATAATTAAAGTCCCACTTTCAAAATGCTATAAAAAAGAACCACTCGTCACAATGAGTTTAAATACTTGAAAAGGGGGGAAGATACTTGAAAAAGGGGGAAATGGTATGGCAAAGAAAGTTCCAAAAAAGTTCCACTGATTTTTCTCATTCAATTTGGTATGACCATGCCGTGTTGGATGGGCTTTCCACTAGCAGTGTCACAACTGTCGAATGACTTGAAAGTCATCTTTTCCGTCAAAAAACCGAAACAATCAAGCACCTTGAACACTACAGTTGGTTTAATGTGCTTGATTGATGTGCTCATGCCAAATACGTTGTCATTTTGATTTAAAATATCACTGGCTACCGAATTCACTTTCTTTATGCCGATTACAGTGCCATCTACTAATACACTGCTTAAACCGTACCATTTCCAATTTTGAAATGGCTTTTTTAGCAAAATTTAAGAAAGTAGCTTAACTACTCTCCCTTTCGATTTAGGGCTAAAGATTCTCCCTACAAATAGAGTGATTGATATTTGTAAAAAAATTTAAAATTCCATAGAGTTTCAAGACTATGGAAGACTATTATTTGCTACTGTGCCCAAAAGGAAAGACCAATTTTGAAGTTTTTCAAAAAACTCTTTATTTATTTTTTCGAATTTATTTCATCGCCTTCAAAGTAATCCCCTCCGGACACAATGCACTTATATCAATGTTCTTTCCAATCCTCAATGCATGCTAAAAAGGCATTGGCCGAGATGGCCTTCAAAGCGAAGCGCCGACTCACGTTGAATCTCTTCAATCGACTCAAAAAGGTGTCCCCGGAGTGGTCTTTTGAGTTCAGGGAATAGCCAGAAGTCTCACAGTGTGAATACGGGGGTTGTGGAACGATATAGGTTCAATATTTGGCGAAAAAGTCACGAAGAATCAATGCAGTGTGAGCTGGTACTTTATCGTGATGCAAAAACCAAGAGTTGTCTTTCCATAAAGTGACCTCTTTTTGTGAATAGCTTCATACAAACGACGCATAACACTCAAATAATATTCCTTGTTGGCAGTTTTGGGCGGCGGAAGGAATTCATAATGCATCACACCATGGTAATCGAAGAAAACAGTCAACATGACCTTGATATTTGAGCGACTTTGGCGTGCTCTTTTCGGTCTTGCTTCACCTTTGTCACGATATTCGCTTAATTGATCAGTTGTTTCCGGGTCGTAAGCTTAAATCCAAATCTTATCTCCAGTTTTGATGCGTATAAACGCCTTCAAATTAATCCCCTCCGGACCCAATGTACTTATGCCAATCTTTTTTTCAATCCTCAATGCACGCTAAAAAGTCATAGGCAGGGATGGCCTTCTTCACGTTGAATCTCTTCAATAGACTCAAAACGGTGTCCCCGGAGTGGTCTTTTGAGTTTAGGGAATAGCCAGAAGTCGCATGGTGTGAATACGGTGGTTATGGAAAGATATGGCTATCATTTTTGGCGAAAAAGTCACAAAAAATCAATGCAGTGTGATCTAACACATTCAGTGTTTTCGGTCCCAATCGAGATTTGACGCGTTCGAGGCCCACAATAGAATTGACCGATCCTTTTGAAATTCCATCATCATCAGCAAGGTCTGTAATTGTAAATCGACGGTTTGGATCTTTAATGTTTTGGACGTGAGCTTCGTCGGTTGAGGTTGGTGATCGACCAGAGAACTCTTCGACTTCAACTCGTTATCTGCCTTCTTTGAACTGTATATACTACTTCTAAGCATTTCTTTCCGATATAGTTTGCTCCCCGAATGCCTTATGCAACATTCTATACGTATCCGCAAACAAAATTGAATGATTTTTTGCTCAATTAATTCAGACATTTCAAAAATCGCCGAAATCATTTTTTGCGTCTCACAAAACCAAGCGTATCTCAAACACTAATGAATATTTTGAAGTGAAATTTCTCACAGATGCCAACGACAACAACCTAAAAAAAAAAAAAAAAAATTGAAATTTCATATGCCCGGGAAATTTAAATTGAAAATTGGATTTACTTTTTGGGCTCAATAGTATATTGTATAGGTCGAGATGTTACAAGACTTTTGCGCTTGAAGTTGTCGATGGCTGCAGTGATATTGTTTCAAGCTATCATGAGTGCCAGTGGAAACTCTGGCTGGTTGGATTCAGCCCCTTGCTTAGCCAGGGGCTGAGACTACCACACGTCTAGGAACCCATTGCTCTGTTGTAGGTCCTGAAAATCACTATTTGATCACTCCCTTAGATTCCTCAACTACTGTTTTTTAGTTTTGTTTAGTGTGACAATATTTATCCAGACTTCTGATTTTACTAAATGATTTCTTTCCGATATAGTTTTCACGGATACTATGTATTCAGAACTAGACGATTACTTTTTTCATTAGGTACACTGAGAATTCATTTTCATTCACCGTCGCTCAAAAGTCATTTTCGATGTCACAGAAAAAAATAAGTAATTATTCATATCTTCGGATATTTGAAAATATGCATTTGTAACTTTTATTATACCATTTCTTATATAACAATCTTAATTATAATTTTTTTCATAAAATTATTTATAACTATTCGATAACCAGATAGTATCATTTAATTCTTTTCAGCAGTGTGTGCTATTCATGAAAGAATATCAACTGTTTAATCAAGAAGAAAGGGAAGGGAGGGGGGGATTTGACGGACTGTACGGATGAGAAAAAAAATTATGCGTTTTTTTACACGCAAATGGAGATCTCAGATATGCGTGAACTTTCGGTAGCTGATATCACCAATTTGAAGGCAAGCAAGCCCCAACAGACGAAGCATGCTTGAGGAGAACTGGATTAATGGCGCTTAGATGATTAGAATGCATATGCGAATCTTGAATTAAATTAATTTTACGATTAGAGATTTTTGAAGTAACATTTACCGTGCAAATAGTTTTGAATCACTGAAGCTATATAACTAAATCTAATTTCTTTCAAGATTCGTTTAATCCTAAACTAACATTCTGTATTTTGTAATAGCTGCTTTTTACATTATTGATCTAGTAATATTGTTTTTCTTGTTCTTACAGAATAAAACATCTCACCAACAGAGTAAAAAGAAGTCTTCCCAATTTAATTGGCTATTATTGGCTATAGTATTTGCTGCGTTTTCCATGCTTTTTGGAATTTATGAATTACTCCGTTACTTGTGCAAAAAATTTATTCCAGTTCCTGGCCGCAATCCTGATTATGAAATGCACCAAATGGACGTAATGCGGGAAGGGATACAAAGAAATGCCCAATGGATCAATAATAATGGTAAGATCTGATTTTGAACATTAAGTGAGATGTATTTTGACACATTTACCATTTGTAATTGAAATTGCATTTACACCTTTGAAATGTCGTGAATATTTTTCCACTGACTATAAGGAATCTGGTTCGTGATAAATAAAATTCATTTCATTCGAAGCTTTATTTACATAGAGTGATTTTTTTTATATTTTTGCTCGGCATGAATTGCTTTTATTTTCCTTGATTTAGTGCACATTTTACCATCATATTTTTTGAAAGCGAAACAAAATTTTAGAAATAGGACAGAAAGTATATTTATTGTAAATAATAAATGAAAATCAAAGCTATCAAAAAACTTTGATCTTTTAACTTTTTAAACAAGTCATGAGCCAACTCTTTTTGAAAATACTAAATAGCCTGAAGCCAAATCAAAAAGTAGAATCAATCTTTTGTGCGACAAGACTTTAAAATCAGTAGGTCTCTAAATAAAATAATATTTTTTACCAAAAGAAAAACATCTCTTCAGATTAAAACTGAGATTCATTGAGCACTAAATTCATAATGGATGGTTTAACTCATCCCAAGAGCATTAACTTTTTCTTCAAAAAATTAAATAACTCCAATTTTTACCAGCAAATATATAGGCAAAAATCTAGATGGATTTCTTTACATGTAATTTCCAGCGAAAACAAACTACTGAACAGTATAATTATTTTGTAACAGTATAAATTCACAACCAATTTATAATCATCATGTTAACAGGAACTTGTACTCCTTCAATTGGGTATGATGCATATATATGTATACTTTGGCATTAACACTTCCAGCGCAAAAGCCTCAGCTTCATTTTACATCGTCGTCGCTTGTTCATTGCCTGAAAGCGGAGCATTTATAATTCTAGTTAAAGAATTACAAATTTAAAAAAAAACCATTTCACTCCAGTTCTACTCTTTTATTTAAACTTGGATTATTCAATGTCATAAGGAACCTACGAGTCAAATTTGTTAGTGTACCCATTGATTACCACAATAACTATGCCTTTATCCATAAGCTGCACAACCTAAACTTGTTAGACGTCGAACTTAATATTTCTTCTACTTACAAATATATTAAAATTTAATTTGGGGCCTGATGGCTAGCGAAATGCCGAATGGCTGGCGCTCCGGCGTTCGGTACTACAGGTATCGAGTTCAAATCCCGGCTTTGCCATGGCTGTTTGTAGTGGTTCGGAATCCACTTTCAGCCGTAGGTCCTGGTCCTAACAGGATCGTAGAGCGCTGCGAGGACATTGTTACTCCGCGTCCGTAGCTTACCATCAAGTTACACGCGTCCCCTGGGTAATGCAAAGTGAGTAACATCGGTGCAGTCCTTATGGCGAAGATCGCGGTCTATTTGCCAGCTGCATTAGAAGAAAAAATGTTAAAATAACTTTTAATATAGCTATTGAAAATATTTGCTTTCCACAAATTTTGTAAAATTAATAAGCAATATATGAAATTTCTTTACGTAATCATATGAAATTTCACAAATTTCCGATGGCTTATGGTTTTATCACTTGTGATACCTCCACATGTATCGACACACCAGGTCAGGTACTACTAATCAATTTAAAATTATTATCAACACTATAATGCCGAGACTCATATCCATGAATCCCATATTATTAATAAAAATGTATCTGTTTTATAAATTTTAAATAACTCTTCTGATTATATTTCTTTATTGGTTCTCTCGATTTTAAGGGTCTTTCTCTTACCTACAAGATACTTTAGATTCCTTGTACTATAAAAATTCTTATGTTTTCCCCTAATGAACAAAATTGTGTAGTATTTGGTCATTTAAATGTATGGAAATATGAAATAGAAAATCGTGGAATTTTTATCGTCACAGAAATCTTTAAACATTAATGTGTATATAATATAAGAAATTTCATAGAAAATTTATCAGATAATGCTTTTGAAACATGTTTTAGAGTTTTATCATTTATTTTTATCTGTGTATTTATTTCCGAATTTAATTAATTGTTAAAAATTTCAAACTTTAATTACCAATTTGAAAGCTTTACTTACTCTTATTTTGTATATTATGCTTTGACAATGTTGATAATTAGAAACAATAATTCATATTGGTTTGAGGTATAAATAATACCAGTTTTCATTTTTTTAATCCAATTCAATTATTTATATTTAAATAAAAAAGAACTAACATGTTGCCATAATGTCGAAAATATATACTTAGTAATTTCGTTTCTTTTTTGGGAATGTAATGAAAATGATTTCCTTTAATTCAAAGGAAATAAAATAATTAAAAATATATTTTGTAAAAATAATTCATGAAAATTATTTTCGTTCTTCATTATGATAATAATCTTCGTGGTTTAATTTTCAATGAAAATTATTTACTTAGAACGAAATTTTTGTCAACTGAAAAATTCAACCAACTATAATTGGTTTTTCTGAGCTTATCTGGTTGTGAATTAAAAAATGAAAATTTTGATATAATGTTTAGGTAGTTTGTAATTCGTTTTTCTTTTTCAGAACCGATACAGAATGGATCTGTCCCCTCCCAGGACAATGTTATGAGACGACAAGCTGCGGAATGAATAGGAATTTGGTGAAAGACGCTTTACAAATTAAGTAACATTAATCCCTGATTTACTTGAAATGTTATCTTGAGTAATTTAAGGTTTCCACCAACAAAATTTATTCTTCATTAAACTGAATACATTTTGACGTACGTTAAATGGAAGCAATTTGTTTGTTATTATATCTAGCTTATTAAAACATGAGCTAAAAATGTTAATTACTTGTTTTATCTCCGAAATACTGTTTGTATATCAAACATTTATTGACAATGCTACCAATTTAGCAATTTTTCATTTTAATGCATACACGAATGTAAATCATATTTCATTGTAATAACGAATGTGAGCCCTCAATATAATCTTGAATTTTATTTTCTAACTATGATACAATTAAAAGTCAAAATTTTATATTATTTCCTGAAATTTACTGTAAAAACATTACGCTATGAAGAATTATATTGTTTTCCATTGTTCATCTTGGCATTTCATACAAAATTTAGGTATTAATTTCTTTATATAGCAGCCGTTAGCCGATTTCTTTGTGCAAAATGTTTGCTTAATATTATGCTTCTCTATAAATGCTAATAAAGTTTTTCCCTTATTTTGTTTAGTTTGTTTATTACAAATTAAATTGGATTAAATTTGTATTTAAGACATTGCGATGATCCTCAATTTTGACAATGACAAAATTTTGACAAAATGAATTATATATCATATGCAAATAACACATCAGAATAGAATATATTTAATATCTAACTGTCATTTGAATTGGAAAACAATACATTGAAAATTAAAAAATATAATTTAGGTAACCTTTCAAGTGAGATTTAATTGACAATGACAAATCTTCTTTCGTCGATATTACAATGAAAGTACTTTAACAAATTCGACGAAATCTAACACTAAAATTCTTTTATGCTATTTATGCCTTTTTCAGAGATATCATTGAACTTTTATGCAGAAATATAATTCTAGCAGCAGGGACAATCTTTTTCTTCCTTTCTGAAATCATTACATAGATGCATAAGAAGGAATAATCAAATGATTAATTTCTACAACTAAAATGTTATGTTCCCATTTCAATTATTGCTCCCAAAACAGGAAACTTTTATTCCAATCGAAAAGTTTTGAACATCGTTAGAGGAAGTTATCCTCCTCTTTCCTTAATTGAATACTCTTAGAAAATTGCCTTCATTGAATCAGCTATATCTATAAACAGCATCATTATTAACCACAGTAAAGGAGGTACAATCTCTCCGTTCTAAATGTCAAAGAGGGAAAATAATCCGCCTCTCTTCCACCGATTGTGTGTTTTATAATATCAATAGTACCAGTAACTTAAATTTGCAGAGAAAATGTTTCCAGTTTTAAAAATATAATTTGGAATAGCTCTGAAACAGATTGCTTTATTTATGTTTATATATATAATTATGTTTATGTTATGTGTCAATAGTAAACAGTATAGCTCAGTGTAATCCGAAAAAACCTTTAATGTATGATATATATTTAATCGCAAAGTAAACATACAAATTATTAAAAAATAATAATTGTTTGATGTTAATGGGGCATCCTTAAAAGTCAAGTTCAATAATAATAAAAACAAGATTTTTTTTTTGCAATAAAAATTGTAAAATTCATTTTTTTCCCTATTTTTTTTAAAATTATATATTCTTCATTTAAAAATAGTAATGAGTAGTAATGAAAATAGTAAAATAGTTATAATTAGTAATGAAAATAGTAAAATAGTAATGGGTAATAATTTATGTACTACATAGTAATGAGTAGGTTTAGCTTAGATCAATTATTGACACACGAGTTTTTCTTAATTCAGATGTTCTCCTTGTTCGTAAACTTTGCATTTTAGAGAATGTTTTTATGCTGATTTCTAAAAAATAATTTAGTTTTTAATCAGTTTTAAATTTTATATAACATAGAGCATTTTTGAATCAATGAAATGGAAATAGAAATGCTAATAGGAGATTATATCTTTAATTAATCCTGAATTTTATATCTTTAATTTGTATTAGACAAAATTATATTTTCAATAAATTTTAACTTTTTAATGTATTTGTATGACAATATTTTAAGTTAGTTATTTTTTTGTTACGTGTTAAGTGAATCGTCTAAAAAGAATTAAAAAATTTCAGTTTTTTATTTATTATAATAAAATTAAAATACAAAAATCTGAATAATTAACTCACTTTTAAAATTGGGATATTAATTTAGAAATAAGATGAAAAGCAATTTAATTATGTCTGTTAACATTATCACATTATTCGGGAAGTAATTATAGTTAATTATTTTATGAAATAATTTTGAGCTTGTATTTTTTAATTACGTTGTTAAATTTAATGCTTTCAGTAATTATTTAAAATATCTATACTTATAGAAAATATTTAATGAAAAATGCGTTTAATAAAATAAAAATTAACAAACTTTAACTTTAAAAAAAAACTTAAACTTTAATAACAAAGTGTTGCACATTTTTAAACCTTTTTCCCTTTCAGTGATCTTTTTTATTTGAAAGCATTTATCTCAAGATGAAGAATATACAAGACAGTTACATCTGAATTTTCAAGTGGTTTTGATACATTACCCTCTCATCATAAAGTATGCTGGATGCTGGTTTTGAAAAACACTTCTGGGGGGACATTTGAAAAATACAGGTTCAGCTTCCTTCATGGTGGGGAGACTTTCCGGCCTATTGGTTTACTGTTCTTATATCCACTGTTAAAAGGAGAATTTTCGGTTTTATAAACCTGACAAGATAGAAATATTTTTGTTTTGATTTGACAAGATTTCGAAACTAACTTATATGCATATAATTTCCACAATCACCAACAAGAATCGTATACCAATTGCGATTTTCTTACGACTTAAAGTTTTTGACAGTTTTCTATAAAGTAAGCTGGATATACAAGTATGTAAACTTTCAAACAAATAACAACAAATTACTTTTTTATATATTTTTTCTAATATAGGTTTGAAGTTAAATTATTTAATTTCACCTTTAACTAAATAATTTTAATTAAATGGTAAATTTATTCACTAAATAATTATTCTCCCCATATAAGACCTAAGACAATAGCTATTATTCAAATATTGCTTATGGAAAATAAAGTAAAAATTTGTCAAAATGTTATGGCATTTAGTGATGAAAAATAATTGAGGTTTTCAAGAGCTTTCCATATTTAGAAAGGTACAAATGTAGAAGTTTTGAGAGCTACCAGAGTAAGTTACTTATTATTCCAATAAATAGTAATTAAATAGAAGCGAAAAAAATCTTATGCTAAAGTCCTTTTAATAAACGCTTTGTAAATTATGAACAAAGTAATATAGAAATAATCAAAAGAAGAAATGCTTAAGCAAATTATTTGAAATCGTTTACATTATTAAATAGATTTCTTTATTTTTTAAATTTTTTTTCTTCCTTTAGTGAGAGAGGCATGTCTTATTAATTTTCTGTGAACAGTAGAATCAATTTTCTGTTGATAAGTATTAATCAAAAATTCAATTAAGAATTATTTACTGGAATTTTTCCAAAAGATTACTTTTAAGAATTATTACGAAAGGGTTTATAACAAATTTTGTTTTTATATTTTCAGAAACTAATTGTGCAGTTGCAGAATTTCTGTCTCAAAGGTACAGATAAGTAAGAAATAAGTAAAAAGAATTTTAAAAATCTGACGTAATTCTTTTAAATAAAAATTATTTAAAATATGGCATATCGTAATTCAAATTTTACACCTTGGGCACTTAATATTTATTTATAAAAATTTGAAATTGAACATCTTATATATATCTTATATTGTTTTCATGTTCATCTCTAACAAAAGAGTCGATTCGCTTTCCTCATCAATCCAAAATATTATTCTTCAAGTACAAAAAACTACAAAATCCTCAGATAATAGAGATGCCACCTCGGAAAGGACTTGTGTTGATTCAGTTCGAAAACAAAGCGTTGGCACTCCTCGACTAATTCCTTTGGGAATCGAGATAAAGCGATAAATGATCGCTATTTCAGAGCTCGTTTAAGTGCTATTAATTAAGTTGTTAAAAAGCGTGGAACTGCAATTGATTATTTCAAACCTACTATTATGGTGGATTATTTAAACTAATCGTATCACTCTTAGTTGACGTGAAATAGAATCAACAAATTCCCGCCACTTTTTGTTCGCTTGAATTAATTTCGTGAGGGAGAGATCCTAATTACTCCATTTTCAAAGGCGGGCAGTTAAAATAATGGGGAAGTCTAATTTAATTGTGATCAATTAATTTATGCACTATTGTTCACTGTTTGTTTTCATTTGTAACATATTTTTCATGGCTATAGGCGTGGAGAAAAAGAAAATATTGCTTGCCTAATGCAAATTAAAAATCTAATTTGATATTCAAAAAGTAAAATTAAGTTTTTGCTGTAAATAAAAATAGAGTACTATTCGAAAATAAATTAAGTAACTTATCTTTCAAATTGAAGGCATACTAAACAGTAAAAGCATTTTGTCCTTTAATTCCCCTTCATTAAAGGCTGTAAAGAGTTCTAAAATATAAAATGATGTTTTGCACTTTAAAAAATGTAACATGGAAAAAAAAAATAATATATTTTTTTTAAATGGAATTTATAAGGGGTGAATTTATTGTTAATTTCTTTTGCATGATTTAAAAATTTTGATCTAATATATTTGTACTGGAAGAAATCATCCCTCGGCAGACTTTTATTTTGTAATAAAATATATTACTAGATATATAAAAAATGATTGAAAATAGATTGAGAAGCATTGTAAGAGAAAGGAGACTCTGATTCAGTAATGAAACATTTATTTTAATTTTGTACCCTTAATTAGCAACAAAATAAAAACAAATAGCACAAAATGAATAAATTGTTCAAAAAAAATATGATCAACACTTTATTATTTTACTCAAAATTATATAATTTCAGTTGATAGAATATTTTACTAATCGAGAGTTTCATTTTATTGTTATTAATAAAGCCTCAAAATGGAAGTGTAAAATGCTGTAAAATAAATCTTGAAATTAAAAGAAGTGTGAACAAAAGGTCAATAAATACATAAATAGAAATTCAGGACAAATATAAATTTCATCACTTTTTTGGTTTCCAAACATCGATAAATGGAAAAAAAGATATACGCAATTATACTGAAAAAAAAAAAGTTAATTTTCAATTAAAAAAAGCGACGCTATGAATTTAAAAGAAAATTCTACATAATATAAAAATAAGTGGAACTGCCGTCATTTAGATATGAGACCGAAAAGAAAGGTTCGAAATCGACCGCGGTTTCGGCAAGAAGAAAGTGCGATAAGTTGTGTACAGAAGACTTTACGACGGGAAATTGTATGCATTGCATTGTATGATATACTGTAACCGTTCCGGTACAGCTAATAGAGATGATTACACTCCATACACATTGAAACACACTGAACTCAGACATTATGTTTTTCAATAACTTCCTATTTTACGTATTTTCAAGAAAGAAAAATAAGTCTTGTTTTATATTCAACTTGCAATGTACCGTTTCACCAGTTCAAATTCATTAAATGCCATTAAAAAAAATTGATATTCACAGTTTTTCTGCATTTTCCTTATTTTATGAAACCATTATTGAAATAGAGTTACTTGGTTTTCATTGATAATTATACTTTACAAAATAAATATTCATGTAAAATTTTATTTTAAATGGTTTTCCGTCTTTTTTTAATAAAATAAATTATTACAATGAATTTTTGAATGATTACAACCCGTCAAATGAGTGGGAAAAAAAACGAAATGATTAGAAAATTAAATTATCCCTTTATTACGAATTAATTACGAATTAAAAATAAAAAAATATATAAAATATGAAAATTATATTTAATTCTATATAAGATCAAATAAAAGAATATTAAAATTAAACAGCAACATAAAAACTTCTATGGTTAACTATTTTACTAAAAAATAAATATTATAAAAAATTAATAAAAAATTATTTTTCATCTTATTAACCTAGATGTTAAAAACCCGTTTGTTACAAATTATTAATTCAATATTTTCGATTTGTAAAAGTATAAAAGCGTTTAATGGTTTCATATTGCATCTCCAATTTATAACTAAATAAATAATAAGTAAAAAAGTAAAATTTATTAATTAAAAAACAGTACTTTACATAAATCAACTGAATAATAAATATAATTTATAATTATAGTAATTTAAAATTTACACCATTTTAATTTCTCACTGAATATTCGAAAATTTTTAAGGAAACGAAGGCGAATTTTAACTAAAGTTGTTTTCAGAAACTTATTTTATTGCCGATTTTATTGCAGTTTTATTTTATTAGCACAAAAATTAACTAAACTTTTCCCATTAAATTAGTTACGCACCAGATGAAAAAAATAATGGATATCGAGAAAAAAATTTGAAATCTCAGTGTCATAATTTCTTAAGTTATGAGAAATATGAACACGCACAAAAATCTCTTTCTTTACAGTATATATGTAAAAAATTTTGAAATTGAATCTTTGTATTATTTCATGTTGTTATTTATAATTAATTATTAATTTTCATTGTGAATTGATTTTGCAACTAAGATCATTATCTTGAATTAGTTTTTTAACTCAGGACAATCATTCATTATAATATTTTTTAGTCAATATTTTGAGTTTAAACGAGATAAGAAACTACTTCAAAAAAGGATGTTTTGTTTTTTGTATGATTAATATTACCACCCTCGCAAAGAGCTTTAACAACATTCTACTAACAATATCCAAAGAAGTCATATTATCATTCGTGTCTTTTCTTGTGTATAAAATTAATACAAACACAATATATATATTGTAAGATGGTAAGGAGATGGGGTGAGATCTTCAGACCACGGGGAGAACGCTAGGAGCGTCCGAGCTAGAAAGACGGCCAGTGACCGCTTCTTGGTTTTTAACTATTAATACTTTTGTAGAAGAGGCACAGGGTGCCATGTGTATGTATGTACTAATATAAACAGAAAGAGGATTGGTATTTCATCCTGACACAACTAGTCGCTAGCAAGCGGCTAACAATAACTATATGTATATATATATATATGTGTGTGTGTGTGTGTAAATTGTAAAAGATTATGAATACTTTTTATATTTATGTCATTCAAAAGGAAAAACTTGATATGAAAGTCCACTATTAAAATGATATATTTATGTCCGATGAGTCACGATTTCAGTTGGTAAACTGATGGTAGGGTTTGGCGCAGACCCCACGAAAGGAAAACTTCAGCAAATGTTCAAAAAGCTCCACTATTAAAATGATATAGCCATATTTAAATGATTTTTACTTACTTCCCCAACGCAAATTCATGCTTCACTAATGAGCAGCATTTAAATATGTAATGCCCAACATATTATATTACTTAACCTACAATTAAAGAAGAAGATGGGTAATGACTTGAGGGAAAAACAACTACCTCTGACCACACATATTAATGTATATATAGGATGTCGTTCAAAAAAAAAAAAAAAAAAAAAAAAAACTTTGTGCAACATGTGATATTCTCACTCGTGAGAAGTTGAACTGCTGTTAAACCTACTTGGAGAGAGTATCAAAATCACCGAAATTGGATCAGCATCGACTGTGTGTCGCTTCCTCTTTCCTTCCCTGTGATCTTGAGAAAAAAGTACCCGAGCTATAACATGCTGTGTTCATCTTTTTATCATTCAAATGGAAATTAGATTGGGGCGGTAGTCATATAAAATAAGTTACAACTGCACGACAATATGAAAAATATTAAATGTGAAACTACAGAGAATAGCATGAACTGAGCATAATATACAGAAACAGAGAGACACTTTGTCCCAGGAGTTCGTTGGGGACATTTTAAACCCCACAGCGCTCCTGAATCAAAATCCTATCTTATCTTCCCTCAAAAGAGTGTGAAGGGCGGAAAAGAGATTCCAAGGGGGGTAGTGTATCTCACCTTTTGTTAAGGTTTTGAAATAAACTACCAAGAAGGAGTGGGAGTTAATTCAATAAAAGGCGGAAGTGCAACATTTTTTCCCATTTTCCCCGTAATGAATGCTTGAAGTAGAGGCTTGAAGGTATGTAAAAAATATATGATATTTGGCGCGCTAATCACAATTTCAAAGACTAGAAAGAGGTGTAAAGCGATCTTATTTATATGAAAACCCAAGTAGATATTGATTATGTCTCTGGTTATGGATCAATAAATTTTATGAGAATAAAAGATATTTGGAATAATATTATTAATAATTAATTATGCTAATTTTCGAATAAAACTATTTCTAAATTTTCGAAATAAATTACTTCGAAATAATAACGATTTTAATTTTTTATGTTCACTCATTTCCCTAGGAATTTCACAAATCAGCTGATTAAATTGGGTTAAATGTTTCCCTTACCAAGTGTTTCCGATTCGTTTATTTTACAGGAATCAAGACATTTAATTTTTAATGCCACTGCGTGATTTGAATATTCCCCGAGAGAAAAACACGAGAAAAAGATTATCTATAATTTTCATTCCTATTCTTCTTTCAAATTGCATTTTTCTCACCATGGACTTTCTTTATGAGATGCTTAATTTAATTTTTTTTTTGTAACAGAACCTATAGGATCCATATAATTTACACTGAAGTAATGAATACTTGAATTTATGTAAGAAAACTAAATTACCTGTAGCTTAGTACTTTATTTTATTTCTTTCTTTTCATTTTATAGAGTTACATAATATATATAAATGCAAAGAAACATAAATTACTGATTAGTTTTAATTTACGTAATTAAATACTTGAAGAAATTCATCCTAGTTAGTTCATAGAAATAAAATTACCAAACTTCTTTTTTCTTTATTTTTTTATATTATTTCATGAAAAAGAATTATTTTAATTAATTTAATAGTTGGAATAGAAACCGAAATAAAATTTTGAAAACTGCCTTATGTAATTTCTGAAAACGAACATCAATTCTGATTATCTTGCATTGTAACTATACAACTGGCCATTAAAATTGCTACACCAAGAAGGCGACATGCTACAGACGTGAAATTTAAACGACAGGCCTGGTGAAAAGTTGTTGTGAGGCCTCGTGTAAGCTGCAGAAATGCTTACCAGCACGTTTCTGACATTGATAAAGGTCGAATTGTAGCGTACCGGGATTGCGGTTTATCGTATCGCAGTATTGTTGCTCGCGTCTGTCGAGATCCAATGACTGTCAGCAGAATATGGAATCTATGAGTTCAGGACGGTTATACGGAACGTCGTGCTGGTTCTCAACAGCACCCACTAGCAGCCGAGAAGACAGGCATGTTACCTGCATGACCTTAATGTATCGTGCAGCCCTGAGTCAAGAATTGGGGTCGTTTACAAGTTACAACAACAAGTCGGTCGTTTACAAGTAACAAGTTACGTTACAAGTTCAACGACATTTACAGCAGCACGGACTCTCAGCTCGGAGACCATGGTTGCGGCTACCCTTGACGCTGCATCACAGACAGGAACGTTTTCAATGATGTGATCAACGACGAACCTGAGTGCACGAATGGCGAGACGTCATTTTTTCAAATGAATCCAGGTTCTGTTTACAGCATCAAGATGGTCGCATTCGTGTTTGGCAGCATCGTGGTGAACGCACATTGACTGTGTGCATTTTCATCGTCATTTGCCATCACCTGGCGGGATGGTATGGTGTGCTAATGGATATACGTCTCTGTCACATTGACGGCACTTTGAATAGTGCACGTTATATTTCTGGCGTGTTACGACCCGTGACTCTACCCTTTTTTCGAGCCCTGTGAAACCCTACGTTTCAGCAGGAGAATGCATGACCGCATGTTGCTGGTATTATACGGACCTTCCTTGATACGGAAAATGATCGGCTGTTTCCCTGGATTGCACGTTCACCAGATCTCTCGCCAATAGAAAACGTCTGGTCCATGATTGCCAAGCGACTGGCTCGTCACCATATACCAGTCACTACGGTTGATGAGCTGTGGCATCGTGTGGAAGCTTCATGGGCATCTGTACCTGGATATGGCATCCAAGTTCTGTTTGACTCAATGCCCAGGCGTATAACTGCTGTTATTACTGCCAGAAGTCTGTTGTTCTGGGTACTGATTACTGAGGATCTATGCACCCAAATACACTCATGTCCATAAATTAAGGATAATGAAGTTCAGGCAAAGAAAGAGACAGAAGCAAAACAAATTTGACTTATTTGTAAAGTCTATTTATTAAACAAAAGGTAAAGAGCAAAAAAGATGCTATATGTTTGACATAATTAATAAAAGTTGCGATTTTTACTCCCTCTCTTACACTCTCGTCATTGTGACGTACTATCCGCGCCATCTGGTGGTTTCCTGTAATTTGCATATTCTTCTTCAAGATGTGTGTGATAATTCTACAGGTGAAATTTTTATTTTAGAGTTCAATTTATGTGTGATTCTGAATTATCCTTAATTTATGGACATGAGTGTATCTTGAACCTTTAATAACTTGTTATTTCCAGTATGATATATTTGTCTAATAAATATCATTTTTTTTATCTACATTTCTTCCGGGTGTAGCAATTTTAATGGCCAGTAGTGTATTTTCTTTCTGCAAGATTCAAAAATATATTACACTAGGGTGGTCAGGAACATTTGGCAATTAAAAGAAAATATACTATGGATTTCTATATTGATACACAGAAAAAATATTGCGGGTTTTTTTTATTAGTAAGTAGTACCAATTTGAAGAATCAATGCTTATAACCACAAAAATAATTCAACGATGAATGTGCCAAATAGAATGTGGTATAATCTAATTATACGCAATTTACTTATGGTTGATAGTAAAATATATTATAATCGAAGGAAATTAAATGATGTTTTGTTGATCTAAATAATTTCTTTTAGATCTAATAATTTTCTTATGACCAAATTTTAACTCCTGAGCCAAAAATATTAGATTTGTCGCATTAAATACTCACGAGTTTCAAGGCACACTTTGTCAAATTGTCAAAAAATTGTCTAAATTACTCGGAACTCAGAAATTTTTAAAACAACATATCCTTTTTATTTTCCCACTACTTAAACAAACTTGAATATTTTAACATCGAATTTGAATTCTAATGTTACCAAAATGCTACTTCATTGCAATTCATTACTTTATCTATAAATATTTGTCCGATGCTTTGAAGGATTTCATGCCAATAGAAAAACATCAAAAATTTTATTTCCCTTTTCTAATGTGTTTTAAAATTAAAAAGTATCACGAAAATATTGAAAAAACATAATTATTTAATCTATTTAAGAATTTTGAAATAAAAACCTTTTAAAGTTTACATGAAAGAAAAAAACATTTTTTGAAAAAAGTTTGTTTCTATTTTGTTTTTATTTCGCAGTGATTTGTTTAAGTATTTTAAATAAAAAAAAAAATGTTCGTCTGTTTTTAGAAAATGGAGTGATTAAAAATCCTAATATCTTTCTAATTTTACTATAAAACTTATTATAAATTGAATTTTTATTTAGTAAACTCTGGTTAAAATTTAAATAATTAAATATTGCCTTTTTAAAAAGAAATAAAACTATCGTAACAAAATTTATATGGTTATTTAGAATTAATTTCAATTTATCTCAGTGTTTCAATATTTTATTGAATTCACTTCGATTAGGGATAAGTTTACTTTCATAACAATTTATTCAGCAAATTATTTTGTGTTGCAATCATTTTTGCTTTGGTGTTGATTATTTTTAATGCCAAATGTATATTTTTTGTTCATTATATATTAAATAAAATTGTTACTAAAAATTTAGCTTTTTTTATTCACAATTTTATGTCAATTTTAAAAATGAGACAAATTTAATGTACGTTAATTAAAATATTTTTAGTGCTTATTGCTAGATTTTTTTGTTCTTTTTAACTTCTGACTTACGAAAAATAAAATTTTAACAAACCTTTTATTTAAAAAAAAAAAAAAAAAAAAAAAAAAAAAAAAAATTAGAACTTATAATATGTTTTTTTTTTTCCTCCGTCACAGCAGAATATAAACGCAAATGAAGTAGTCTAAAACAATTATTCTTTTTATGTATAAATATTTGAAATATATTACATTTATACAGATGTCTTCATAATTATAAATGTAATACATTTCAAAATGCATTCGTTAGAAACCAAATAAATCATTTATAGCTGTTCCGCATTGCTTTATAGTTTCAAAAAGTTTGCAGCATAAAGCTTACATATTGTTAGGATTTCACGGGAAACAATATGAATGTGTAAAAATGATAATTTCAAATACTGAAAAAACTCAAAGAAGGTGACCATAAAGTTTTTATTTTACAGGAAGATTATTATTTTTTCATAATCATAATGATGTTTCTCCATATTTTAAATATTCATGCCAAAAACATTTTTCCTTTTCCTCGCATCAATTTGGAGGCTTAAAAAATGTATTGCAAAACAAAACGTTTTTAACCTTTTATAAATGAATGGAAGCAGCAATTATTAATAATGTCATATTAATACTGTAACAAGTGGTGACTGTAAAAAACAGTAATTCGAATGAATTACTGTTTTATTATGAATTCAATTATGTTTTGTTGAATGCTATGTTGAATTTTATGTTCAATTATGTTTTGTTGAATGCTATGTTGAATTTTATGTTCAATTATGTTTTGTTGAATGCTATGTTGAATTTTATGTTCAATTATGATTTGTTGAATGCTATGTTGAATTTTATGTTCAATTATGTTTTGTTGAATTACGTATTCAATTATGTATATATTATGTTTTTTTATTGTGCATTCAATAATAATAAAACTTCTTAATAAGTAAAAACTACAAATTTGAGGAAGTGTCGTATTGAACGAGTTTTTGTTCACGTTTTGCGATGCAACAAAAAGCGAAAATTCTAAAACCTACACCATCGATAAAGGCTTTCACAGCTATATCGATCGGTCGTTAATGTGGCATCTGAGCTGCTCGGCTCCTTCGCTTTTTCATCCATTTGTTGTTGCCTCGTTTTTTCCCTGTTGATATCTTGACGCAAATGCCGTCGATTGGAGGCTGCTAAGTGTTCTGTTTGTAACAAAGCAAAACGTATTTTATTAATTGTTTTTATGTTAAGAAAGCTCATCGATAGTTCTTCCATTTTTCGGTACCTTATAATTCAATCTGTATTTGTATCGTGTGTATCTTCAAAATTTTAACAAATTACGAAAGTTTCACTGTGTGGATCTCAGATTTGACCCATTTATATTTTGTCTAAGTCAAAAGTTTATTGAAGTATTTTTTTTAAATGTATAGATTTTCTAATCTTTAAAATAATAATAAGTTATCTTTAGTGCATTCGTTTACCTTTTTTTAATTCTTGATATCACCTTCGTTACATTTATTAAAATATTCTTTCTAACATTATGTATCTTTAACATTATTCTTACGAACTCAAAGATTTTACAACTTTTTAGACCGCAAATCCTTTGTTCATATATTATTTGATCAAAATTTATGAATTTTAATAGATTCTACTTTTAAAATATCTTTTTTAAAAATGTATGCAGATAATAATTTTAGGTTATGCACGATATTTTTTAAATAAAAGAAGAATTATTTATTGTAATATTGAATATATAGTAGTAAATAAATATGTTTTTAAAAATACTTCTTTTTCTAAATAGGAAATATTTGATTGAGGATCTGGAGCATTCCACAAGAATGACTTCCTCTACTTTAAATCTTAAAATATTGTAAATTGTAAGAAAGATATTTTGAATAAAATGCCAAATAACGCTACCTAAAAGCTAATAAAATTACTATGGATTCTTTTTAATAAATTATAATTTTGTTAAAAAAAATCCCTAAACTAGTGCAGTTCAAATATCAACTACTTAAAAAAGAATACTGAGGAATTCATGGAGAGGTTTAAGCTAATAAGTTAAGCTAATAAGCTATAATAATAATTAATTCAAGCTATAAGTTTCATGATAAAAATCTTTCAAATGTTATATAAATAAGCTTAATTAAAAAGTTAAAAGAGTGATAACATATAAGTAACTAATATTATCTTTAAATTAAATTATTAAAATAAGAAGTATTAACTTAAAATTGTATGATAAGTTAATAAAATATAAATAAATTTAAACAAATGAACATTAAAAAAATTTTGTTTGACGGATTAACAAATTCATTTTAAATTAAAATACAATTAATTTAATAAAAATGACATTATAATGTTATAATAATAATAATGTTATAGAACTTGCTTTTATTGGGGTATTTTAGGTTGCTTTTATTAAAAAAATTTTAACGGTTTTTTGAAAATGAATAAAATACAAATTCCTTTTCTTTTTTTATTTTACAATATTTCATGTATAGGTTGATTAGTTTATTACCATAATTTAAATATTTATTTTCCTAATAATTAACGAACAAATATCTATTAAAATGGAATATTAAACGAAGATTTTTTTGCCAGGAATTTAACTCAATTAATTAAACGTTCGCAACTCATGTTAAAATGAGTTTATAATATATAATGAAATTACTATTCCATAAAAATTTGCATTAAATCTGACGCTACAACAGTAATTACTACATCATAAAAATACATGGAACATAAAATATGAATATATTCATCAATATTCTTTTTATTTCTTTAATATTTTAATTTTTCAATTTTATGAACATCTTCATTAGTAAGGTTCTATAATTTTTTAAATTAAATGTTTATGTAATGAAGAAGGTCTTAAACTTAAAAAAGTCATTTTTAATGCCTATATTCCTTATTTAACTAATTAGACAATTTCTAATCAATTTCTTTCAATTTTTTTAGTTACTAACTTATTTAACTAATTAGACAATTTCTTATTTAACTAATTAAATTAAATATAAGTGCTATAATTGTACAGGAAATGAAATGCATTGATAAAGAGCGCTATTATATAAAATACTCAAATGTCAAAATCATGACAAAGTGTGAAATAAATTTTAAACAGTGAATTTCAACTTATTATATGTGAAATGCTTAATAGATTATTTTCTCAACGAAACTACTATATATTTAGCAGCTTTAAATAACATATATTAAACAGCTTTAAATAGCATATATTAAACAGCCTTAAATAGCATATATTAAACAGCTTTCATTAACACATTTTTATATGATAAATTTAAGCAATTAAATCAGTAATGATTTCTTATTTTATATTTGCAAAACGTTTTCTCAAATTTTAAAGTAAATCTTAGTGGTTATAGTAAAAAAAAAAAAAAATATTAGTTTTGTTCAGCAACCGCTATTTATATTAAAATTATAATCCAAAATCTATATCATAGTAGAATTTTGAACTGTATAAATCTGAACGTAAGTAGATAAAATATTTAGAGGCTACTTTCGAACAAACTTGAATGAACTTGCAGTATTTAATCTCAGGTACTTTCATTTTTGAAGAAATTACTTCAATAAATTGAATAAAATGTTTGAATTCTTATATTAATTATATTTTCCTTTTTCTCGTACAATTTAAATAATTTTATATGTTTTCTTCATGTATATTTATCTTAAAATAATTAATTTTTTTATATAAAATATTTGTATCTCAATTTATGTGCCTATATTACACAAATTATATCATTCTAATACTGCCAAATAACAGATCATAAAAAAAAAGTTTTTAAAAAAAATGTACAGTGAAATGTCAACTTAATTGTTTTTTACATTATGAAAGATTTTTCTTCCAACGTTTAATACTTCGTTTAAGCAAATAATAGACAATGAAACAACGAAATTTTAATTAAATTTTTACAATGTATTTTTTTCTATTGCAATAATTTCTTCATGATTGATTTAATTGTCAAGGAAAACGTTCTGTTATATTAATATTTTTTAAACAATGAAAATATTTAGAGCGCGTTTTTTACACAATTTTAATTTTTGTATTGGCAATTACTATTGTACAAAGAACTTCTAGTATGAAATTTTACTTATAAACATAAAAATGTCCTTGAAAGCAATATGAGTGATTATTTTGCTGATATTCAATGACAAATAAAAAAAGCAGAAAAATAATTTTTAAATTTGATTTAAAATTCCATGCTAAAATTGCTGCTACAATAATTGATGATTTAAAAAATTTAAACATTTTAACGGTTTAAAAAATATATAAATAAAACTGAAAGTAGACTAATAGAATAAACAGTTTTGAAACATAATTTTCAACACATAATAAAGAACAAAATACACTGAAGTGACAAAAGTCATGGGATAGCAATATGCAAATTTTCAGATGGTAGTAGCATCGCGTAGAACAGGTATAAATGCGCAGTGCCTTTGTAGAGCTTTCATTTCTGTTCAAGTTATTCATGTGAAGAGGTTTTGACGTGATGATGACCGCACGACGGGAATTAACAGACTTTGAATGCGGAATGCTAGTTGGAGCTAGACGCATGGGTCATGCCATTTCGGAAATCGTTAGGGAATTCAACATTCCCAGATCCACTGTGTCAAGAGTGTGCCGAAAGTATGAAATTTCAGGCATAACATCCCACCGTGGACAGCGCAGTGGTCGACCGCCTGCACTTAACAACCGAGACCGGCGACGTCTGCAAAGAGTCTTAAAGTCTAACAGACAAGCAACACTGCGTCAAATAACCGCAGAAATCAATGTGGGACGTACAAGGGACTTGTCTGTTAGAACTGTGCGGCAAAAGTTGGCTTTCTTGGGCTATTCCAGCAGAAGACCGACTCGAGTGCCTTTACTGACAGAACGACATAGCTTGCAGCGACTCTCGTGGGCACGTGAGCATATCGGTTGGTCCCTAGATGAATGGAAAACCGTGGCCTGGTCCGATGAGTCACGATTTCAGTTGGTAAGAGCTGATGGTAGGGTTCGAGTGTGGCGCAGACCCCACGAAGCCATGGACCCAAACTGTCAGCAAGGCACTGTTCAAGCTGGTGGTGGTTCCGTAATGGTGTGGGCTGTTTTTTCATGGCATGGACTTGGCCCTCTGGTGCGACTGGACCGAACATTGACTGGAAATGCTTATGTTCAGCTACTTGGAGATCACTTGCAGCCATTCAAGGACTTCATGTACCCAAACAGCGATGGAATTTTTATGGATGACAATGCGCCATGTCACCGGGCCACAACTGTTTGCGATTGGTTTGAAGAACATTCTGGACAATTCCAACGAATGATCTGGCCACCTAGATCGCCCGACATGAATCCCATCGAGCATTTATGGGACATCATCGTGAGGTCTGTTTGTGCCCAAAATCCTGCACCATCAACGCTTTCACAATTATGGACGTCTATCGAGACAGCATGGCGGCTCAATATTCCTGCAGAAGACTTCCAACGACTTGCTGAGTCCATGGCACGTCGAGTTGCTGCACTTCGCCGGGCGAAAGGAGGGCCGACACGATATTAAGAGGTATCCCATGACTTTTGTCACTTCAGTGTATAATATTCTAAAAAGCTTTAAATTAAAATCTAATATTTCTCCTTCTATTGATCCCTATAATGAGCACTAAATTGATTGATGTATTTATAATTCATATTTATGGATTCAAAATAATTAATAAGTGAAATTTTATTATTTATTACAAATTAAAATGAAATTATTTTCAATACAGAAAATTTTTTTATTCTTATTTTAAAATTTAATGTAACACAATAGAACTTTTAAAATGTAATGAATCTGTTTTCGTTTCATATAGACACCTTATTTGAACAAATCATTAGCATTCATAATAAAATAAAAAAAAAACATGATAGAATTGAATATTTTTTAAAAGTAGAAAAGATTTATTATGAAAAATGTTAGTATTGAAATATTTAAGTTCTTTATTTTTTTATGGAAAAAAAATAAATCTTATCAATAAAAATACTATTTATGTTTATCATTAACTTTATTTTTATAAAATTGAATCGAATTATCCAAGAAATCTTATCAATTCTACGATCTTAAGAAATCTCGTTTAATATTTTAAATTTTGTTGCTAATAAATCTTGAGTCTCGTATTTTGTAAGGGCTTTTTAAAAAATAACTAATTAAATATTTGTTGGTCAAAATAATTACATGAAATTGGTAAATGTTACACTTTTTTTGGATCTCAGGTTTAAATAAAATATCTTTAAAACGCACTACAAACAAGCTGCAAATCATTTCATAAATTACACGTGTCCAAAAGTTAAGCATAATTGATAATTATGTGAATAAAGAAGGAACTGTAAATCAGAATGGCGGGAAACGTGATATGCGAGTGTAAAATGGTTATAAAATAAGAAAACAAATCAAAAGAACGATAATAATTAATTTTATTATCCAAAGTAGCAGTTTGAAAGAAAACTGAGCATAGCAAGGGTTCACACTTTAAAGAAAAAATGAAAGAAAACATTAAATAAAATACTGATGCTGCAGTTTAATGAGGCGTGTGGTCACCTCTGACAGCCAGGCACGCTGCACAGCGATTTACCCTACTTGCTATGAGATGATGAATGAGTTGTGGGCTCAAACGGTTCCAAGCTTCTTGGAGAGCTCTCTTCAGTTCTGTAACGGAGCTTGGTGCTGCAATTTGTCTGCAATTTGTCTCCTGAGCAAAGGGCTGCAATTTGTCTCCCGAGCATATCCCATACATGCTCGATAGGATTTAAATCAGGGGAGTTCGCCGGCCACGACATGCGCTGGATGTTTTCCGTTTCAAGGAAGTCATCAACCAGCACCGATCGGTGACATGGCGCATTATCATCCCTGAATATGAAGTCAGTACCGACAGAACCTCGAAACAAGAGAACATAAGGCTCAAGAACTTCGTCTCTGTATCTTTGACCAGTCACAGACCCCGTGTCAAAGAAATGGAGGTCTGTGCGGCCGTCCATCATGATGCCTGCCCCTACCATTACTCCCCTTGATGGAAAATGATGTCTTTCCGTTATGTTTCTTGGTTCAAAACGTGTTCCATATTCTCTCCATATCGTTACCCGACGAGAATCATTACTCAGACTAAACCGGGACTCGTCACTGAACATCACATTGGCCCACTCTCCCACGCTCCAATGTTGATGTTTCAAACTCCAGTTCAAACGAGCGCGTTTATGAGCAGACGTGAGGGGAATGCAAATTGCTGGTCTTCTGGCATAGAGGCCGGCAGGATTGAGTCTCCTGTAAACAGTTTGTCTCGAAATTCGTATTCCTGTGGCGACTGTGAGCCCCGAACCCAGTGCTCTGGCAGTACTGCCTCTTTGACGTCGCGCACTTATTACCAGATATCGGTCTTAGCTAGGGGTTGGGACTCTTGGTCGACCTGATACTGTTTGTCGGGTAACATCCCCCGTTCTTTGAAACCTCTGCCACAGTCTTGAGATCACAGACTGGTCCACATTCAAAATTCGAGACACTTCGGTTTGTGATCGTCCGGATTCCAACATTCCAACGATTCTTCCTTTCGCAAACATGTCCAATTGGCGTCTTTGTGCCATCATTCACCTTGTTTGATGGTTAACAACTTTCGTTCTCACAGCAGTTGCACGAAACTTGTCTGAACTGCCTATGCTGCGTGAATCGGTTTTTCTGCGTTCCGACATGCGCAGGTGTTTCGCGCAGGACGTAGTCAAATGAAAAGTTTTGCATAAACCCAATGTTTCTTCTTCACCCAATAAATATACGCAAGAAATTTGGAATAATTTTACGAATATTTACTCCATGTTTTTTCATTTTACGATTTATGCTTAACTTTTGGACACCAGTGTATTTCGACTAATTTATTTGTAAGATTGAATGCAATAAAATAATGATCTGAGATATAACATTATGATCTTGCAAATAGAATATGATGATCTGAAATACAGTTTAGAATTCTTTACATTTTGGAAAACGCACATTATTGTTTTATCCAAAAAGAGTTTAACTATAAACTTTAGTTTTGAATATAGTTAAAAATTGCTTTATTTATTTATTTTTTAATTGCAATTTTTTTCGTATTTTATTAATATAATTTAACATAATGGGAATTTTATCGAAATGTGTTTTTATATTATTATTTTTTTTACATATTTTTAAGCGTATAAAGCATTGTATAAAAATTCATCAGATCTAATAAACCACCATAACAGATATTACAGCGTTTCTAAAAAAATCAATTATAAATTTATCTTTTTATTGAATAAATGAAAGCCTTATTCATAGGAAAATATATGTATCATGAATTATAATACTTTGTTAATACAATCCAATGATTTATTTAATTAAATGGAATTCTGAAGGAGGTATCATAAATGTAAATAAACATATTTTCTGATAAAACTCTTTAATTTGTGATATAAAAAAAGCCTAATTTGCCTAAGAATTCAAAATAAAGGGAAACCCATTTTATTAAGTTAAATTAAAATATTCTTCTATAATATTAATAAAAAAAATACATAAAATTTTTTTAAAAATTCATAAAATAGTAATTTTTAATTTAAAGCTATAAAATGTATAAATAAAAATCATAAATGTCGTTTAAATAACTTAAAAAATGCCAAATAGAATGAATGAATGAATTTATGGAATTAAAATAAATATTAAATAAAAAATATAAAACAAGCCATTTAATAAAGAATATTTCAACGAAATATTTAAATAATAGAATGTTCTTCTGAGAAAGTAAATTAATAAATTTTACTTAATATTTCAAATTTTTTAATAACCCTCTGCCATTTCTCAGCCACCGTTTCATCATTTTATTACAAATAGATTTCTTTAAATCAAGTTTAATAAAAGCACTTCTTGAAACTAATTATAAACCATCATTATATTTTAAAGTCTCTTATCAACCAGCATTCTAAGCAACAAATGTATTATAACAGAACAAGATTGATGCTATTGTCAACCAATTCTTATACACACACACTAATGTGTTTATATACATACACACACACACTAATGTGTTTATATACATACACACACACTAATGTGTTTGTATAGATACACACACACACATATATGTACATAATTATATTGCATTAATATCTAGTTTTAAGAGTATTGCAATGTATATAAATATTGCAATACAAGTACATTGCATTACCATTTAATTTTAAGAGTTTTAATTTTCTTCTCGGCCATGCTAATGCAAAACTTTTAATATTACATATATTAGTGTGTTAACAAGCGAAATTAACTCATTGACTTCACGGCGTTTTAGTAGTATAAGAAATTATCTAATACAAGTAATTAATTTTTGAAACATTAACTTAAATATGCTTATAAAATATTACTAGAAATATTGTAAATTAAACTGTTTGTAAAAGTGTTTATTTATAGTTGTTGATTGAAAGATCTCTTGTTAATCAACTTGTTAATGACGGAAGAAGGCCCAAAGGCATCTGTAACGACAGATTACAGCGACGTGTATTCAACCACAGTTTCGTCCCACTCGTAGACGTCGCTTAAACGAGCCGGATAAACCAACTAAAATGAATTATAACTTAGAAATTGGATTTCTACGAAAGATGCAGATTGTTTTGGCATTTCTCATTTTCAATAAAATTTGAATATTCTTAAGCTTACTAGAATTTTTTGAGCCGCCGAGGACAAGGACGCTTCTTTTATTTTTAATTTTTATTTGAGTTCAAATGTTTAGTCTTTAATTAGGCAATTTATTTTTCTTCAATTCTTTCACCAGGAGTAGAGTTTTTGTCGAAAAATAATCGTTGAAGTTGAACTTCAGGTATACAGCTGTAATAAGTTTTAATGCAACCTGTATCCAATCCAGAAATTTATCAGAAATCCAAAGGAGTCTCTAGTTGGATAATGTAAAGAAGATAATTATTTCGAAATCAGTCGTAATCTTATTTTAATCTTATTTTAGAAAAATATCACTTTTTTTTTCTCCGCACGAAAAAAAAAAAAAAAAAAAAACTTCAATCCCGCTCTATGTTGAGAAATCTTCTAACGACGTTAGAGACCACTTGTAAGAAGACGTTATCTGCAGCCAATCATTTCTGGACGCTTTCGGGTCTTGTGTTGTGCTGGAAGCTGCTCTACCTTGGTGTGCCCTTCCTCCCTTGTTTTTGTTTCTGGATGAGTAGCTCTTGATTCGTCATTCTCTGGTTTTTGTGCCGAATCCCAACATTCTATTGAATTCATATTATTTTTATTGATGAACTTATAAAACTTCTCTGCAGCCTACGATATAGACACAGAAAATTTTGTTTTGGTTTTGCTCGTCATTATATAATTGAGGTTTCTTTTTTCTATTATTATTTTTCTTAATAGAGTTATTTAATATAATTTTTCCTTATTTCTTTTCCTTATATTGAAAATATAATACATTGAATCGTATTATTTAATAAAACAGGCAAAATAAATATAATTAATAAAAGATTTTTATTTCTTTTAATTTCAATTTTTGCAAATTTTTTATGATGTAATGGAGATACTTTTAATAGTTCGAATAATTTTTTTTTGAGATAATTACACAGTAGTTTGAAACAACAATTAATTTAAATTTAAAAGTAGTCCAAATTGGGGTTACGTGCGTATCTAGCAGGGAGTAGGACATAAGTTTGAATCTATCAGTGGCGTTCGTTGCAGTCACTGCTTTGAGAAAAAAAAGAGACAATGGCCACGTATGTTAGCGGCTTGCATTGACAAGCTTCTCGTTAAGAGTTTTATATATTTATTTCCGTACTGAACTCAAATGCTGTGCTACTACTCCAAAATATCCTCTCGTAAAGCAATATACTCCTTCGTTCACCCGTTCTTAAGCAAGCCTCTCGTTTCATACATGCATTCGTGGTAAACCGATACACAGCAAAATAATATTAATAAATTAATTAATTAGGTCCCATAACTTGCAATTTTAATGTCGTACTCCATTCCATGTTATATTGAAATATAATTATGCATCACCTTTCTTTATTTATATTTTATATTGAAAACCAAACCTCTATTTTGTTCATATTAGTATTTTTTACATTAATTTTACGAATATTTAAAGTTCGTATCTCAGCAATATTGTAGGATAATTCTATATCTTCTTGGTTCTATATATAAAACAAATAAATAATAGACGCTGTCAGGATTTTGATTGCATCAAGAAATTAAATATTTGAAACAAAATCTATGAATATTAAGCGGGTATTAGAAAAATCAATTAGATTCAGTGTATAAGGATGTACTCTGCGAAACAAGCGATGATTTCAAGAACAAAGTGATTCTTTTTTATTCTGCTATTTTTTTCTGGGTTCATAGGTAAGACATGCTTTTTAATTGTTATAAATGAATAATTCCCATCTCTATTTTCGACAGTGTTACGTCTTTCTCTTTCCTATATTTGCCACATATTCATAACATAGTATTTCATTAGAGCCTAAGCTGAGTTTGCGTATCTCAGTGCTGGTGGCATCTTTATTCTTATGAAAGCAATAGATACCTTTAATTACTATGTTTTTTGCATTATTTAATAATTCTTGAACATTTAATTGTATCCTCTAGGATATTGTAGAACATTTAAATGTATATTAGAGGATATTGAAATTTCCTTAATTTCTTTTAATCTATTTTAATTTTCTTTCCTTCTTTTTGAATTTGAATCCAAACATACGTTAATATTACCAATATTAACGGGAAGTTCAATTACTAGTACAAAATTTTAATATTTTTAAAAATATTTCCATTTAAATTACATACTTTACTATTTTTTAAAATTATTATTATGTTTAGGTATACAATCTTTCAGATTTAGAATTTTCCGTAATAGGAAGGAAATTTTGATTGATCTCCTTCTTAATCTATCGATAATTTACTCTTCAGATGTAAAAAATAATAATAATAATGTTACTATTTAATAAATTTAGTAAAAATAAATGAAACATCAAATTATCGCTACAACGGTTAGATGTGTTGTTTAGATTCTGAGAAATGTCAACTGTTGAAGATTAATGATTCGATATTGCATGATCATTTTGAAGTTGATGTGAAATGCAACAAATATGTTATTGATCAACTGACTCCAAGTATTTAAATGTGTGTAAACAATATTTTACGTAATTTTATAAAAGTTAATCGAATTAATCACAAAGCTCTCTCTTTTGAATATTTTTAGACAAATATATACTCTTTACTAAAACTATTTAAGAATTAAAAGTGTGATAAATTATTAAAAAAGTTGATCACCTATCTAGTGAGTAAAATTTTAAATCGATAAATATATTAAGAATACAGTAATAATAAAAAAATTATATTAGCTACAACATATTAAAGAAAGTGATTCAGAATTTCTTTAATTTTTGTATAACTTTGAAGGCACAATATTTTATATTTGAAATTTAAAGAGTGTAACATATTTTCTAAATATAAAGCGAGAACCAGAGAATTGGATAAATAAGAGTTTATACTATTAAGCAATCACATTTTGTTTACATCAGCTGTGATAAATGAAAATCAATAGTAAATTCTACTAAATATTTCTACACGACTTTGATGGATTTCTTTTTTAAAGGACACTAGCTGAATTTCCCAGTACTTCCCTGTATCATCTGAAAAGAAGCTATAAAATAAGAAATTTTTTTTTCTTTCTAATGCAGCTGGCAAACACTCAGGCAGCTTGGTCTTGGATGCCTTAAGGCAAGCGCTGCACTGACGTTACTCACTTTGCATTACCTGGGGGCGCGCGTAACTTGAAGATAAGCCACGGACGCGGAGTAACAAGGCCCTCGCAACGCTCTACGATCCTATTAGACCGGGACCTACGCTTTAAAGTGGATTCCGAACCACTACAAACATCCCTGGCACCGCCGGGACTCGAACCCGAAACCTGTGGTACCGAGTGCTAGAGCGCTAACCACTCGGCCATTCAGGCCCCATAAAATAAGAAATAGAAAATTCAATTAAATTCTAACCCTTAGCTCTCCATGTTGCCGCTACCCCAGCTTCTCCACATCTGCAGCTGTGTTACCTAGTGGCCGCAATATTGTACAAAAGTAGGTTGCTTTGAAAACGGTTCATGCATTTAATACAGTTTTGACATTCAAAGAACGTGCATTGAAGACTTATTACAAATAATGTCAAACATATGCTATATTGGAATATTTTGCCCACAAAACTTCACCCCTTCTTTAAAGCGCCATACTAATCACAGGGAGAAATTTAAAATACTAGCAAACTCAGAACAACGCATCTATAAAAATAAGTATTCGAACCCTCCCTTTATGGAAATTATGGGGAAGAAATCAGGTGAAAAAACTGAAATTCCAAGTTCTTTAAAACTTCACCATAGCCTATGTGCGTGTCAAACTTGAAGGCTTCAGGTAAAAGACTGTGCATTTGTACGAAGTGCAAACAAACAAACAGATTTTCAAATTCATTTATTAGATTTTAAAAAAAATTATTGAGAATCTTTATCTATTTTTATTCATATCATTTGATTCTTTAAAGAAAAAATGTTTTTGAAAACTAAAAAAAATTTTTTTTGTATTTAATTAGTTGAATAACATGTATACTATTAAAAGTATTAAATTACTCTTTCTTTTCGGAATACTTCCTTATTCAAAATTTTTAATACCTTAAAAAAACATTCTGAAAAAAGTGCCCTTTGATGAAAATGATGCTGTACTTGTTACATAATAGTACTAGTTAAAATGATAATTCAAGTTCATGATGTTATCCTGGTATGAAAAATTTAGTATAAATAAAATGTAATGTGCAACTAATAAAATGTAAGAATTAAGTTATTATTGAATACACTATTTAATATTACTCTCACCGAGAACATTTAATCATTTTTATTTAAAAACAAGTTCACACGTGATTTCTATTATGTTTTTTTTATTTAATTTACATGAAATATATGTTAGACTAACGATTGCGGATAGAAAAACTAGGATTAGAATATTGTAAGATATTTGGGATTCATTTAAATTACGTAATATTATATATAATTTTACTTAATATTATATTCCAACAATTCTGAATCCTTATCATTTCTTAAAATATTGTATTCGATAGCACTGGTTAAAAAACGTTTATAATAATCCAGTAAAATAATACATAGTACTATATGAATGAGTTATTTCAATAAAAAACTTTTTTCCATTAATATATTAACAAAGATAAGATATATTAGATGATATAAAATATATAGAATATATTATCTTATCAAGTATGTCTTATATATCGTATATATCATATCTCTTATCGTATATATCATATCTCTTATCGTATATATCTTATCAAATATATAGAATATATTTGATAAGAACTATTTCTGTAACATAAATTTAGAGTATACTTTGCACTAGCCTATTACAAAAATTAAACTTAATGCTGAATCAACATAAATAATGCTCATGAAAATTAATTTAATTTGTACTATCCTTTCTTTCTAAAATATATGTTATAAATAAAAACAAAATAAATTATATAATATTAATGAAATTTATTTTCTTGTTATCCCTTCAAAGTTACAATGATTCTATGTTATCCTGCTCTTTATTTTAGGCGACGTAAGTAGCCATTTTATCTTCTCGGAGAAAGGAAAATGTATTTAAAAGAAAAAATGACACCGAAATCCCTCCTGTGATGCACGCATAATGTTGTGTTGCTTATTCTTTAAAATCTTATTTAAAACAAAAACTCGATCCTAGAAACAACTAGCTACACCGTTTACTTAACACACACGATAACCATAATGAAATTCCGCAATAACCCATACCACATTTTAAATCAACTAGTTCGCATGCCTTTAGAGACTTATATAAGTTGGAAAAGGAAACATACATGAAATAATACACAGATTAAATTTCATAATTTAAAATATAAGCAAAAGTGAATTTATTATTATTTACAAATTTAAGTTTGTAATAAGTCTTGCAATTAACCTTATCTAAGTAACTGTGAAATTCGAATAATGCATTAATATAAATATAACTTATACAAGTTGCCGCAATTCTAAATTAATATTCAATAATAAAATAATATGGTGGTAGACCTTCCAGTTCATAACTTGCCGCGACAGCTGGGGAAGAGGGGCTCTCTTTTTTTTTCTTTCATTTTTAAAGTTTCAGTGTTAATAATGTTCTATACGCACCATTGTTCAAAGTCTTGGCAGCAGGGGCCAACCGCTCATGGGGCTCTTGTGTTGGGCAGGAGACCTGGGGAAACTTGTCCATATCATGTAGCATGGAAGAGCATTTTCCTTTTTCTAAAGACTTATGATCTTCAGCTAACAGGCCAGATGATCTTCAGCTAACTCGTTCAAACCGAGAGTCAGGCTCAAATGCATCATAACGAAAGATAAAGTCTAGAAGTAAAGAAGAAGTCTAGCATCACTGTTCATAGTCCGTGGCAGCAGGGGCCAACCGTTTAATTTGGTCTTTGCGTCGGTCATTATTTTCACTCGGAGACGACGTTGGGCCATCTTTCCTCTCCTGGGTCCTCTAGCACTTCATTCCGGGGGATGGGGCAGCACCATCCCTTCGTCATCTCCTGACTTCAGTCCTTCTATATCTTGCTCTCTCTCTGGGTTCCTCCTTCCCTCTCCCTTGCGATGTCCATCACCTCCCTTTTATAGCTGATTTCCAGAGTCTATATCCGTTCGGCAGACTCACCCCCGTCCATAAAAATCCCAGCATACTAGTAGACAACAAGAGTCTTAAAAGTCTTAGTAAATTATTGCTCTTGGCCATCTGGCACGAAGTTTCGTAAGAACCCTGGCAATTAAAATATTTTCCAGAGATATCCCCTTCATCCCCAGCTGTGATAAATGACCTGCACTCACCGGAAACGGGGCATTCCGTTGCACAAATCGAATACCCATCCGGTCAGATGCAGAGATCAACACAGAATATAGTCAAACATATGCAATAATTCGAGCCTACAAGTATTGGCAGTAGGAACAGGAAGCCCTTTGTAAAGCTTTCTTCCCTTCATTTAATGCCCCAAACTTGATAAGTTGCTGTGATGGGCTCACTCTCCATTAAACATCTTGAGCCCTATTTACTTTAAAATAAACAAATAAAAAATGTATTACGATATAGCACAATATATCTTGTGATTTTCCCCTCCAAAACACATGTAAAAACACAAAAGCGACATCCCATTTCCTGTCCTTCCAAATCGTTTAGGATTGGGATAAATTCCATAAACAGCTTTATTCAAACTTGTTTGTGGGAAAGACAAAAGCTCCCATGTGAAAGGGAGAGAGAACAAAAGCTCCCATGTGAAAAGGAGAGAGAACAAAAGCTCCCATGTGAAAAGGGAGAGAGAACAAAAGCTCCCATGTGATTTCAGATATTGGAACAATTTACTTATTATCAAATTGCATTCGAGTCGCCGAAGATACATTCTTATTATTCACATTTAGCACTGAATGGAAAACATAATTGCAACATTCCTTCAGTAGCATTTTCCCTTACGCTTTTTCTCTTTAAATTCATAAAATTCAAAAGGAAACTAAACAAGACAAAAGAGGAGCAAGCGTGAAGAAGAGTAGCACGACAACTCTTCTCTTCACAATAATAATAAGATGTGTGTAACCTAAAAGACTTCTTCAACTTTACTTTCTTCCCTTCTACTGAGTAAATCCTTTAAAGGATTCCAATATTTTCAAATAATCTACGTAAACAAGAAAATCTTATTTTGTGTGTCTTAAAACTGCTTGGTTGGGAATTACATTTCAACAATTTGAATTATTTTGCTTTTTTTATAACATAAATCTGCTAAATTGAAAATTTACGTTTTTTGTTAGCGATTTAAATCTTTTATAGATGGAAATAGTTTTAAAACATAACACAATTCTTTACCATTATTCATTAGAAAATTAATATTAACATCATTGACCAAAAATACTTAATTAAATTAAATTATTATTTGATTAGTACTAATTTAAGTCATTTGTTGCAGAATATTAATGAAATATTATCAAATTTTGCAGCCTGCAATAATTTTTACAAAATGAAATTTTGCACAATAAAAAAAAAAAAAAAAAAATATATCAAATTTAAGAAATATTAGTTCAGTTTGGTACTCTCAGCGAAAATAAATTATTATTCGATGAAGATAATTTTTTAGCATATTCTAAACAATATGCTTTAGTTACAAATCATTTTTAAAACTGTAACTTTTGTAAATTCCTAATTTACATACATTTTATTACTAAAAATTTATTTATAAAAGTTCAAAAATAAAGAAAACTTAGCCAAAATTACTTTAACATGTTCTTTGTTACTGGATAGTAATTTATAAAATAATGTTAGAACCCTATGTGACAGATTTTATTCCAGCGAAAATAAAGTTTGAAAAACAACATTTTCAGAAAATCAGATCAAATCAGATTTTTGATTAATATTAAGTAAATGAAATCACATTGATCACCTTATATTCTCATTAAAAACACAAGTTTGTCATTTAATTTAAATGTCATGTGCATATTGTTTAATATAAATAAATTATATGTAATTCATTCAATGACTGCACAAACACAACTTCATATGCACACTCTTGCTTTTAAATATTTTTGTCTTGGGGATGAGTGATCATAATTGATTGGATTTTTTAGGTACTTCAGAAGGTTTTCCATGGCCGCAAGAAATTTGTCTCGATCTTTTATATTTCTCTTTCCTTGAATTCCACAAACAAACAAACACAAGAACAAAAGCTGTTGACAGGAACAAAAGCGCTGTTGACAGGAACAAAAGCGCTGTTGACAGGAACAAATAATGTGGTATTGTAAGTTATCTTTTAAATTATTTCATTGTTTTGAAAGTTTTTGTTCGGATTTTTTTCCATAATTTACTTTTGTTTAGAATTGGACTCAAGAGCAGAACATGGAGCATATACCAACCTTTAAACAATTAGGGACGTAAATGCTAAAATACTAAAAACTGTTCTGTTGACTGAAAACTTAAAAATTTATATACCTAAAACTGAAAAGAAAAAAAAGTTATTTATTATTATAATAAAATATTTAAATTCTGTCAAGATGGTAAAATTGCATTACTCATTTATGATTAATCATTATTTACTTTCTCACATTTATGAATTCTTTAGTACGTCATTCTAGTAAGATTTATGATAGATTTCTGTATCACAAATCAAAACTTCTAGTTATCAAAAAATGTTATCTTTTTAACAGAAGAGTATTTAAAAGTTTCCTCATTTGGGGAAATTTAGTAAGGAAATTCTTCATTAAAGGCTGCAGAATTTCTTAAAGTGTACATTTAAAGGTTTTTTCTTTGAATAAACTGCTGCCCCCGCCAAATATTCTCCAATGAATGGTTACTCCCTTTCTGGTTTTAAAATCGACTTTCTCATTTAAAGGGCTTCGTAACAAGGGAAAAAATTGGAAATTTCAGCAATATTCCAGAAAATATTCCGATTTTTAAAGCATAAAGCAAGAACAATGTCATAATTCACCCTGGACAATATTGAATCTACTGCATACGTACCTTCAAGTAATGATTCATAAGACCAACACGTGTATTAAAGCTCAACCAACAATGCCCAACACGTATATTAAAGCTAAAAATGCTTTTTTTAATAAATATAACAATTACTCAAATTTGCACAACACGGAATTGTTTAAATAAATATACAGATCACTTAAAAGATTTTCATAAAATGTTTAATAAACTAATCCATTAATTCCTATGAGAAATTTGAAATTTAGTTCTTTTGTAGAATCCATGTGATGATAATTATAATTATAATTAATTTACACAAAAAATTTTTTAAATAGTATTTTAAATATTTAGTCAGTAGCAGTAATTACCATCAGATTTCTCAAAATTTTAGTTTTGAAATGGAAAGTTGTTTTTACTTTTTCAAATCCGTAACTTGAAAAACATACATTTAACATTAAAAACTATTGGCTTATAAAAAATCCCTTGTTGAAATATAAATTTAACAAAGCACTGTATTGTTACAGAAATTAATTTATAGGTAACATTTATTCTTAAATGAAAAGTATTTTCTTCGTGTAAATATTTTTAACATTTTCATGAGGAATTCACGTGTATTTACAAATTAAAATTGTTTTGTATTCAAGAATAATACAAGTATTCATTTTAAAGTTAGCCTTATTATCTATATCTTGAACACCCCTGTACACTGATAGATGATAGATAATAAGCATAACTTTAAAATTTCTTGCTTAGATGTACTAAAGTTCAATGATATTACATTTAGGGTGAAAGCAACAATAATTGTTTCCTGTTCGTCATTAATTTTTTGTTATTCAATAATTAAATTTCTATTATTTTTCACAAAATTTTAAAATAACCATGAAAATATTTTGTCGAAGCTTTTCCAAAGCAATGAAATAAATTTATACTTAAAAATAAATAAATAAAACTTCTGTAATATTGTATTTCAGCACTTTGGCAATTGAAGTTGATCCTAATTACCCCCAAAATACTTAATAATACAATTAAAAAATTACTTAGTATTCTTATCGCCTACACCAAGCGAATATAATTATATATGATATTTCAATTGCAGTGCTTATTCACTTATTTGTTTATTATTTAAATTTGAAAGAGAATGTGGTGATGGACTATCGCAAGAGGAATGTAGTTTTAGGTAATTTAAATATAAAACAACACGACAGCCAGAGTGAAAAGCGAACTAAACGAAATTTTGAAGTAAAAGAGGGAACTTATTTTTGATGTAAAGAGAATGCTTTGTTTGCAGCGTCCGTTAAGAATACGTAAACCACTGCGAGGCACTCGGAATATGAAATCAAAATCTTTTTTCTATAAAAATTTGAAAAAAAATCCACGAAAACTATATTATTTTACATAGAACGTTTTTGTATAAACTACGGAATAGTAATAAAATACAAAGCTCATAGAGGCTGACACATTGAAGTCAGTCGCGGGATCTTTTCATACTTTAACAATTTCATTTTGGGTTATTCTTCCAGTGATTTACTACTGCGTCCAAAAAGTAAGACCAATTTTCAATTTAAAATTCTCAGGGCTTATGGAATTTCCATTTTTTTCTTTTCTAGGATGCTGGCACTGTCCTTGACATCTGTGTGAAATGTGACGTCAAAATATTCATCAGTGTTTGAGTTACGCTTGGCTTTGTGAGACGCTAAAACTGATTCCGGCGATATTTGAAATGTCTGAATTAATTGAGCAAAGAACTTGCATTAAATTTTGTTCGTGGAAAAGTATAGAATGTTGCAGAAGACATTCGGTGAGCATTCCTATATCGGAAAGAAATGTTTAGAAGTGGTATAAACAGTTCAAAGGTGGCAGAGAACGCGTTGAAAACGAAGAGCCCTCAACCGATGAAGCTCACATCCAAAAAATTAAAGATTTGGTGCTTGCAAATCGTCGATTTACAATTAGAGACCTTGCTGATGTTGTTGGAATTTCAAAAGGATTGGTCAATTCCATTTTGGGCATCAAACGCGTCAAATCTCGATTGATACCGAAAACACTGAATGCGCCAGTTCACGCTGCACTGATTCTTCGTGACTTTTTCGCCAAAATTAAACCCATATCATTCCACAACCACCGTATTCACACAGCGCGACTTTTGGCTATTCCCTAAATTCAAAAGACCACTCCGGGGAGATCGTTTTGAGTCGATTGAAGAGATTCAACGTAAATCGCTGCACGCTTTGATGGCCTCCCTGCCGATGACTTTTTAGCATGCATTGAGGATTGGTAAAAACGTTGGCATAAGTATATTGTGTCCGGAGGGGATTACTTTGAAGGAGATGAAATAAATTTGGAAGAATAAATAAAGAGTTTCTGAAAAAAAAAAATAATTGGTCTTACTTTTTGGGCACAGTAGTATATGGAGCTCGTTGTTTTGTTAACTTATTTTTTCACTAAAAAGAAATGGTTGGAAAGTGAACTGTGTGTGATTCTGTTGCAAAATTTGTAAAACGATGCTTTTTATACTTTTCACAGATGCATAGGAATCTATTAATTTGTTATATTGAATAAATATGGAATGTTGCATAAGCTGTTTTATAGAGTATATGTTTTTCACATCTGATTTTCATTGTATCCCGTTTCACAATATAGAATATTAGAATGGTAATATAAATATGATTTGATGAATATCTATAATACCCACATATTGAACAGAAGTCATTTTTAATACATTTCAAATTTGATTTAGGTGTGTATTTCAGGGTTTTATAGTTTAATACATAAGATGATAGCTTGGCAATATGTTGGCGATTATTATTGTCATCATACCATAAACTGATTTTTAAAACAAATGCTTCATTTTTTTAATTGCAAATAATTAAAAAAATTTATTGTATTTATATATTTGACTTTCATTACCTAAATAAAAAGATTATCTTTGGTATTTTGAACTTTTTAAGGGAATTATGTATACCATGTTAATTATTAAATTTGCATTTTTTTTTTATTACTTTGCATAATCTATGAAACGTATATAAATGTTTCTTAATTTTCGTTTAGTAAATTTTATCCTTGCGTAACCACATATTTTGAATTAATAAATATATGCATATTAATAAATAAATATATAATTGTCTTTGTGAAGAAATACATGTGAAAAACGCCAAGCGACTGTGCAGTGCCAATTTTAATACAAAAAGAACAGGAAATATTGGTTACGCTCTGTGCCTTCCAAATAGGGTAGCAATCCTCTCTGTTCTATACTACTATGCGCTACGGACTTCATGGGAGGGGAAGGAGAGTCTGCTAATTCAATGAAAGGCGCACAAACCCTTAAACGGTTAGATTTGTTTTTCTCTCTAATGGATAGGGAGCGGGCGAATATTGAGGCTAATGGTCTTAAACCAGTGAATCCATCACCGCCTGCCGCCATGAGTGCGAGAACCGTATTCCAGTCAAAAGCCAGAGTCACGGTTCGGACATAATTTCCGGATTACAAAAGAGTTGTCACTGCCAGTTTCAGACTCAGATCAATTGGTGATTGTCCAATCGGTGAGTGGATAAAAAAGTTTTTTTTTTTGCATGGATTTAATACATATTTTAACCTCCAAAATTCATTTTTTTATCTACTAAAATTTACTTTTAATGTGTTGAATAGCGCACCATCCGAATGAATAAAGCAAATCAAAAAACATCCAGGAAAAAGTATCCCGAATTCACATGACATATTCATATCTTTTTAATTATTTGGCATACCAATTTGAAATAATTAAAGTATTATGAAGTCATTAAATTCTTATTCAATATAAAAACGTATTTTTTACGCTTATTTAGATATGGTGCATTTTATTTTACAATGAAATATTTGATTTTCCTTCTTGTGATTTATTTTTAAGCATTTCAATCCAGTCTGATTTTTGTTATATAATCTACAAGAGTTTTAAATCATGACTCTTTCTTCTGTTCATTCATTTATTCCATTGAAGCTTATCGAAAAATAGAGAATATATTTACTTTATTTACAATGAAATCAACTAAATGTATTCGACTACTGAACATGCACATTGTTAATAGTTGCATTAATTGAAATTTAAAATTGATAGTCTTTTTTCCCGTGAAACAGCTGCTTTTCCGTTATTGTGCAACCAATGTTTTATGTCCTTATCATAGAATTCAGGTCAAGAGAAACATTTTAATAAAAATTAGAATTAATCAAATAACTATACAAATAAATAAGATGCTCTTTATTGACGAATTAAGAACTTGCCAACATTAGGTGCACATTTTTAATCATGTAAAGTATAAGTGCTGGTATTGGAACCGTTTCAATCATCTACCCGAAATACTTTCGAATCAAAATGGAAAGCTTTTCTTAAGGTTGCAAAAACAATGAGGAAATAGGGCGATAAGAAATTGCTTAAACCACCTGTTCTTATTATAAGTAAGGATAACCTTAATATTGTGTACCTTGTTTTTGTTTTTTGTACATTTATAAATAAATCAATGCTTTCTTATGGCTAGAACTTGTAATTTCTTCGCATCTTGAGTAGTCTGTATTGACTGCAATGATTTACGTCCACTTGAATAATCATATAAGAGTGTAAGCCATTGTCTCGAGAGAGGCTGGATTTGCTGGTTCCACCGAAGCATGCATTCCCCATTCAACAGCGTTAAAGCTGGGGGAGGGGTTCACCATCCTTGCTTAATTGAAGGATTTCCCGGTTTGTGGATTTATTGTGCCCAATCCCGGCACAGGCACAGAAAAATAGTTTAACTCCTCCTTAATTCCGATATATATTCATTATATTTTATCAATTGTTATTTTTCTGCTTGCGTCTCAACTGTGACAAAAAAAAACCACGATGATGCTTGATCACTGTCATTCCTCAAGACTTTACAATAAAATCACAGGGGAAAAATATGTTCGGCAAGATTTGTGATTCATTTATAATAGCGCTATTTTTAACTGAAAAATTATCAAAATAAATCAATTTCCATGATAAAAAATTGTAATTATTTATTGTGAAAATATCATATTTGTATTTTTTTATTTTTAAAAAAATAAACATCTAATTTATTTAGCATATAGCAGGAGAACAGCTCACGTTTTCAAGCTGAAGTGGTTTTCTTATTCTGTTTTGCCGAATGGAGAATGTATGTGTCTATGACATGAATGAGGTGGAGGAAGCTACGAACCACAAGGGATAGATTCTGGGGCTATTTATTCAAAATTGTGGTGTTGAAATGTGGTAGCGTTGTATTCTATATCAGTAGTGCACCTTGAATATTGCATCTTCTTTACAGTTATCATTTTAGTGGTCAATACTCAAATGTCAAAGTGCTTGCCATTCGATAAGAAAGATTGTAATGTATATCCCCATTTTGTGTAAAAAAAATAATTTTTCAGTAATAATTTTTGATAATTTTTCAGTTAAATATCGCTCAAACGAAATTTGTGAATATTGTGACATGAGACGAAAAGTATTGCGAGTATATTTTTTTAATTATCCTTTGTGACAAAATAGAATTCCTGTTATGAATATTAACGTTCATGACAATAAAATGTACAATTAAGCATTCCGAAAATCCATTTTTGGAAAAGTTGGCGAAGAAGTTGGTAAAGAATTGATACAAAAGTCATTTTAAGAGTAAATATTAAATTAGTTTGTTACAAAGGACGCTGGTTCAATTCATTATGAAAACAAAAATGTTACAGAAGAAGCAATGAGTAGTCAGAAAGAATGCATGCAATATATAACATGTTGAATAAAAAAAATGTTGAACGATACAAATCGAACACATGGCGAATAAAAAAAATGATGACGATCAGTTTTTTAATTACAGTTGAGATAAAAAAAAATTGTTATATTTCGATACATTTGAGATAATAATATATAAAGTTTTTGATAATTTTTACGATTCTGCAAACAATTTTATTTAATTAATTTAATATTATTTAATACCAAGGTAAGACTGAGTTATTTTTTTAAGTTGCCTAGTTGATCATTTTACCTTTAAAAGGCAACTGTAAAATCTTTCAGTTTTTGTTACGAATTCTAACAATAATAATAAAAACAATAAGCCTTTATAGCTTTTTCATTTACGCAGTGGCTAAAACAAGCAAAAATAACGGGACAATAATTACTTTTAAAAATTTGGAAAAAATAAAAGACAAATTATGTTCTATAAAGATATAAAGAAATATTTTTTCCTTTCTTTCGCTTAAGAAAAATAATAATTGAAATGGTTTTTATGAGGACACATTTAGCACATGTAGTAAAATCAACACTGCTTCCATCATTTAAATTTTCCCTTGAAGAAAGTGCGTTGCTTGGGCTTGATTAAACGTGAAAACTTGAAAACGCGTGACATGAAAACACATGATTAATAAAAGGTGACTAAACGTGTTATTCTACATAGTTAAAAAAATACCATTTAAAAATATTTAATAGTGTTATCGTTTTGAAATAATAACATACTTGAAAGAGAAAGAAACTGCGTTCTTGTAAAAAATTGTTTGAATATTAGTATAAAGGCAAATAATCTGTGACGGTTAACTCGATGGATTTTGATATTTTTAGGGGATTGGGGATTAAGCATGGAGTTTCTGAGTCGTGACTTGCAGCGACACAAATTAAAACACTTAATATTTAATTGCAAAAATATGTTTGATATTTCTTGGCTTGTTTTCCGATCGGGTCTAATTAATTTTAAATATGCTTCAGATGAATTTTACAAAAAAAGCTCTTTTTTTTCATATGAAGAACAAGTGAAGATGGGCGAAACTGCAACAAAGAATGATTAGCGTGAAACAACTGAAAGTTTCAGAATTGTTCTAAACTGTATTTTCTATCATTTGTAAGCTTTTTATAGATGGCTTATTTACAATTATTAATGGCGGGGCGGGAGCAACGACGTCTCTGTGGTTCGGGCACACTGAACTAAGCTCTTAGGGGTTGGAAGGTCAGTAGTGACTCATATTTAAGCTGGAATTAATGAATACAAATGTCTGATTTATATAAACAAATGCTTTCCATATATTAAGTAAGAGAAGTTACTAACTTCGGTGCAGATCTAAACTTCAGGGCCGAATTAACAATCCCGATTTAGTGAATTACAACTTAGAGAAAGTATTTTGGATTTTAATAATTGTAAATATTTATAAAAGTTTTGCTTCGTATGCAGTATTCTTTTTAATCTTAATGAAATGAATGTCTTTAAATCTAAATTTAGTTGCCTATTTCTGTATTACCTTTCTTCATTTATAATGTTTTTAACCGAAATTTGTATTTCTGAAATACGAGTTTTAAGTGATTTATTAATAATAATGACATAGCGATAATGTTCATTTCTATTATACAAAAATTATATTCTGGATGGCAATTAAAATATCTACACAAGCTTTGCAGGTTTAGTTCTACAAAAAACTTATCATAAATGTGTGAATCTTTTTCAGTAGATTAGTACTGGATTTAAATTTTAAATAAATGTTCCTTTCATATTTCTGTGATAAATTGATTTAAAATATTTCATCAGCATGTATGTAGCTTATAGTTACAAATTTTACGATGAACATTATTTAAATAAATATAATGTATTATATCGCTAATAATGCCTTCAAATAAACATAACTAATAATACAGTTAATAATAATTTAAATAAATTTACAGATAAATGTAGAAAGAATATTTTATAAATGAGAAAAAAAATTTTAATGCAATGAAAAACATCATTGTAAATCTGCTGTCACCAAACCGGTTAATAAATAATTTAAATTTATTTAACAAGAAATCATTTTAGACAAAATATTTATCACTATCATGATACAGTTCTTTAGAAAATTTGCAAAAAGTAAATAATTTAATTAATTAATTAATTAATGCTTACTTATTTGTTTCTGACATTTCAATTATGTATAATGATTTTAAGCAGCTGATCTACATGTGTTAAAACCTCTTCTTTACTAACAATAAAAAGAATATAAAAAATCAAACAAGGGATTTATACTGAGATATTTTTATTAATATGATTTCTACAATATATATTACATATTTTCTAAATATATTATATTTAATAAATTTCTAATTCAAAATAGAATTCATAAGAAAGTCTTTGTGATAATTTGAAAATTAAATGTATATAAAGCGGAAATTTTTAATTAAAGAAATTTTAATAAAAATTTAGATTCTTTATAGCAAAACAGCGTAAAGAGAAATCGTATTTAAATTTGCTTCAGTGGTTTGCTCCTTTCAAGCATTGAAAAAATATTTTAAAAGATTTTAATACCCATAAAACTAATTTTGGTAAAAAAATAATTAAGAGATAATTAAAAAAACTGAGATAATTATTAACTTGCTCAGTCATCAAAATCATTAAATAAAAATGCAGAATACAGAAATTTAAATCTTTCTTTTTTCAGGAAGCAGACTAACTTCCTGTTATCCAAAAAGTTCACTTTCATGTATTTTACAACAAAAAAGTTTGAATTCTTAGATCATTATAATTCAGTTTGTTATATTATAAAAACTACAATGCAAGAAATGCTCATCATTTGGAATACATTAAATTAATAAATTTCAGAATTGGGTCATTCCATTTCAAATCAACTATTTGATTTCACCATTTCAGATTTTTAAAAATATTGCTATAGGTGGTGCTTACATGTATTAAAAAACATAGAATTTTAAACATATGAGGAACTGTTTTTAAAATTCAATTAAGTAAGTTTTTAAAACTTCATCAAAATTACATGACTGCATTCAAATCGTTATAACAAATCTTCTAATTAAACTAAAAAAATAATGTCTTTATTTTTTTAGCGTCTAGAAGGGTTTTCTTAGATCTTCATTAAAATAAAAAAAATAAATAAGTTAATAATAACATTCTAACTGCTCAATTTCAGAAATTTCAGTTATAACAAACTCATAAAGACTTTATAAGGATAATTATTCAATTCTAATAAGTTTAAATGTTTAGATTTCTGAAGAGATGATGTCGTTTAATTCTGCTTCACAATAATTTTGGATTTTATCTTTTCCTTTAGCAAAATTAATTGCATCAGTACGTGGTACGTGTAGATGCAACATGCAAAAAATGCATTACTATGAGAAATTGTGCGCTTCCCATACATATAAAATGAAGTGCACATAGGGAGTGGCCAGTGTGGAGTATATATACTCGTCCCGTGGTTGCAGTATATTTCAATAACTCATTTGGTAATTTTCCCATTGATTTGTATGGGATTCGACACTTTGTTTACTTTCGTTGCACGGGACAAGAGTTAAGCAGGGCTCTCTGTACGCTGATGCTGAGAAAAATGCGTGAAAATAAGATCTGATTCTTTCAAAAGATACATAGAATTTATTTATATACTGAATGAATATCGAATACTGAATGAATATCGAATATTTTGGAGCAGCATATACAATACATATATGATTTATAATATTACTCATCTAACCTACTTATCTAAACAAAAATTACTTATAAAATCTGCTGCAATATGGTAATCATCATAATGTAGCAGGTTAGATAAGTAATTTTTATTTTGATGAACAGCTATAATACTTATCTGTTTAGACATGTATTTCAGGGTATTTGTAGCTTAAAATATGTGACTGAAGCTTGTTTTTAGAGGCTATCAGTAATATTGATGAGAAAAAAATGTCTTAAAATCTTTAAAATCTAAAGAAATGTAAATTTCAAGTTTCTAAATATCTGTCGTTTAAGTTCTATTAATCAATATTATTCTATTAATCAATATTCTATTTTTTATATTTCTTACATATTTTTTTATTATTTTTATTTTTTTATATTTTGTTAATTTTTTATAGTATATTAATTAAGAAATTATTTACACCTTATTAATTATTATTTCATAACTTGTATGTGCATTTCAAATGTATTTTACTGTGTGTGTATTTTTGATACGTATAAATGAGCCAAATTTTAATATATTGCTAGCAAAGTTAATTAAAGAATTTTATACACCACGTGAATCATTATTTCATAAATTATTTGTATGTATATTACAAGCATATTGTAAAGCTTCGTTGTTTTTGACACTTAGAAAGCTAAACTATGTGCAATTACATATCTTTGATTAATAAATAAAGATCAATACGAAAAATCTATTAACTGTCTTTTTGTGGAAAAAGAGCCAATGATAATGCAACATCATTTCTTGTACGACAAAATGGAGGATGTTGATCTCAGCATCAACCTTTAGAATACGGAAGAGCTCTCCCATTTACTACTAATCTGTATTCCCGTATCTTTTACAAGTGTTTTTCATCCTTCCCCTTTCTTAGGTCCATATCAAACTCAGCCAAGCGAACTATTTCCTTTAAAGTGTACAGTTCAACATCAGTTCTTAACTTCCATAATGTGCTTCTTCCCCCTTCCCGTCTCCGAGGACAAATATTTAACACGGTGTATTAATATGGTCCCTTAACCCTTTGAAGTTAGTTCCCAGCGGTATACGAGAAGTGCGCATATGTAAACACACAATTCAGTGGCTGGTTGATATTCAAATTGTGCAGTTACCTTTCCGCACAGCTTGACAAGATTCATGAATGTTATCGACACTTACGAACAGGATTGTAAATGACGAAAAAAAAAAAAAAAAGAAGTAACCGAGGATTAAATTTCGGTGTAAATTCGGTGTTCGGTTAAGTTTGGTGTTTCCATTTTTCTGTGTAAATTTTTGCAATTTCATTAAGAAATTTTTGCTCATTCATGATCAAAGGACCTATTTTTACTTTCCTCTCCATATTTTTACATATCCCTTTCATACAATCGTATGAAAAAACTCTTGAAGAATTAGGGATAGGCCTCGTAATTTTTTTTAAAAATAGCAACAAAAAGACGTTACGAGTTAAATATAATATAAAACCGTAGAAAAATGCATTGCTTAATAAATTGTTTTTTAAATCTGAAATAAATTCGTATGGAAGTTATGCAAAAAAAAAAAAAAAATTCTTTTCTCAAAAAAACAAAATATATTTTTATTTTGTAATCATTATAGCTATCTGATAAAGGTTGCACCTTTTGCGAATTAGCTCCAAAACACTTTTATCACCAGAAAAGGCTATCCCTGTTATATAACTTTTTCTCTAAAGGCGATAGAGTTTTACAAACTTCATTATCGTTTTATCAACGTTTGCGTACATACATTGCGTTTTCAGGAATGCAATCTATAGGCTCTTTAATAAATTGCATTATCTAAATAATTTTCTAATTTACTGCAAAGGTCGAAGAACTTCTTGGGTTAATTTGGATTTTTTTTCTTTTTCATCTTATCACCTTTTTGACATGTTTCTGTATTTAAAATCACTTTGATACTATCATCGTCATCATACATAAGCAACTGGTTTTAAGTCATCAGGACTAAATGCATTAAAACCCTATCCACAAATTTCTATATGGTAAAGCAGTGGTTCTCAAAATGATAAATTCACTGTTTTTAACTTTTTTTTGTAGTTAACGTTGTTTTTTGTAGTTAACGTTAAAAGTTTAAAAATTTTCTTATTTTATGTTAAAAACATTTTTTTCTTTCTTACAATGTTGATATATTTTTTAGTAATATTGTAAGTACTACATACATTATACTACTTCATTGTACGTGCACTGCTATATTGTAAGTATTAAATTTTTCTACTGCAGTCACTTCCATTCAGTTACTAGTTCTTGTGAGTAATAACACATATTTTTTAAAAATCGCTTACGGCATTCATATAATAAAATATAAATTTCATAAAAAGGTTGTTTTCATTTTTTTGCACTTTGTTGTTGGGAGTCGATTTTACAATTTTTAAAGATTTTTAAATTTAAAAGAGGGTATTTAAAAGGTAAAGAGTTACTATGTTAAAGTAATGATTTCATTTGATAGTGTCAATGTAAGAACGGTTGCAATGCTTATAACAAATCCTGTCCAACAAACATTTAAACGTACTGAACCGAATTTTATTTAATTAAACATAGATATTTTTTGTCCGGCATTAGAGTTTAGAATTGATATTTATGCTTGCATAAAATATTTAAACAATCTTTATTTGATGAAAAAAATGTTTATTTTATCATCACGTTGCATTGAAATTTAAAAACAATTTTAAATGATGAAGTATGAATAGATGATTCTTTTACAAAAAATAACAACTTAATTTTTTTTTAATTCTAGAATACAAATATTTGGGAAAAAAGAAATTTTTCCATGATTTTTCATGAAATGATTGTTCAAAATAACAAGTTCCGACATTTTTATATGAAAGTGTATTGTAATAATTTTTTATTAATTTTATATCCATTATCAATTTAAAAAAAGTTAAGCATTCATTATGTCGATTCAACGATGTATTTTTATGGATAATTTTATTTATATAAATAAAATAAGTGATGTTAAATCTCTTCAATTTTTGTGGTGTAAGTCCCATAGTATTTATTTGAACTTAGTCTTAATATGGCCCAAAATTTGATTAAAACTATAGATTTAAAACCTCTCCCTTCAAAATCAGTACCTATATCAATAAAGGGGAAAGGTCCCTATAAATTCAGTCACAGGCTGACATCTGGCTGGTAATATGCGTGTAATACACTTCAATCTCCGCTCTTACATGTGCTTCCGCAATAAACGCCCCCTGTACGCCTTCTTCCATTCTGCTGAAGGGTTGCCAGCTCAACAGCTTGCGGGGCAGTCCTTTTCGAGCACCCCTTTCTTTTGTGCGCTCTCGTATCCCATTCACTCCCCAGGGAACGAGAGGGGGGAAATAACGAGATGTGCTTCTGCCATTGAATTAACCACTGCGTGCAGCTACCATCCAATACTAATAAGTGGAAGAGACAAACACCCCCCCGCCTCCATTCTTCGCCTTTCCGAATCGTTTGGGATCGAGTGTTTATAGCCTTCTCCCTCCCCCCTCCAAGAGGGTGGTGGGAAGGAAAGAGGATGCAAAAAGTCACCTTGGGGCGGATCGGCCTGCCCCTCTAGTTCACTTGTGCCTCCCCTTCCATTTTCCCGCTTGCCAGCGCCGCGTCCTTTTACTTTTGTCTTTACGTTTTAAAGAAGTCATTCAGTGTTTTATGAATCAATAATTGAAACAGAAATTCTTCAACTCATATTTTAAACAATTATAATAATCTCTCAAACTGGTTGGATTCGAATACATAATTTTTAAATAATTGATATAAGAATGTGTCAATTGCTTTTTAAACCTCTTAAACCATAGCCTAAATGTAATTTTTAGTAATCTTACAATCCCTTTGTTGAACACATAGATTTAGATAGTTAAATTGGGTTCCTAATAATTAAGAATTGAAAATACAACTTCACCATTAGGAAATTTATTAATTATTCTTAATTTAACTATTTAATCAACATCTTATATTCATATTTTAAATATTTGAAAACTAATTTACTTATGTCAGTAATATAAAAATTTAATTTAGCAATTTAATCTATTTAATTGAATTTATTTATCGATAAACTAGAAAAACAAAAGTATATAATTTAAAGCTGTGTTATTATAGCTGGTAGTAATTTCATGGTCAACTTGTGCAAAAAGAAATCAATCTTCTAACTTCAAATTTCCTAATATAAAAACAAAACTGCCTATATAAGTATACATCTTGCTTAAAATGTTTGCTATATATTATATAGCAATGATATAAGAAGCATTAAATGCACACAATATATATATATATAAATAACCAATATGTGCAATCGCTTCTCTTGCAGATTGTGACATCGAGATGGAATCAGTTTCAAGTAAAATTTCCAAATTTATCTTATTTTCTTTCACGGAGTAGAGACAGTCAAACTCGTGACAGAATTTAAGTAAACAAAGAATGCTTTTCCAATATTTTAGCAGGTATATTTAATTAATGGGCCTGAATCGCCGATTGGCTAGCTCCCTGGCGCTCGGTACCACAGGTTTCGGGTTCAAGTCCCAGCGGTGCCATGGATGCTTGTAGCGGTTCGGAATCCACTTTAAACTGTAGGTCCCAGTCTAACATAACTGTAGAGCGTTGGGCATAGGGCTGACAATCCTACCCCGTAAAAAAGAAGACATCTCATCTTTCGAAATCTGCCAGTAGGCAGACGGTCTTGGCCCACCATGGGGATATTGCGCCAATCATGATGATGATGATGATGATCGTATGTAATTAATAAGGATGTGGCAAGAAAATAATTGTTAAAAAATGCAACAAAAGTAAATGAAAAAAATCGTCTTCGTTTCACTGTCGGAATAGAAATGCTTCTCCTTTTGCTTAAAACAAAATGAACATCAATTAATACTATCAATAAAATCAGCATTTCTTTAAAATCAGTTAGTATCCCTCTTATGCATTTATTAATTGTAATAGAGAATAAATGGATGATAATGGAAATAAATGTTTAAATGAATAAATATAATTTTGTTTCATTAAAAGGATGTGCATACATTTCAATCAACACATAATAATATATTTCTAAAATGTTTTTAACGAAACTATGCTTGTAAGGTATGTTTTCCTTCCATCTTAATAAAAAGTTCTGCAAATCCTTTATATACTTGCAAATGTACTAATTTGTATAAATAAAATAATAATGGTATTGCCCCTTATTTTATATTCCTACTTGAATTTTTTTTCTATTCCTAAAACATAGAACGATTAAAATTTATACGTAGTTGATTGGTTAAAATAGGAACAATTATTTCTGAAATGCGACTGTGTTTTAATTAAAATATTAATATTTATCACATTTCACCGATGTCTCCATTTAAAACCATCTTCGAAAATAAGTCTAACAAAAATAAATAAAATTATAAATGGAATTTTATAAATATCACTTTAAGGAGCACACAAAATATTTTTTAGAATCTGCATATCGAGTTCTTCGAACTACACTTACACAATCTTTATGATATTATTATAGATTCATTTTCATATATTGTACATTCAATGTTCACTCTTCAGCACTTTACATTCAGCCATTCTGTTTATGAAGAAGACTGTATACTGGGTGGTTTTCACTCTCCTTTCAATTTTTTTTATTTTCTTTAAAAAGCTCTCTAGTAGGTTAACTTAAATGATTCAACATGGTAAAAAATGAATTCACTTGGAGATGAAGGCAGCAACATTCTTTAAATAATTATTGCTTTCAACAAGTAGTGTTACTTATCAGCAGTAATAGTCAGTAGAAGTTAAATATTGTTGTACAGATATTTTTTTTCTGAAACTCAAAATTTAGCTGATTTCAGGGTCATCTTAAAAATGAAGAATAATACCACTAATATCTAACTGCGATATGCTGTAGAATCCAGCTCATTACTGCAAAATGTGCTCTACTTTTTAAACTGAAAAGTTTATTGAGATGTTAAAATATATTCCACCAAATGTGGATGTTAGATAACTATTTAGCGTATACTTAACTTACTACCATCCTTTTTGTTTATATCAACAAGAAATATTTAAAAAAAAAAATCCATTTTTGTATAAAATATGTGTCTAAAACATTTCAATTTTGCATAATCAATGCATAGCAATATGAACAAATGCTTTCTCAACTTTTTCTTCTTGCTGTTATACATCCTCCCACCCATTTTCAGACGCATAAGCAACCAGAGATATGCACAGAGGATTGTAATATAATACTACAGTATTTGCAATATGTGGTGTATATAAATTGCTGCAATTTCTTTCTAAATCTTTTCTGTGTGCTATCTTTCTATCATTGTATTAATAAAAGGTTCGGGAATTCAATTTACAGCTTTAATTCTCTTTTCAGTTAGAAGAACATAAAAAGCGTCTGTGATAAATTACAGAAAGGTAAGTATTTAATCCCGAATTTGCTTCATGCTAACGAATCTACGATAACGAATCTACGATTAAGTGAATAGCAAAGTTACCGAAACATTTTAAAAACTGGAACTTTTTTGATAAATTTAATGCAAAATGTAAGCTTAAAATAAAGATTGGACATTTATTTTTTAAAATTTTCTGCTTTATTAATGAGGGCAAATCTAACATAATCTATAAAATTTGATCCCCTCATCAACTATTTCAGTCCCAGTAGGCGCACCCACAATGATCCAGTGAACCGAGAAGTCCCGGTATCAAATTTCGTTTTCATGCCAGTTTTTTCCCCCATTAGTTGAAATGAGCGTGCTGTAATTTATTGTTGTATTTTTATATCAGTGCTATTCAAAAAGAAGTAGTGCATCCACCTCGTCTAATTTTACCTGTAGTATATATATATATATATATTTTTTTTTTGTTCTGCGCAGCATTTCGCAATTTATGTCAATTATTGTGCTTCTCCTGTTTGTATTATTTTCTGTAGCAAAAATACAATTTGGCAGGCATTGCAGGCTACTTCGATGACAGATGACCTTTAATGTTCTTGTATTCATAAATGAATCAAAATATATATAACAAATTATTTATTGTTGGTGAAAATATTCTGAACATATGAACACATTTTTATTGATCTCTACACCAATCGAATCACATCTAATTATACTAATTTAATTAAAAATCAGTTATATCAAATCTAATTAAAATCATTCTAATTAATTCTAATTATACTAATTTAATTAGATTAATTAGAATTAATTAGAATGATTTTAATTAGTTTTCATATAACTGATTTTTAATTCTTTCAAACAGTTTCCATAAAACCATCATATGTGTTCTTATGACTATTTTTTTTTTCATCATTTAATCATACTTTTACTCATACTTTTACATTACTCATTATATCATAAATCGATGTAATAATAAATCAGAGACAATACAATAACAAAATATTCAATAATCTTCTTGCTTTTATCAATCTTGTTTGTTTATTAAATTATCTGTTAATCCACGAATGGGTGTAGTTTTATTTGTTTCAATTAATAAAAAATTCATTTAAATCTGTCAAATCTATTAATTTATTTATCTTTAAATGATTGAAAATATTAGAAAAAAAACATTCATGGTTTTTATCCTGTATATAGAATATATTCTATTTGAATTCTAGGACAAAAATTAAATTTTAAGTTATTCAAATTAGATCTCGATTATAAATAAATTTTTATTTCATGTGATTTCCTCAAAAAGTTTTCGTAAAAACAACATACGAAGAATACGTAACTATTTTTTTAATCATTAATTCATATTTTTATTATTATATATAGCTATAATTGTGAAACAGAAACATCAGGACATTAAATAATATTCTTGAATTTAATCAATATTCCTCATTACTTTATTATTTTTTATTTATCCATAATTTAATGTAATTTCATTTGTTCCAATCATTTAAGGTTGTCAGTTATTAAAAGCAAATGTTCGATCAAAATCAAATGGAATCCTATTAAATAGAATATTAGATTTATAACAGGTTCCTTAAAACAAAACATTAGATGTTTATAGAAAACAAGTAATATAAAAAAAAAAATCACTCTATTGCAGAAAGTCTTTTATAAATAATTTTCATTCATTTTTTTAAAGATTTATCTATTATTAGATACATGCAACTTAAATCCAATTGACTCAAATTAATTAATAAAATTTAATTCTGAATTAATATTTGAAAAAACTGTATTAACATCAAGTGTCATCCACTACAAGTTCAAAAAAAATGTATTTGAACTTGAGTGGATGAATAAAAAGTATTTTATTAACGATTGAAAATTTGAACAAGATATATATATAGGGAGAGTGTGAGCTAATAGAAGGAATTGAAAAAATACTTAAATTCTTCCTGGCAGTTTTTATAACAACTTTTTCAATTTCAATTTTATTTTTAAAATTTTTTTATCTAAAAAATTTCAGTAGAAATTGTGAGTGAGTGAAACAAACTGAGAGCTTGGCAAAGGTAAACAATTTTTTTAAAATTTAATTAACTTATTTTTGCAATATTTGAAAAGTAATTGGTAATTTTACCTTAAAATAAAAAATAACAAATGTTTAATAATTTGACCAAACTGATTACATAATGAGAAATAGTATATTGATTTTTAAAAATATAACAAGAAAAAAAAAAGTTGCTGAATAGCCTCACAGAAAGAAAACTGAATTGTACTTTTTCAAATGATTTAAAATTTGAGTACTGTTTCAGGTAATTTTTTAATCAATTAAACATCTTTAGTTAATTGGAAATACATTTTCATTGGTAATATCTGACTTAATAATAATATTTTAATTATAAAATAGAGATATAATAATATAATAATATATAGTAATATAAAATATTACCAGATAATATATTTTAATTATATTATCTGGTAATATTTTATTGGTATATCATTCATTGGTAATATCTGACTTAATGATTAAACATAAAAATTTTACAAAATTTTTTAGATATTTATTAGTCGAACCGAAGAATTATGTTGCGATCGAAAAGAGCTTTTTAACTCACCTTACAAACAAAGTTACTCTGATCATTTCATGTCACCACTTTCACCATAAATAAAATACTACTAATGTTTTACTATGTGTTATTTGTAAGGTTAACAGGTTGTTTTAATTGACATTTTTGAAATTTATTGTTAACATTTTATAATCTAACGAACTAATAACGAATCGTAACGAGTTATTTTTTTAATATTTAGTTTATTATTTTACATATCACACGTTCGTTTCTAGAAAGAGATGCAAATCGTTGGTAGAAAAAAAATCCGTTAATGAGCCAAAATAATCAAATAGCGATAATCTGAAATACTGGGAATTATAGTTACACCAACACAGACACACACACACACATATATATATATATATATGCATATTATATATATATATAACTGTTAGCTATCTTGCCTAGTACTTTAAAATAGAACAACCATCGATGTTGTGCAAATTTAAAGAAGAAAATATTTTGCTTCATTTATGGGATATAATCTAGCCTAAAATCAGCACATTTCAGGAAATAAAAAAGTATAGAATAATACAATAAAAAACCGTTATATTTGTATGATATTAAATCTTAAAAATCGCTGCAAAAGATTTATTTAAAAAATAAATTTTTAAACTTTATTTTGGAACTGGGTAAATAAAAATTTTGTGAAGCTAAAGATTACTTACTTACCATATACAAATTGAATTAAAAAATACCCCTTAGATGAGATCTATGCTGTTTCTCCTCTTCTATTGATTTACAAATTTATGAATGAAATTTGCCCAAGTAAACTTAATTAATTGAGCTGATTTGTGTTATGTATGAAATGCGCTTTGCTGCAGTGACATGATTTAATATGTTGTAGGAACTAAAACATAGGCATCCTAAACATTATACAAAAAAAGGATTCAATAAACAGTGTATTTACATTAATTTTTCTTTCAAAAATGATTCGCGGTCAAATCAATGTCTGATAAAATGCCAAAATTATCGGTGGTGGTTAAATAGTTTAAAAAAATGTGTTACAAACATTAAATTCGTATGTTTATAATCCATATTTCCTATTAACAGATAACCCTCTAAATATAATATATTTTACAATGTAAAATTGATAATACATATATTTTTATGCAATAACTCGTTTCCCATTTACTGTTTAGATAATGCACGATCTATAATTTGAAGAAAAGGAAAAAACTTTTGAATTTAAAATTTTAAAAGCAAATCCAGTGTTTTAAAAATTTTATTTTAAATTTTGTTACATTCATATTATTTATATATCGTTGACATACAGAAATTATTACATTGTACAAAAACGTTAATTGGTAAAACGTATAATGATAAAAAATGTATACAAATAATGGTTATCAAAATAATCTTTACTTGAATACAATAAGCTTCGAAGCAGAGGACTTAACAAATGCTAATTGACTCTTCTTCGAAACTGAATCGATGCTTCCGTCCATCGTTGTTTACCGAATAAATACAGAATCCTGGAGAATTACATACGGTAGAGCGAAATAATTTCATAATCGTTTTAAAAGGTTTATTTTCTATATAAAGTTATACTATGACATTCAAAGCTTATAAGGTGGAGACTTAGAAATGCTACAATCGGAAAATGCAGAATGAAAGTAGAATGCCGCAATACGAGGGGAATGCAAGTACAAGGGTGAAATAAATGCTAATTAATGTATATAAGACATAAACGACATCTATAAAATAAAACATTGATCTCTGGTATTGCGTAAATTTATTTTAATTAGCCATAGCATGGAGCAGCCCCACAGGCGAAAACAAACATTAAACATTTGCGGAGAAAATATTTTCATCTGCTCCTGTTATTCGAAACATACGACTTCATTTTGCGACGGCCAAATTGTCGTTTAAGTGAAGTCTTTATCAATTAAAGGAAAGTAAGTAACCTTATCAAGATGCCAATAATATAATTTAAACGAGTTTTCTGAGAGTTTTGTTCGTTTGTTTTTATATTCACGAAAGAATCTCTTATCCCTTTAAATCAAGGATACACATATTTCCTTTTTTTCTCTTCTTCCCATGCTATGTTTGATTGCTGCCTACTATCCCAATAATGCCCTTCCCTGGCGTATTTCAATTTATTTTTCTTCCTTCAACACCCTTCACTTATTATTTAACGATGATACGAATGAAACTTAAGAAAAGGGAGCTGCTCAGTATTCCGAAGAGAAAGTAAAGTTGAGGCTAACAACTTTCCTTTTTGGGCTAGACATGGCGCTCCGTCGCCACTTGGCTTTTTTCCCAGCGTGTATTTACATGGGACGCGTAACCACATTACGAAAAGATTCTAAAAAATCCGAAAAATGCTTGAAATTCTTCTCCTGAAGTCATACATTCTTTTATGTGTTTAGTTAAAAGAAATGGATACAAAACAATTTGTTACTTAATCATTAGTTTAATCATTTAGCTTGAAATATATCATTTGGTTATGGAACTACAAAAAATTAATAAAACAAATAAGTATTACAATAAAAAACTCATAATAGCTTTTAAAAAAATAATTGATCACACTCTTTATATATATATAAAGAATATATAAATACGTTACGGTAAACGTTAATAATTTGGTGTGAAATATATCATTTGTCATTAAAAAGGATTCAATTATTATTAAAAATTCTAAAAATTAATAATTTTTTGTTATTATTTTTAGAAAACAATTTTTACAAAATATATTCCTTACTGTTTCATAATTTCTTTCGGAATTTATCCAACAGTAAAAGTTAGAGAAACGATTTAATTGACGTGCGTCTTATTAATTAGAACTCCATTATTTTAATTATATTCGAAGAATGGAAACTCTTTATTGACGAAGATTTAAGCATTCTGTTTCCACAGACACTTATTGGTCATGATTAAAATTATCGAAGTAAATAAATAAATCAGGGAACATTAAATTAATCAAGTTAATCGCATTTGTAGGAACAAATTAAAAAAAATTATTAAAAGATGTCTACTGGTAGGAATTTGTCGTGATGAGCGCATGCAAAGAATTCTTTTTAGAAAACTTTTTTTTACTGTTATTGTATTAAATTGAATATTCGTCGTAATTCAAATAAACGTACTGATGAATAGATAAAATTAAAATAGATCATAATATGTCACAATCTTAAATAATGAGAATGATAATTTTTATGAAAAAAAAATTTCATATAAAGTTTATATACATAAAGTATTTTTCAATACAAATTTTAATTCACAGAAAATTAAACTTATTTAAAATAATCAAAAATATGTTACACTTTTTAAAAGTTATTTCATGCACTTTATCACAAAACAAACTATATCTGCCACAGAACTACATCTGACACAAAAATGCCTGCCAAAAAATATCAATGCTTTGAAAGGTTATTTTTTAAGATACTAAATCTTTTAATTCATGTATTATATTTCGTAACTTTTATAAATATTATTGAGTAATGGACAACCTATTCAAATTTCAATGTCAAGTCTTTCTTAACTTATCAGTGTGTTTGTTACTAATAGTAACTCATTACATCGGCAAATTATTTAAAAATTAAACTTTAATAAATGGACTGCAAACTTATATATTACTTTTCAATTTATGTTGTTTAAAAATTGCATAAATAGACAAAAAAAATCTGTAAATCTTGCTTTTCTTTCTGGAGACATTTAACACACACACACAAAAAAAAAACGTAAAAGTCATACGTATTCAGCCACTTCATAGATAAAATAGTGCCGAGCACGTAGATTTTGACCTACGGCAAAGTTTTTCTTATTTGTTTGATTTATGTTTTTAAAAATTTCAAAAGTTAATTTTTCAAACTATAAATTATTATTTTGGCTTAAATATTTATATGTTATTATAGCCAAATAGAGAAATGTAAAACAACGAAATAAAATTTTATGTAAAGCATACACGCATATTAAGTTGAGTATTTATTTTAATCGCAATTTTTAAAAATGTTTCATGCAAACACACATCAAAATCTACTATCAATATATATCGTGTTTGTTAACGATAGTACTAATTTAATCTATATGGATTTCGATTTATTTTTAAAAATTTTTTTCTTAATCCACAATTCTTTCATTTTGAAGATTAATCAATAAGATCTAACAGTTCATTTTTCTTTGAAATCAGATAATTTTTATACGAATAAAATTTATTTTCGTGTAACTTCTTGTTAAAATTTATTAAAATTTTCAGATTGTTAATGAATTGAATGATAATAAATGATAAATATAAAGGGTGAAGCATCTATGATGATAACAATGAAATCCACATAATGATATATAATAACACATTTTTCATGCGGCCTTGAATCCCGAGATTCACCCATTGTTGTTTAAAGGCGTGAAGTTATTACGAAATATTCCATTGTGAAACACTATTGAGTGTCATCCAAATGAATTTTTATTGCTTTTTTCAGACAACTTTGGTGTTATTTAATTCCAAAATTATTATTCATTATATTTATCTTCTATATCCTAGCAGTAAGTTCAATTACTCTGTACTTTAAATTAGAATTTTGCAAAATCATGTGTCATCTCGTACTCGTAAGAATGCATAGAAAAATGGAAATAAAGGTTTTGAGGCAGAGAACAGGATAAATAACTTCAACTCCGTACTGGATTTTAAAAACTATAATAATGACATAATGGCAAAATTATAATTGACAAAAGCTTAATTAAATAAAATAAGTAATTGAAAATCCGAGTATTTTTAAAAAAGAAAAAAAAAAAACCAGTGTAATTTTTTTTTTACGCACACAAAAAAAGAGGGATTTTTTTTTAAAATTATTGTCCTTGTTAGCAACTTTTAGTGATTATGTTTCAAAACGGAAAAAAAGAAAGAAACATAAAATCTCTTAGACAGCTGATCAAGAAATTTTTAAAAAAATTAAGCATTTTAATAGAATGTAATAAAAGTATCGTTCTGTTTTTATTCAGCTTCAGTAATAGGAATGATTATGAAATAGAAGAAATATTACTTTGATGCTGTGCATTTTTTAAAAATACTTGCTAACGTATAGAATTTGGAAAAAGATTTGCGAAAAAGATAAAATGAAGATTAAAGATTAAATGAAATAAACGATGAAGATAAAAAAAATTACAAGAAAAAAATGAGAATTTCCATTATAGGATTAAACTAAAATGCTCTTTATATTATTTCAGGGCATTTCTTAAGGACAATTGGCAAGTCGAATATTTTTTACTCCCTTGAAGATAATGGGTTTATATATTTAATACCAAATTGGTATATCCAGAACATAATGAGGATTAGTGGTTCTTATTTGGGCCTGAATTGTATTCACGTATCTTTTTTGTAAATGCCTGAAATAAAAGAGCGATTAAAAAGTTTCTTTTAATTTGTTTTGCAAGATATCTGCTTTAAAATTTTGTCCTCCTTATCTCCAAATAAATGTAATTATTAGAAAGCGAAATTGACTTATATTGGTAACATAAAAAATCAAATTATTTAAACATAATTACAGTATTACTTCAATAATGCATACGCTCTTTTCACCTCTATCCGTGGGGTTTTATTTATTTTCTAGTTTTACATTATATTTTTTTTAAATTTCCGAAAAAAATAGTTAAGATTAAAATACTGTTACTAGAATAATATACACGTGTTAGGTTCAGTACTATTTAGTTTGCATTACTGAGTGAAGGGGAATTGCTACACAGCAACACTATTGCTCTAGTCTAGTGGGAAATGTCTCCAGAAAGAGTACCTACTTAAATACATTCAAAGTTCTGGCGTACGGATTTATCATGCATTTTATCATAGACAAGGAATATTCATGTTTCAAACTGTGACATAAATCGTTAAAACATAACGCGCTTTGCTGTGCAACTTCAATCTCAGGAAAAAATAATTTATAAAAATATAAAAATTTCATAATAACCTGAATAGTTTGATAAAATAACGGTTTATTAATTTATTTGTGATAAATACATACGACATACTAATTTACGTTTATCGTTGCTATGCTGTATGCTTTATTTATATATTTATATAACAACAAAATAAAATCAGAGAGATAAAATGAAAAGGTAACATAACTTTAAAAAATTGTTTAATATATTAATATTAATCTCATAATAGCAAAATTCAATTCAAGACAATATTTCTGTAGTTAAAATTTTAACAGGAAATTTTGAAATATAATAATAATACTTTTAAAAATCTATTTTATAAAATAATCTTATGAAAAAATTAATTTTATTTAAAAAAAAAAACCAGATCATATACTGATATTATAATTGACTGAGTGGTCAAATTAGTAGAAAAACTACTATACTATTATTGTAAAGTAAGGAACAATTATTTTTTTAAACTATGTTAAAGGACATATTTGTAGTAAATAATTGTATAAGCTTTATTTTTAACTCTTTTTAAAATGTATAAGCTTAATGACATTTTTTTGAAGCAAACGTTGGGTAACGGGCTTACCTGTTACGAAGTTCCAAGGTGGTTTTAAGAACCACGAAAACCTCCACATCTTAAAATAGTTAAAATATTTTCACTAAATGAAGTTTATTAAATTAAAGGAAGCAAACATTAAACACATGAATGATGTAAATCTTTCAAGTTTTTTTGGAATAATAGAAAAATGCACTAGCAGCTTTTAATATTAATTTAAATATTATCAACATTAACTTTTTATTGATAATTTCATATGAGAGATTAAGAAATTACATTCGAATATACTTCATAATTTGGCCTCTCAGTATTAGAAATACAGCTTCATATATGTAATTGTAGTATTTATGTGTTTATGCCGATTATGAACAATAGCCAGAAAATAACCAGAATAGGAAAATATGCCTGAAAACCCTAAAAATTATAGAAAAATTGTCATCAAGTCATTTTAAACTGTTAATGAAAGAAATTACGTAATGATACCTATGTGTGTTTTTGTGTTAATTCTTGTCAAAGAATAATTAAAAATGAACTAACATTTTACTTCAATGGATATTTTTTGTTTTTGTTTTTCTTTAAAATATTACGATCACTTACTTCTTGTATAAAAAAGTCTAATTATACTGAAAAGCATTTTAATGTAATTTTAAAGGCATTTTTTATTTTGAAAATGTGCGCTTTATATTTAGAAATCACAAGAATGATGAAAAAATATTCAACTCAGAATAAAATTTCAAAAGGAAAATGTGCTGAATTAAATATTTCAGTTTGACTTTCAAAATGAAAAAAGTTCTTTTTGGATTTTAAAAATGATATTTTAACTTTGATAAAAATTTTTATTCATGAATCAAATTCATGAAAATTTTTTAAATCTAAAAGTAAATAATTTATTACTGATGTTTTTTTACTTATTAAATAAAATTATTAATAATTGATTTCCTTATTTTTAGAATAACATAGTTTTCATGAAGGATCAGCACATCATTTAAGATAAGAAAAGTCTTAAATGATTTATTAAGAATGATATATGTAATCAAGAATGCGTCATCAATAACTTCTATAAACTAATGGCCCATTAAAAGAATTAACTAAACATTTAATTTTGTATCTGTAAAAAAAAAATTTAAAATTGTGAATATTACAATAAAAATATACAACATTATTACCGTAAATTTTTCAGTATTTTCTCAGACTAAAAATTTCATAAAAATTGTAGTAAATCTGAAAAATAATAATAAATAATACAATTAAAGCATTAGATAGGCACTATAACATATAAAAATGTTGGATATACAAGAGAATACTGATATATTTTGGTGTTGTGAATGAGTAGTTTATGTAGAAGATCCTTGTATGTATTTGCATATTTGAACGCTTATTAAATTTGTTTAATTTTACTTATTCAGAACATTCCTTTTTTATTTAATAAGTCGCAAGATTGACAAATGCATGAAACCATTTAAAGAAGATAGTAAGAATATACTAACTCAGGGATGGGCCAACTCCTGCCCGCAAATAGAATTTTAATTTGCCCGTCTGAGGCAAATTAAAATAAATATATATTTATATATTATATATCCATATCCTTTTCTACTTTGATTAAATATTTTTTTTTCTTCCTTTTTTTCAAAGACCTGATGATCTTTATACTTTCTCTATTTTTGTTCTACAAAACATAAATCGACGGAAATTGCAAGCACAGACAGCTTTCAAACGGTAAAGTGTTAAAAGCGGAAGATCTTTGTTAGTTATAGCTGTAGATTGGAGCCACCAAACATTATCTCTTTATCGGGGAGTTGACATATGGGAATCCAATATAGGGGAATTAGATCTCACACGAGGCAGACTGCGCATGTTAAGCTCTAGCCAGCAGTTTTTTCTTTTGGCGCGAGTTATTATATTATTAATTGCGTATGGAAAGATTGCGGACATATAGCATTGTTGTGAATAGTAGTGAAATTATTAAAAGTATAGCGTAGCTAGTGCTTCTTTGGGTTATGAGTAAAATATTTCAACCCCAAAATGGCTACTCAAAAACGTAAAGTTGATTCATAGTGCCATGATTTTAATGATGAATGGACCTGGAAATATTTTTTTACAGTTGTAAAAGATAACCAGTGTGTCTCATCTGCAATGAAGCTGTAACAGTCTTCAAAGAATATAAAATTTCCCGTCACTTCACATCTAAGCACAAGAATTCTAATTACGAAGCAATGTACGAATATGAAAGAAAATAAAATGCAGAAAGTCTTTGGAAAAAGTTATCATGCTGACAAAAAATTTTTCAAGAAGATAAACAGTATCCAAGAAGCAGCTACACATGCAAGTTACAATGTGGCATACAATATTGCTAAAAATAATAAAGCTCTCAGTGATGGGGAGTTTGTTAAACAATGCATTGTCCAAGTTTGTGATGTTTTATGTCCAGACAAGAAAAATAATTTTGAGACTGTAAGCTTATCTCGAAAAATGATGACTGCTAGAATCGAAGCCGTCGATAAAAATTTGACATCACAATTAGAGTCAAACATTGGCCAGTTTAACTTTTGCTCCATAGCTATGGATGAAAGCACTGATGTAAATGACACTGTTTAATTAGTATTATTTATACGAGGTGTTGATGAGAACTTTGAAATTAGCGAGGAACTGGCGTGCATGCGTTCTTTAAAAGGAACTGCAACGGAATGTGATATTTTTCATGAATTTCAGGAAGGACTTTTCACTTTGAAAGTGCCTATAACGTATGTAATATTACGACCGATGGAGCACCAAATATGACAGGAAAAAAATCTGGATTTCTTGGACTCTTTAATCAAAACTATTCCGGGAACAATGTTGTTTTTATACATTGTGTCATACATCAAGCTGCTCTGTGTAAATCTGCATTGAATATGAAACTCGTGCTTGATGCAGTCGTGAAGCTTTTAAATACTATTCGATCTCGTGGGCTTACTCACAGGCAATTTCGAGATTTTCTTCAGTCCGTGCAATCTGAATACTCTGATGTACTGTATTACACGAATGTAAGGTGAGTTAGTGCAGGATGTGTTTTCGAGCGAGTTTGGCATCTGAAAGACGACATTGTGTCGTTCTTCCATGAGAAACAGTGTTTTCCGGAATGTAAGATACAGAATGGCTTTCGGACTAATTAACTTTTTCACATGAATGAGCTTATTTTCATAAAGATCTGGCTTTAATTAATCCACAGCATTTTGTTCTCATGTCTACTTTGAACGAATGAGTTACGTTGTACTTCGAAAGAATTGTCACTAGATGAGAACAGTCTTTTTTTTTTTTTAATAATCGTATGATTACTTTGGCACTATCAAGGTCAAATAATACCGAACTGAAATTCTAAATTAAATCACAGTTTTTTTTCTATAGTTTAATCACATTTTCAGTTTGGGAAAATCCTCTATAGATTAATTACATTTGTTATTTGGACAACTAATCGATATTTAATCGAAATATGATGATCCATCAAAATTTCTCAAATAGTGCCTCAAAATTTATGCTGGGTTAATGGCATTTACTTTTAAATTACAAAGTGTGTCATGAGAATGATATGTTTTAAAAATATATTCAAGTAAAATCAAAGTATTCTTTTAAAAATAATAATAATAAAAGTATTATTTTAAATAATAATAATAATAAAAGTATTCTTTTAAATAATAATAATAATAATAATAAAAGTATTCTTTAAATAATAATAATAAAAAAGGTGACATTTTAAATGCTCATTATTTTAAGTTATAACTGATACGTAATTGAAATAATTAACTGAAGTACAAAATACAAGAATTTAACTGCGACATATTTTAATGTTAAGTTCGACTGCTTTATAAACAGGAAGTTTTTAGGAAAGAATTCAATTGAAAATAAGAACATACACTGCTTACCTTGAAATTCAGGAAGAATGAAAAAAATATACAGTTCTGTGTAAACCCTCTACAGGATTTCAATTGCTGTTGCACCCCGCTTTTACATTAATTTCTGCGTTTTCTTCCCTTCCACTTTAGTTGAAATCGAACATCGCCACATAGGAACGGGGAAAAACATCTACATCTATATCCCACAATATATACCGAAAGCATCCTTGATTAACAAGCATGCGCTGATGTATTGATATAGATATTCATTCGCCGCCTAGTTACAGATTGAGATATTTTGTTGCATACGTATTATGGTCTCCAAACAGTTTATAATAGATGTTTGGAAAAACTACGCTTAGAATTAGAATTAAATGGGTTATAATTTTTATCATTTTAATTAATTGCTTAATTGACCGATTTCAATTATATTTTAAAGTTGAATAGTTTAGCATTATCCGAGTTAAATTAAAATCGGAAATACAACTATTTTGCAGGAATTCATTTTTAATAGATCAGGCACATCCAGCTTGACCCACATTTGAAAGGAGAATTTGTTCGATATCACACAAACTAATCTTATCAACAGATTTAAAGGAGAAAAATACACTGAAGTGAAAAAGTCATGGGATACCTCTTAATATCGTGTCGGCCCTCCTTTCGCCCGGCGAAGTGCAGCAACTCGACGTGGCATGGACTCAACAAGTCGTTGGAAGTCTTATGCAGGAATATTGAGCCATGCTGTCTCGATAGGCGTCCATAATTGTGAAAGCGTTGATGGTGCAGGATTTTTGGGCACGAACAGACCTCTCGATGATGTCCCATAAATGCTCGATGGGATTCATGTCGGGCGATCTAGGTGGCCAGATCATTCGTTGGATTGTCCAGAATGTTCTTCAAACCAATCGCGAACAGTTGTGGCCCGGTGACATGGCGCATTGTCATCCATAAAAATCCCATCGTTGTTTCGGTAGATGAAGTCCATGAATGGCTGCAAGTGATCTCCAAGTAGCTGAACATAAGCATTTCCAGTCAATGTTCGGTCCAGTCGCACCAGAGGACCAAGTCCATACCATGAAAAACAGCCCACACCATTACGGAGCCACCACCAGCTTGAACAGTGCCTTGCTGAGAGTTTGGGTCCATGGCTTCGTGGGGTCTGTGCCACACTCAAACCCTACCATCAGCTCTTACCAACTGAAATCGTGACTCATCGGACCAGGCCACGGTTTTCCATTCATCTAGGGACCAACCGATATGCTCACGTGCCCACGAGAGTCGCTGCAAGCGATGTCGTTCTGTCATTAAAGGCAGTCGAGTCAGTCTTCTGCTGGAAAAGCCCAAGAAAGCCAAATTTCTCCGCACAGTTCTAACAGACAAGTCGCTTGTACGTCCCAAATTGATTTCTGCGGTTATTTGACGCAGTGTTGCTTGTCTGTTAGAATTTACGACTCTTTGCAGACGTCGCCGGTCTCGGTCGTTAAGTGCAGGCGGTCGACCACTGCGCTGTCCATGGTGGGATGCTATGCCTGAAATTTCATACTCTCGGCACACTCGTGACACAGTGGATCTGGGAATGTTGAATTCCCTAACGATTTCCGAAATGGCATGACCCCTGCGTCTAGCTCCAACTAACATTCCGCGTTCAAAGTCTGTTAATTCCCGTCGTGCGGTCATCATCACGTTAAAACCGCTTCACATGAATAACTTGAACAGAAATGAAAGCTCTGCGAAAGCACTGCGCATTTATACCTGTTCTACGCGATGCTACTGCCATCTGAAAATATGCATATTGCTATCCCATGACTTTTGTCACTTCAGTGTATGTTTAGCTAATATTCAGCGTATAAGGCGAATCCTGATAAATAGTCATAAATGTTACAGCATAATCAGCTTCTTTTATTTCAGATACTTAAGATTTTTAGTGGGCCAATAAATTTTAATGAAGGAAATAAAAAAAAAATGTATAATAAAGAAATATATTAAGAAAAGGTAGTCAAATTAGAAACTTAAATAGGTATTTGATATATTAAACTCCTAAATTTTCATAAATTTTTAGTAAATAACTATTTTTTTATAATTAACAATGAAATAATTGTTTAAATGCAGTTAATAATTAAGCACAGGCACTTGTATTATTCGGTCATGCTTCACTGAGGAAAAAACATGCTGTACTACGGAATTAAATCCAAAATTCTACAAATTAATTGTAATAGTTTTAAAGATTATTTTTAATGTATAATAAAAAGTTCTTGTCTTGTGCACTTGTTTTAAAGAGTATATTGACTTATTTACCTTAAAAAAAAGAAAATATTATAAAATAACAAAGAGTAAAAGAAAAATAGGAATTTCTGTTCAGAAACTAACAGTAAAGCACTGAAATGAGAGGAAGGGGAAGCCCTGATACAGATGTTACTCAACACACAGTTTCAGAGAAGATTCAACAATCAGAGGGTTAAAAGTATATCCCTCTTGTTTGTCTCTTACACTTGGTATTTTTTTTTTAATTAACAGACTTCAAAAACAGCTAATAAAACCTTCAAACATTTACTTTCTAAGTATATTTTATTATTTGAGAAATATCAGTTATATAATTGACGTTTGGCAGCAAAACTTTTGAGTTTTAAAAGTTTAGCATATTTAAGAGAAAAATCATCTGAATTCTATTTAAATGGTTTAATAATTATTCTTCATAATCGGGAAATTGATGAAACTATAAATAAATTTATAAGTTTTAAAAAATTATTTGCTTGAAATGCTCTGTAGAGAAATATAGAATTTATTTTATTCGATATTAAATTGCAAATAATAATATTACTAAATTAAATAAGTACTTTTTACAATTACAATTACAACACTTACATACAATTTAATTGATTAATATTATTTACATAAATATTAGTTTATTTTAATTTATCATTCAACCTTCTGAATAATAATAAAATGCTTCATAAATTACTTCTAAGAATATATATATATATACATATATATATATATATACACGGTATAAATTTGAACAATCGCTAATTTATTTTCCTTCAAATAGTATCCATCCATTTTTTAGCCTTCCCTTCTGCCTTCATTCTAGATAATTGTTAAGTAGTAATATTACTGAAGAACACGCACCTTGGTCTTGATGTGGCACAGTGTTTCCTTTGTGATACCTATTCACAAGTAGATGGTGATTTGCAATCTACGTTGCATTCAAAATCTGAAGTATCCTGTTTCCGAAAAAGCTGCCTGTTATTCGTTTCTCGAAATAATAACTAAATTGAACATTTACTATTGCCAAAACGGAATATCTCCATGAGTTTTTAGTGAAAGGGTTTGTACTTCATCGCTCATTTGCTCGAGTGCTTAACAAATACAGGAAAAAACCTTAACATTAATGATAGATACGGAGATGTGGTATTCAAGAATTGGTTATTTATCATGAAGTCTTGAGTACGTTGTATACGAGAAGCTTGTAAAAGAATGTTTCAGCCATTGTGTAAACAAATTATTTTAATTCCGCGGATATTGTACCGAAGTTTTCGGTACTAGAAAAGAATCAAAGCAAATACTTTCATATTACTCAATCCTTAAAGATACCAAAAATATAGAACCCTGTTAAGACTAAATAATTACAAAAAAATAAAAACAATTCTCGCAAATTGGGTTACTGTAGTAATATCACTTTTTATAACAAACTTTAGAAATGTTTACGGTTACACTTTATTACTAAAATATACTTTTCTTAATATATGCGTGTAACCAAATAGAGGAGGAAATAAAGGGTTTCTGAAAAGCATACTTTATTCAAGGTTATTATGTAGTTTTTAATTCTAGTCTATTTAACTACTGAAAATTGCTGCACTTTAGACTACTAGCTATTACATACAACGGAATACTTTAAGCGTGATGAGTGAGAATTGCAAGTAAAGACACTTTTCCGCAATAAGTGCTAAGTTAATTACTTTTTATTTGTTTATATTTTGCATTGTTTCTGCAAAATCGACTTATTGCAGGTAATAATTAGAAAGCGTATATTTAAAGGCAAAAACCGCCTGATTTTGTAATTCCCGCCCTTCATCCTAAAATGTGGATAATTGCGTATGAGCTAAAACCATATTTTTAAAGATCTTAATTGACGTCTAATGTTTTAACATTATCTTAAAAGTAAAGAGGCAGCGTATGTCACAATAAAACAGAACATTTATTTTTTTCACTTTTTTCATTTGATTTGGAGTCAATACCCACAGATAGACCGTTAGACAGTTAGGTTTCAATTGCTATTCACTTCGTCTCTTAGTGACTTTTGAGAATAAACAAGTATTAAAAAAAACAATGGCTTACAAATACGAATATCTTTATCACACAGCTAAATTGTAACTGCTCTTTACTCTTACGAACTTACACTTAGTAATTTTAGAACTATGATATTAAATTACATGATATGCAATCACAAATTTTCTTACGATTGTTGCACTTTTTCTTCAAAATAAAAAAGGGATGTCCTTTCACACAGTTAAAATGCTTTCTTCTTTTCCACGTCATTTACGCTTAAAAATCGTTTGAAAGCTGATGAATTATCATAAATAGCTATTTAAGTCTCATAGAAAATGGCAGCTTTTGATTTTTAAACGTTTTCACTCTATTAAAATTATTAAGTATTTTTAAAATTACATTTCCTACTTCCAATAAAGTTTTTATAATCTTATATTTTTACTAATTTAACGAATACATCTGAGTCTGGCTGAAAGAGTCTTACGTAGTTGACATTTCTTGCAGGAGATGTTATTCATTAAGAAATTATGAATAAAGTTTTTAACGCATTGTGAAAATTTAACTTTTCTTCGGTTAACTGATTTACAGCTTTTTAACTCATCCAGTAAAAGTAAAAATATTTCTAAAAACTTTTTAGTTTTTAACAAGCATGATTAAATTTTTATATCTTCAACAAAAATACAAAGACTATATATATATATATATATAAACCTAAGTATTTGATGTTACGTTTTATATTTTTCTAAACTATATTGCTAACTATATATATAACTGATATTGTGTTTATATTTTTATAAACTATATTGCTTTATATATAGTGAATAACTAAAATTAAAATTTATTGAAAATTTTATTAAATATAAAATAACAATAATTAAACAAACACTGTATTTTGTAAAGGATGAATATATTTTAATGCCGCTTTAAAATGCTTTTAATTGAAAATAGTATTCACACTGGTTTTTGGCGGAGCTTTGGTGTCAGCAGCATTTATTGAAGATTTGCTTACACAAAAAAATATTAAATTTAAAGACAAATAGTAAATAGAAATAGAAAGAAAATTCACACAAAGGACAATAATAAATAAATAATGTTAGTCTTTCTAAATATTTCGAATGAACTACTCAAAAATTATTTAAATTCAATTATTTTAAATAATTAACTCGGTATATTTAAATATAAAATCAATTATATATAAATCACTGTTTAAAAATTATACTTTTACAATTTCACAACTATTCATTTCATTTTTATTTACTAATATTTTGATATAAGATAAAAAAAAAAATAATATTCTTTAAATATTTGTCAAGAAAGAATTGAAAAGAATTCATTCTTTTTTCTTCAGATTGACATTCGATAGATAGTATATTCCTTGTATCCAATTCATTGTGCTTTTTTTTTACTAAAACGTCTGTGGTAAGAAGCAATTATATGGCACATAAGCTATTATTTCGAAAGCTTATCTGCGGCACCATGGAAACCATCTTTCCCCACACATGTCCTCTCTCCTCTTGCGTGTTTTTAAAGTAGAAAATCAAACTTTGATTTAGCAGTTAATGAGATGGTTCGCAGGGAACCGGGAGAGATGGAATTAATTTATCTACGCTGAAAGGTTTTCCGGAACTTTGGGAAGGAAAAAGATGCCTGCAATTACCTACAGGAGCAACAAAAATGGATGTTGTTGCAGAAGAAGGAATTTAAATTAATAATCATATTTTCTTTTCTACAGTAACAGTACTGTCTTTCATATTTCTGATTCCAGTAAGATAATCCCTTAAATGTTAAACAAAATATTTAATTCATCATTTTAGATTTCATTTTAAATAAGCTGAATTAATTGTAGACAGAGATAAATAACAGCTTCAATAAATAACACACTGTAATGTTCTTCGGTAAGCTTTGGTTTTTATGTAAATAAAAAAGAAATATAGGTAAGAAATATAAATAAACGTTGCAAGATTAGTAATCAGAAAAATTCGAGACGGAAATGCGCAACTTATTCCCAAAATTTTTTTTTTCCATTCAAGAATTTCATATTTAAAATTGATTAAAACAATTATATGTTTATTTTATACAAATTCATTCCATTTGTGGTTTCAAAATACATCGTCCATTCAAATACTTCATACATTCCATTTGCTTCTCCCGTATAAATTGAAAGATAATTTTACGAACTTGGGTTAATTCTTTGAGAAAACGAAAAGTTATTGTTGAAACATAAAAAATAATTAAATATAAGTAAAAATTAAATGTTTGAGATAATATATAAATTGACAGACGTTTGAAATCCTCAATGTTTCAAAAATCAGTTTTCATTTACTTTTAATTAAAGAAAATTTAGATTCTATTGAGACACTTCAACCACATGATATTTTTAAATTTTGCTTTGCAGTTTTGTCCCATCTAAAAAGTTCCCATTTCATTGTAATCATTATGTATCTGTACATGGAAAAATTAAAAAAAATATTTTACATATATAATTTTTACAGGAATTTTTTTGTCATATGAAGAAAACCTCGTAATCTACTATTTATGTAAGACACTGTCAAAATCGTCACCGAAACTGTTTCTGATGGCAGTGACTTCAACGTACGTAATAAATTAAAAATTAATGTAACTGGAGTACATTATAGCTTTGCCCTTAATTGAGAGAAAATTATATTCTGGTAATAATTTCAATTAAAATTAAAACTCCTTTGTTTTTTATATTAAAATAAAAATATTTGCTCTTTATTTTTTATTTCTTCATTTTAAACAGAACATAATTTTCAAGATTACTTCTTTAATAGCAGTAAATGTAGTATAAAAGGAAAAATCCTTGTATTTTTAAATAAATAAATAATCACGTAATGTATACTGTATGCTTGCAGCAAAATAATTCAATAAAGAGTCCTGAAATCCTTTTCTCTTATTGGGTTAATTTAGGATTGTCCGGAATAAAATCAATCTTCCCCATGCAATTCCATTACACAGTAAAAAAAAAAACTATTTTGTGTGTGGTGCTTACAAAGAAAAAAATTAGTGAATAAAATAATTAATAAGGCAGTTTTGTAATTTTAAAAACTTATTATTCTTTTAATAATGTCAATCAAAAATATTTTTTATCTTTACTAACTACTTTGATTGATCGAAGAAAATTCTTGCCTTAAAAAGTAGCATTTTGCCCACAGGTCTAGAACATAAAAACTCATATTATTTTGTACATTCTTTCAGTTTGGTATTTTTATAATTAATGAAATTGTATTCAAATTTTCATTAATTTCCTTGATTTTTATAATACAAAAGAAAACTCTTTTTCAAACTGTAATTTTGCTTAAGGAGATGTGGTATTTTGTTTCTTTACTTTTTTTATGAAATTTCTAGATTGACAAAATGACTGGGTAATCAAACTGACATTAGTTGTTTGCTTTAGTAATAACTTTACCGTGGGCTAATTTACATTGAAACAACCATGATATTTAATGAACAGAGAAAAATTAATGATTGTATATTTCTGTTGTTAAAAGGCAATTACGATGTTAAGCAACTAATTGGAATGATAATTAAGTATGCTTGTAAATCTAATTAAAAATGATTTCATTTTATATAATGTTATTTATATAATACTGTTTATGTAATGCTAAAACAAAATCAATTAAATTACCGTGACATTTAATGATAAACAGAGAAAAAGGGTTGATTGCATTCTTTATTTGTGAAATTCACTTAGGTAACTAATTAGAATGAATTAGGCTGCCTTGTAAAAGTTAATTAAGTTAATAAGTTCTTTGAATTTGCATTTTGTTACTAAGACCATTCATAGGAATAAGCCGACTCTATGCAACGTTTCGAGCCATAAACCTATGTAAATCGCTAATAAAAAAGAGAAACGGAAATAATTTTCCAAAAATGCTGAGTGGGATGTATAAGCGAAGGGGAGAAAATAACGAAAAGAGGGGAAAGCTAAGTACATTAAAAGAGCGGGGAGGGGTAGCCTTTGTATGACGAGAGGAACGATGGTTTTAGAATGTCTTCGTCCCTTCTCGCTCTCCAGCTGTTGAGCTATTGAAAATTTCATTCAAAAGGAAATGGGATGAGGGCTGAACTAATCAAATTGAAGTACTGAGATCAAGTAAATATACTGGTAAAATTTCGCCAATAATTTACATATTGTCTAATTTAGATTAAAAAAGGCTTTTAAAATTACTTTAGCGCAGAATGAATTCCCTTTATTGCAGTTCTTTTTATTGCACAATGTGTCATTATTAAATTAAGGTCGGATGTCATAGCTTCCGATACATCCCAAACTATTTGTTAAAATTATTTAATTATGACAACCAATATCTATACAAGTTGTTTGAATAAAAGGTACGTTTTTGAAACATAAATATAAGTTGCGATTTTAAATATAAATTAATGAAGATTGATGCAGAGTATTTCAAAATACAGACATTTATTTAAAGTGTGACTTTTTCTCTTTGTAATGATACTATTGTCCACTTCGGAATGTATTTTTTTATTAAAAACCTATATTTTATTTTACCTATATTTACATAATTTACCTAAAACATATTTACCTATATTTACATAAAATATAAGTAATGTCAAGTTTTTTTGTGTTTTATTTTTTATTAATTCATTAAAATTCATCAGATTCTATACCGTTACATCTTTAAAAGTTAACAAATTTTAGATTCCAGGTCAATTAAGTGGTTTTTTTTTTTGAAGACATCAAAAAAGAAATCGTTGCTTAAATTTTGTGAACAATTATTTTTTTAAATAAATATTATAATTATATAATATTAACTATAGCTATAAATATTATAATTATTACTATTATTCCAATGACAAAGATAATTTAATCATTATTTAATCATTATTTTATCATTACTTTTTTAAAAATTTTATTCATGTCAACAAATTACCTATTTACTTTATTAAAAGGATTTTTCTATTAAATTTTTTTTTTAATGATGGATTATAAATTTAAAACTGTTAAAGTAGTTTTTATTTCAAAGATAAAAGGAAGTATAAATTATCACTAACTAGTATTAAAAGCAATATAATCTGAAAAATGTATCAGTGATTGTTTTTTTATGTTTGGGAAATCAACAAAAAAAAAATTCTTTAAATAATTTGTATCATTTATTACTAAAAAAATTGCTTGCTGAAATAATTAATCAACTGTGAACAAAACTAAAATACAATATCAAATATCAGTAAGCATTATACATAAAGATATTTACTAGTGAACTATCTTTTTGAGATTTCAATTTAGAGATTTCATAGTAATAGTCTGAATTTCATGTTACTATCACATTTTCTGCCACAATAATAGGTCACTCAGTATCTTACAGAATGGATCTGTGCACGATTAAATTACATACAACATCAACTTTACTTTTTTCTCTTCTCATTATTTGACAAATATTTTTGTAAAAAGAATGAAATAGAATTTTTCACAATGATTATTTATATCTGAAAGGCGCATGCACATTTTGATGTGAAGATATATGATTTTTTTCACTCAGACACATAGACATAATAATAAAAAGTAACAAAGTAAATTGAAAAAGGATTCACAATGCTTTTTATTGAACTGCATTCAAGCCATGATGTTGTTCCAAAAATTCTGATGCTATTAGTTCGCCAATAAAATGACAAAAGTTGTAGATTACAAATTACGAGTTATGATGTTGAAATACATGCTGCTTCTGCAATTTTAGACGAACACTTTTAAGAATTCATCTGGGATGCTCAAACCATTCTTCTTTCTATTAGAAATACTTTTTACTATACGGATTTATCATTCACTTGCACTGAATATAACATAAAATTTTCGGTTTGTATTGTCTTATCTATTTAAAATCTAATTTTCCCTTTGTGTAGAAGAATCATACACAACGTACTGTCGCTATAGCAACCTACATACATGGCTTTTAAACTTAAAAGTTAATTCCGAAAGAGTAATTATTTCTATTACATTGTGTTTTAGTTATAAAAATATGTAAAATAAGCTTACTTTATTGTAAAACATATTTTAAAGGGATCTGAAAATTATTTAACAACAGCCGAAAATTTAAGATAGAATGAAGTTTTTAGATACTCGTATAAATGTTCATTTTAGAATTTTTCATCAGATTTTAATGATGCATCGAAGATAAAACAGCGTTCAAATATCTATAATTTTGTTTTAATAAGTTTTGCTTTCTCCCCCTTTACTTTGTTATTAAAATCAATTTTCCCATTGTACTTAAAACTTTTGTATTTGTATTTTTTTTAAAACTGCAATCATACACATAAAAATACTTCAATACTTCGGTAATAATAATATAATATGATATTATATACATATATTGTAAAGAAATATATGGCACTAAAAATGAAATCTGAAAAATATATAAGTTAGCAGAATATAATTTAATTATTCTGCGAACTCATAAATGAAACAAACAATATCTGCTATATATTCACAAGAATATTATTTTAAAATCTAAGATAATTTTTTCTCGTAATTTCGACAGTTCCTTTTTGAATATATGGAGGAACAAATTAAGTATTTTTTAATACATTAGTTTTCACTAATTTGGCCATTATAAAATAAATATATTTTGTAAAAGTGTAATAAGTCTCACGAGCCGTAAAAATATTCAAGGCTGCCCGTGGGTTGGCCACCCCTGATCTAAAGCATTATAAAAGAATGTTTCGCTTGATTTTTGATGAAATGAAGCATTGAAAAAAAATTGATGTTTTATCAAAATTGAAATTGATGTTATGTCAGATGTCAATTTCAAAAGGACTTTTAATTATATGATCTAAAAATCATATAATTAAAAATCCTTTTAAAATTTAAAACTTGCCTTTTCCAATAAACATTCTAAAATCTCTTGCGGGATGTGAAATTCTTTTATTTTAAAAACAGTATAAATATTTCCAACAATAGTATTTAAGCGATATCACTTGACGAGATTTATTAGTGCCAATTTTCCATTTGGCGGTAAAAATATTCTGAGTAAGACATTTTTTACAAGTTCTTTTCTTTCCAATTCTAAGAGACGTAGTTAGAAATCAAATATGAACATAGTTATAAAAAGCTGAGGGTTTTGTGCAAATTGCTCTTATAAGAGACATACTTTTTTAACGCGAACCCTAATTACCAAAACCTAATTTACCGCGATTATTTTTGCAGCAATTTATTTCACTAAGCAGATATGAAATATCAACACTGATATTTCCATTGTTTAAATACGAAAAGGATGAAAATCTACATCAAAATTAATTTTTTTTTTACAGAATTAAATAAAATTTCTTTATTAATTAATTTGTTATAATTAAAATAACCAATTAAAAATAATTATTTTTTTAAATTTATAATTTTTTTAAGAAAAATAAGATTATGAAAGTTTTTCATTTTACTTGCGTTTAAATGTGTTTTTCTGAATTGTACGCATTTTGAAGCGAGGATATGCATAAACAGCGTTGTTAAAACGTCTTGATACAACTTTATAAGTACTGAATAGAAAATTCATAACCGCTATTAATACGATACTGGTCAGTTTTCTGATTGTTTAACAAGCAATTGGTCTATTTACAAACCAAATAAAATAATTATGATCTTTGATTATTTTTATTAACGTCCTAATATATCTTTAAAAAATTCAAGGTCTTTGATTTGCATGAGGGAAAAAAAGATTTCTTCTTTTTATATTGAATGAATATTTTCTTCAGTAAAATATTCTACATGCAGTTTACTGACTCCATGTTTAATGTATAAAAATGGAATCGTTATTATAATAAAAATGTATCCTTTCTTAATTGCTCTCATTGCATCAAGTATAAAGCGAAATTTGTTTATGTTCGCTTACAAGAACTTTAGTTCCATTGCTTTACATTTTATCCGCTTCTGAACATTCATCCGTAGAATCATTCACAGCAAATGCCCTTATTAAATATTAAAAAATTTTAATTAATTCAATTGCGAGATTTTGGAAGAAAAACAGCTATTTAATGTATTAAGTGCAAGATCATTTTAAAAAATCCGTAAAAAATAATTAATTACATAACCATCCAAAATTATGTTGATATTTAGGCAATTTATAGTCAGAAAAGGTGAAAAGTAATATACAAGATATGTAATGCATTAAAGCACCAATACAAGATAGCCACTAGTAGTTAATTAAAAATATGTTTCTGTTATAATATGAGCAAGTGCAACGAGATTCATAATTATACAAATTATTAAAAAATAAATAAAACTATTTAAACAGGAATCCTACAGTAGGGAAATAATTTGATAATTTTTGTATTAATTAAGAATATCAAATGTATCATAGGATAGAATAGTAAATTTGGTTCAATAATTATAAATAACGACATGTGTATTAGACCAGACGTTGAGTTGTCATATCAGAGTTAGAATTTAGAAAGTAAATGTTAAATTATGTATTATGTGTCTTTATATTTTAATTAAACGATTAAAAGTGTTACTGTGAATTATTTTCTGTATTTGGTGGAGCTATTTTTTTTTTTTTGTTTTACATCAGATCTCTGCCGTCTAGTTATATTTATACATTCTATTATTTTACTTTATGAAGTAAGTTCTTCACAAATAAGTGTTAGTATTTCATTTGATTATTTAGTCTTTTTGAATGGAAAAAGAGGTCTAATTTGGAAGTTTTTTACTTTTATTAGACATATAATATAACTTCATTTCTATATACAAGAGATAGGTTTACCAAAGTCGTTTTAATTGAACCTTAAAATTCATTGACTACTATTTTCTGAAAACTGAAACACTGCCAGCTGCAAAACTTTCGATCTCATTCTTTTTGTTCTTATTCTAAATGAACATAAAACTTTATTGTACAGGACCTTATAACATATTTTCTAGTTTATTTATTTATTCATGAAAATCAAGTGAATTTCTTAATTTAAAAGACTTCAACTTTTAATTTGTTTGATGAGTATGCGCAGTTATGAGAGTGTGGTTAGAAAACATGGCCGCAAATATTTGTTTTGTAAATGTAAAAATCTATTTTTTATTATATTAATGAATTATGTAATTCTTGTATCTATGCATGTATCTTTTCAATTGTTATACAAATGATCATTTAAACTTTTGCTTAACTTGTAACTAGCTTTCAATATATGTACTAAATTTCATTTTGTTTGTTTATGTGCTTGATTATGGTATATATTATTTACTTTTGCCAAACAGCATTATCTAATTGAACTTCGCTTTGAAGAAATATAAATAGTTTTTCCAGATAAATCAATCAAAAAATATTTTAACTATCATCTTATATTTCTTATAAAACAATATTAGGATAATATTTTATTACTTATACACTAATTATTTCATTAATAGAGGAATACATTACATACATTCATGACGTTTTTAATTCATAGTAAAATGAGGTAATTACCTTTTTTCAGACGCAATCCTCGGATCACTTTTCTGTGTGAAAATTATTTTTTTCTTTATACTTCTGTGGTATTTGATGCTGCATCGCTTCCAAAACATTCGATGCGTTATAATATTGATAGAAGTACAGTGAGTTGTTTATTAGTAAGTAATGTGTTTTCGTTAATAATATATTTTATTATATATATATATATATATATATATAAGATATATAAGATATATAAGATTATAAGATATATAATTATATCTTATAATCTTGAAGCAACCTGGTGGATAGTGGTTTTCTCTGAGAAAACTTGTTTTTAAAATCCGACCAATGATAACCTCGAAAGAGTTTGAAAATGTGATAGGAGAATGCGAACCTATTTGTGCTGTTCATGGTTCATATAAAATTGGGGTACCAAAGTGAAGGTAAAAAAAAAGCAGACTCACTCATAATCGCCTCATACTACAACCTCATATTAATTCTAACAATTTCATTGGAGAATGCTATTGTCGACTACTGAAATGCTATTGTCGCCGATATTTGACTTTCAGTTTCGAAATTGAAGATATAAAAAAGACAAAATATGGGACATTTCTAGATCTTTATTTCTAAATGAAAGGTGTTACACATGCACTTCTGATTTGAATAGAAATTATATATTGATATCCTTGAAGAATACACAATATTAAAAAAAATTATTCAGATTACTAATTAACTACTTTAGTCTTAACTACTAAAATAAATATATATTGTGCAATTGATTTCTACTCGATAATTTGGTAACATCCTCAAAACCCTTTTTGTAAACAAATTAATGATAAATTTTCACACATACTAATAGTGCAACTCACATACTAATAGTATAACTCACATACTAATAGTGCAACAGCTGTCAAATGTATACACGTGTCTTTTGAAGGTTAGGGCTAACTAAAAATCATATGGATTTAATACTAGTAGCGCCATCTATGTGTCAGCCTATGAACTTTTCAGCCTACCTGTTAAATATCTGTAAAGATTAAGGTTTCCATTATAAATGTTTTTTTTAAATTCTTATCATGCGAAATACTTTTTAAATGAATGAATCTGGTGAAATTTTTGTTTCACTTCAAATAAAATTTATATATCATTCTTGATATTCAATTATTGTTGTTAAAAATTCTATGCTATTAAGGAAATTGTATGCAAAATATATTATGCTATGATATAGATTCTCTAATTATGAGACAGAACCCCAAAAGGACTCGATGTATGTTGTACATTTATAAGTACGTATGTATTTTGTACACTTTTATTTCTCACATATTTTAAAAATTAAAATAATAATACGGGATAATATTTTAGATAAACGCAGACTTTAATAGTTATGTATTTAAAAATTACTCTCTATTTAGTAAGTAAGGACAAGACTATGAATTTAAAATAAATAAAGATCCCAGTTTTTTATATAACTATATATTTATGTGAATATGTTCTTTTACAATTTGGCTACCGTAAGATTCATTTTAAAATCATATATTTTCGATCGTACAAAGGATGATAATAATTTAATTTTGGACATCTTAAATTATCACTTTTTTCTTGCAACCATTTATTAGATGTCTCATTGATGGATCACTCAGTAAATTTTTTTAGTCTTTTTACAACGGTTCATCGTAAGAAAAAATTAAAATAAAATGAAGAAATTAAAGAGAAAAATGGTTTTTTTATTATTAAATGCATAGACAAACAATTCTGTATCGTTAGATGCAATCGATTTCTGAGAGTAAAAAAATCCAATCTTAGGCGGTATTACGAACAAATCATTAAGATTTTTTATTAGAATTAAAATAAAAAAGTTATGAGAGCAAGTTTTATAATAGACTAAAAATCCAAATGCTTTCAGCGATGGCGAGTTTATGGAATAAAGTAAATTAAATAAGGTCCATATTCCATATCTTTCTCAGAAACAAGGCTTCCAAGAAATATTTCTAGTGAGATGCAGTTGTTAAAATGATAAATGAATTTTAATATAATTTAGATTAACGACTGAAAGCTAACATTAAAATGATTTTTTATTTTATTGCATTCCTGCCAATTATAATGTACTTAAACTTCTCCAAGATGAAAAAAAATTTTGTTATAATGACAAAAATATGCAATAAATTCATTTAATTGATAAAACAGATTACAATTTTATCATATTCTCAGTGAAGAACACTTTATATCAAAAATATTTATGACTGTAATGTGATGAAATAAAATAGTAAATAATTGAAAAGTATAGGTAAATAGTTGTAACCTTAATTGAAACGGTAAATTTGATTACGATCAGGGAACTTTACTTTCTATTTCAACTGACCTTCGCATCAGAGATGATATAGGCTCCTTCTGGTTAAAAAGATAAGTACAAAAAGATAAGTACACTGATACAAAAATGAATTTAAAGAAAATTCCAATTGTAGAATTACATGAATACATTGAATTTTAAGGTAGATAATAATTATGGTATGAACTGTTATAGGTAACATAATCATAAGTTAAACGAAAAGTATACAATATAGAAATAGTAAACAATGGTTATAAACACCATATAAAAATAATGTCTTAGTATGCAGATATTATGACAGCGTTTAGTCTATTGAGCAAAAAAAAAAAAAATATATATATATTATTGTTTAATGTGAAGGAAAGGGGCAGAAAAGTTAATTACAAGAATAATAAACCGGGATGATTAGTTGTTTATTTTATACTATAAAATTTATTAAATTAATGATTTTCCATTTTGTAGAGGGATTATAAATTATAATTGACAAGTGAAACCAATTGAAAATTGAAAACAAATATTTTCAAAGTTAGTCATTTCCTTTTTACAGGAAGTCCTAATCAAAATACAAGGCACATAACTCGATACTATAGTGTAAAAATAAAGAACACGGCTTACTTTAAATTTTTGCAATAAAAAATTAAAAGCTTGTGCCAAATTAATGTTGTTTAAAAACATTATCTGCCGTTCTCATAGAAACCATTAATGTTTTAAATAATGACTAGATTTAATTTAATTTTTTTAGCTTCAGATTTTTAGCTTCATTATTTATACTTCAACAATATCAGGTTTTCACTTGATAATTCTAGACTTAATAAATAATTATAGACATACTTAGTGGCAAAAAGCTGTTTAATTGATAAACTACTTAACTCGCAGTCTTTTTAAGGATTCTTAAATATTTAAAAGGTCAAGTGAGATACCAGGTATCTCTTTCCTTCAAAATGTTTATTTGAGGGCTCTAACTGAAAATAGAGAAGTTTGTTGTGATAAAATTACAAAATTCTGAAGAAGAATAAACATAAAATTGGTAAAAAGTTTTTGCAATAAACAAATATTTTCGTTTTGTTTGAAATACAAATTATTTAATGTAGTAAAAATATTCAGATCCAACAAAAATCAAAGAACTTCATACTTACATTGTATTCATTAAAATATTAAATTGTTAAATAAATTTATATTTATGCGACTGAAAAATAGACCAAGAAAAAAAAATACCTTATAATGAATGCAACCATCTCCACCCTAATTCAAGATATCTTTAGTTTAGAATTATTCACTGATGCAAAAAGAATTTTTTATCAATGGATTTTATACTTCGCTACCTATTGGAATTATAATATTTAAGAGAGATGTTTCGTATCTATTGCTTGTTTAGATAAATTGTGGTACGAAAAAACAAAAAATTATATTGTTTCACATGCATTTCTATTGCTTATGGTTTGTTACATTTCACTAAGTTTTAATCATTCAATTGCAGCTTTAAATTGCAGCTAAATTAAAGCTAGTGCAGGCAGGAGATTTTTTTATACACTCATGTCCATAAATTAAGGATAATGAAGTTCAGGCAAAGAAAGAGACTGAAGCAAAACAAATTTGACTTATTTATAAAGTCTATTTAATAAACAAAAGGTAAAGAGCAAAAAAGATGCTATATGTTTGACATAATTAATAAAAATTGCGATTTTTACTCCCTGGAGCAAATTTCAAAAAAGAACCTATTTACAAAAAACGGTATAACATGGTTAGTATGATGGTTATTGGGGAATATTACACCACTCATCAAGCAATGCCCTCCGAAGGTCCAGTTGACAGGTGGGAGGGGGTTGACGGGCTGCAATTCGTCGGCCAAGCATATCCCACATATGCTCTATTGGATTCAAGTCCGGAGAGTATGCTGGCCAATCCATACGGGTGATATCCTCCAATTGAAGGCATTCGTTTACAATGTTTGCACGGTGAGGACGGGCGTTGTCATCAATTAACAGAAATTCAGCACCCATGGCGCCCCGAAACAAACATACATGTTGTTGCAGAATGACATCCCGATAGATGTGGCCTGTCATCGTTACACTCTGAACATGCAGGTCAGTTCTGGAAATAAGAATGATTCCTCCCCAAACGAGCCATCCTGCACCACCGTAACGGTGTCGTTCAATGGTGTTCTCTTGGTGGTAACGGGTACCTGGCGCTCTCCATATGAAAGTCAGACGAGAATCAGACTGCAAACTAAACCTGGACACGTCGGAAAACATCACATCAGACCACTGTTGCAGTGTCCACAGTGCATGCTCTCTACTCCAGATTAATCGCAGGCGACAGTGAGTTGCGGTAAGTGGAACACATCTGACTGGCCTACGAGCATATAGACCAATGTGCCCTAAGCGTCTGTACACGGTCTGCCTTGAAATTGTCGTACCGGTAGCTGAAGAGAGCTGACGAGAAGGTGTGATGCTGTGCTCCGTCTGTTTCTTTTGGCAGTAACTGCTAAATACTGGTCCTCATTCGGCATTGTAACTCGGGGCGACCTGTGCTGTAACATCTACTCACATTACCATCATCTTGGAATCGTTGCCAAAGCCAACACTCTGGGCGATTCCAAGTTCCTCGATACTTCCAGCTGGGTACGTCCACATTCCAGTCGTCCGATAATTCTACTACGTAAAAAATCATCCAAATGCTTCCTTTGTGCCATAACTATGCGGTTATTGCACTGAAAGGCTTGTAAAGCGCTTGTGAACAATTTTACTTCTTTGCCACCCTTATATACCTCTCTCTTACACTCTCGTCATTGTGACGTACTATCCGCGCCATCTGGTGGTTTCCTGTAATTTGCATATTCTTCTTCAAGATGTGTGTGATAATTCTACAGGTGAAATTTTTATTTTATAGTTCAATTTCTATGTGATTCTGAATTATCCTTAATTTATGGACATGAGTGTAGATAAGGGAGAAACAGGGTGGTATAAAAGCGAAATCGAATCTCGGGATTTGATGGTTTACCGAATTGTTGAGCTTTCCCGTGGCTGAGTCACTTTGACTGAAGGGGCAGGGGAGGTTGCAGTAATTCCACGGACATTGTTCAATTCGCACTCATTAAGTAAGCAGTAAATATTTAAAAAAAAAGCTTTTTTTTAATTTGTTCCTACTTCGAGATTGAAATATTAATGAGAAGCTCGTTAAAAATCTGCCAAACTTTAAGATGATACACTAGTCAAGTTAGTATAGTTGGAATTCTTTTGGTGAACATGGGTGCAACAATTCAAGGCAACAAAAATGGACTGGTTCCACCTACAAGTACGCCTATTTTAAAAACTTTGCAGCAGTTCTCGCTAATTGGTTTCAGGTTCCAAGCCGAAGATGGAAAAGTAAAGCAAATGAGAATCGTGAAGAATGTTCGACGGATCAGAGTTGTTTGTTGTCGAAAGTTTTTCTTTTACTGAAAAGATAGGAAATTTTTGTAGGTAGTTCCTTGGCCTTTTGATTATTGGGAAAAAATGAAATTTTATTATTATTTTTGTATGCGTACATCAGGAAATGTATCATTACCAATTGCAATCAAAGCGTTGGTGGGGGAGAGTATTATTTTCTGGGAAGAGATTTGGGCTTCGCAATTATTCCTCGTGTTATAAAAACCTCTTGCGTCCCGTTTGCACTTCGTATAATTAAAAAACCCCATCAAAATCGCCAACTAACAGCCAAAAGTTGTTGCCAAATACTCACATACAATAACATCATAGCTATCGAGTATCCCTGTTTCTGAATCCAGGCACAGTAATGAACAGTTCGGAAGGAATTTAATGAACAGTTTAATTCTGAATGCGACACCACCAGCAGATTTTACTCCTGAATGTATTAGAGTTTTTAAAGTTGGGAAAGAAGTTTGAAATTTTTATCTCAAGTATATGTTTCATACACTTAAAAGTAGACTTTTTAAAATGGGCGCATTTTTCTAGTTCTGAATTTATGTATTTAGTAAAAAATAATTTAAGCCAACTTTTTTAATAAGCGATTTGTGCATAATAAAAGTATATTATGCTTTAAAATAATTTTTACAAAAATCACATTTGTTTTTCAAAAGACCCGTAACAATTAACAGAGATAATATTTCAATTGAGACAATTGTTGCCAATAAGCTACTCATACGCCATAAAAATTATATGCATGGTTAATAAGATTTATTTTAATTTTTCAGTGAACTTGTTAATTTTAAATGTAATGCACAGGCAAAACACTGATTTTATAATTAAGGGCATTAAATAATACATGCAACATGGGCACAGTTATCAGGTTGACGGCTTGGTGTTTTCAGATTGTTATTAAGCTAGAATTTTAAAATGTATGAATATACTCGCAATGCACAATGTTTTGTTCATTTTTCTTTTTTCATAACACCTTATCCAACACACACACGCACAAAAACTGTTCATATTATATGAAAGGATTAATTGTTCTGTTATACATGAAATAATGACTATTACTATTATTGTAAGTAAAAAATAATTAACGCATAATATTATTTTTATATAATAAATTTAATAATATTTTATATAATATTATTTACATATTACATATTAATAATTACATACACCTGGGTTGCAAATCTTAATAAATGCAAAATTTTCGGTTTTCATATTTATTTATTTATATAGTGCGTAATTTCATTAAAAAAAGTGAGTTAATTTTAACTAGTTTGTTTTTGAATAAATATCGTTTTAAGAACAACTATTTTATTAGATACAAATTACTTACAGACAAGTAGTTAAATTTAAGATGGAATTTCATGTTTTTGAAAATCTGAAATTCATGTTATTAAAATCTTTTTCTAAATATAATCTAGCCTAGATAAAGCTTGTTTCTCTTATCTATTCGGCGTTTCTAGGATGCGTTTGTCTTGGGGTATTGGACATTTTGCTTTGTAACTAGGCGGGAAGGTGAAGACATGACAATTTATGATACATTTTGTATCTAGGAATATTCATGTAATAGGTACATTTATGAGAACAGAACAAAGAATTAAAGTGGATTCCGAACCACTACAAACACCCATCGCATAACAGGGACTCGAACCCGAAACCCGTGGCATCGAGCGCCATCGAGCTCGGCCATCAGCCCTAACCATTACTTGCGTGGTATAAAATAAATAATATTCTGTAGTTGAACTTCAGTCTTCTTCTTACAAGAATTGCGTCTCAATGTAGCATTTATCGTTCCTGTTGGAATAATTTGAAATTTTAATAATCTCGCGATGTAAAGAAATTTGAGTAGCCGATGAACGAATGGGCAATATTGGCGGCCCAATGTGGGTCAAAAAACTAATTAAGGTATATAATTGGTGGTGAAACTTGAGGCAGGAAACCAACTACGGAAAGTGTTTAAGCGAATTTCATGGGTAGGGAAAAACTGTTTTGTTTCCCAGGTTAGTTTGTCTTCTTGTAATTTGAGGAATTAAGGAAAAATTAAAAAACATTTTCAAAGTGTCTGAAATTAAAAGATATTTTATATCTGGTTGCACTTGAAATGAATTTGGAGGTACAGCCATCCATGAAAATTACTTATTTACGCGAACTTATTAAATCCTCTCCTCTGTTCAACAATGGAGACGTCGTTAATTCGCTAATAGAAAATATTATTGCGATGAATGAAGAAAAGCTCAGACAGGAATATTTAGAAGAGAAACGTAGACAAGACTTTTTAGAGCAAAAGACGAGTCCGCATTAAAGGAACTAAAAATTGAAAGGAATTTCGAACATTCTGTTTGAATGGTGCTGATAATTTAGTGCGGACTTGAACTTTTTCTGAAAATAATATTGATGTACAGAAGTTGTTGACTACATTTAAGGCCGAGATTGATGATGTTACAGAGGCAGCTTAAGCTATCGAAGATAACTGAACATATTTTGGTCTCTCACCTGTTTAATGTGTACCGAGTTCTATTTCTACTCTCATAAATCTTGAATCAGAAGAAAATGCTTCGAATTTTGCTTTTGTAAAGGAACTGTTACCTCGTTTCAAAATTAGTGCCGAAAAGTTTTAAGCGGTTATTTTTTGTTGATCTGAAACAAAAAGAGAGTTCCTGGCTTTGTTACTATTTTGAATTGCGAGCATAGTTTGAAAATTGACTCAAGGTAGACATTTCCTCATTCGAAGATCTACGAAATCTGATCATAGTTGATCAAAAGAAAAGTTGGGCGCCCTCTGGTTGAAAAGAACATATGTTTTATGAATGAGATCATTTAAAATTCACCAGATGTTTTAGCTGAAAAGCTCGATGCTCATGACAACATTAGATCCAAGTATGTAAAGAAGGATACTTTTGTTAGAAGTAATACGCAGGAATTTACTTCGCAAGATAGTTATAGGAAGCAAAATAAGCCTCCTTACATACAGAGAAGATATCGGTTTCTCTAGGGTAAAGAATAAGATTCTTGATATGCTGAAAATAGTATGTCTTTGAAAATTCTTACACATGATGTTACGTTAGCTGTTGGTATTACACAATCTAGAGAAACTTTGTTGGCTTTAGTGCCAGTAACCATCGAAGATAGAACCTTTGAAACTGAATTCATAATTTTACTCAAAGCTAGAGGTAATAGAATTTTATGGGTACGGACTTTCTGAAAAAAAGTCCAATTCAATATTAGCAGTACCTGACAAAATTTGGTTTTTCGATGATCAACCTAAGAAAAAGTATTCATTGGTCGAAGAATGCGAATCTACTGAATGCATTCCCTTACATAAATTTGAAGTCAGTCCATAAGCTTTGTGTAAAGATGAAAGAAAATTACTAACGCCTGATCAAAAGAATAGAATTTATGTTCTATGAGAAGTAATTCCATTTGTAGAATGTCGTATCGATACTGAAAATTACGCTTCGGTTACAGCTCCACCTTACAGAAGGTTGTCAGTGAAAACAAAATTCTTAGGAAAGAATTAGATAATATTTTAACTCAAGGAATTATAGAGGAATGTGAGTTTCCATATACCTCACTATTAATCCTAGTTCCTAAACCAGATGGTAGCATGAGGTTATATATTGATTACAGAAAACTCAATGCTATTACCGTTGTTCATATGCATCCATTGTCACTGATGGATGAATTGTTGCATGAAGCTAAATATACTCGGTGCATACTAACTTCAAATCTTCGAGGAGGTTATCATCAAATTGGCGTTTATTCACCATATCAGGATAAGACTGCGTTTGTTTGGCCTTATGAAATTTGGTCTCTTAAATGCTCCAACATCATCAGAGGCTAATTGATAAATTCAGAAGATGTTTAAAAATATACAAGCTTTATCGTATCTTGATGATGTCATCGTTTTGTTTGATACTTTTCAGAACCATATATCAGATTTTCAAGCAGTATTTGAAAGACTTTCCTAATTCGAGTTAAATACTAATGTGAAAAATGTCATTCTGCTCGTGAAAAATAAAATACTTAGGCCATTGTATAACATCCAACGAATTAGAAATTGATTCTGCTAAAGTAGAAGCTATAGTTAGTATATATTGACCTAAATCTGTTAAACAAATACAATCATTCTTACAATCGTGTTCCTGGTATAGATGTTACATAACGAACTTTGCTGATATTTCCGGACTTCTTAATAACTTCACAAAAGAAACCCATTTGGAATTAGGGAGTTGCAGAATAAAAGGCTTTTAAAAATTCTAAAGATTTGTCTTATAACACCTCCTGTATTGAAATAAGGAAACTGAACGAACAGAAATGAAACAAAATTATTCATTTTAAGAATTGGTGCCAATAACTATGCATTAGGTACCGTGCTTCTCCACGGGAGACGACAAAACAAACTAACATCCCATTGAATACGCTAGTTGATTACTTACAGCGGTAGAAAAGAATTACTCAATCACAGAAAAGGAATATTTAGCTATGACGTGGGCAGTTGAAAATTGCGTTGCTCTTTGTGGAAAGTCACGAAATCACAGTAATCACTGATCATCAACCGTTGAAGTGGCTGATGAATCTTAAGTCATTATCCCGGATTATCCGGTGGTCTTTGAAAGTCAATCTTACAATTTAGAGATTGACTATATTCCAGAAAAATCGGATATAGTAGCAGACATGCTGTCACCCCCAATCTGTGGTACTGAAGACAATAGAGAAAAACTGTAACTTTGTGAGGTGTATATGTTACATGCCAACTAGAAGCTCTAGTAGCATTCCTGAATCTCAAATGAGTGATGAAAATGTAAAGAAGATATTAATTTGTTTTCAGAATAATCAAAGGGGTGATTTTTTTTTTTAAATTGTGCAGAAAGGGGATATCTGATGAACCAAAGGTATCTCATATAGATACTTATATTGCTATACCATCCCAAGAAAGAGAAAGTATCCTGAAACTTCATCATGAATCTCCTACGGCTGGTCATTAAGATGAAGAAGGAACTTATCAACGTATTGCACAGAGATATTACTGGAACAGGCATGAGGCCCTATATTGCAAATTATGTAAGGTCCTGAGGGTTGTCGATTTAAAGCAACTAATCAGAAGCCTACTGGATTTTTAAAAACACAGCATATGATCAGCGATTTGAAATATTAAGTATAGATTTATTTGGTCCTTAAATATTTTAACTCAATACTGTGAATATGGTATTGTGGTGAATTGATAAATTTGTATTGCGATAAATTGATGCCGCTTATGTGGGAAAAATCGGCCCTTGACCTCTAAAGGGACTAACTGTAACTTTATGGACTGATTAGATGACGAATCTTTCCTTCCTATCCATAAAAAAGCATATAAGGCCATGGGAAGATTTTTAAGAGGAACATTCTTTTTCAATAACGGAGGAAGTGCGGAAAACGTGTTAATGATAAAGTGTGATGGTAACATTGAAAACACCTGGAGAGATGAGAATTGACTAAATATAAAATGGCCCAAGATGAGCAAAGGAAAAAAAAAAGAAATATATTGTGAGGTGGGTAACTAGTTGGTTGGTGATGATGATTGATGCTTCAACGACTGCACGTATTCCTCAGGATGTAAAATTGCTCTTCGGTGCGGGCACTCGAAAAGAAAAGAGGTTCGAATCGTTTACGGAAATGTCCGTGATTTGCTGATCAAGCAGTACATTGTCTTCAATCTAGGCGAGGAAATCGAGCAATATTGAATCGCAAATTGCAGACCCGTGCGCGTATTTTTAGACCTGCTGAAGTAAGTAGTAGCATCCGAACAAAAGAAATTAATCCACTGAATGATGATTCTGACAGCGAAATAAAAGAAACCCCCCCTGTTGTAACGAGTCCAACTGTGAATGTAAGGGACTATTGCTTTAAATCAACTTTTTTCGTAGCTCCATAAAATCAATTGTTTTGGTATCATGTTTATATAAAAGTAATTGGTTTTATGATAATGTTAATTATAGATTTGTATTAAATCTATATCTCGCATTTCTTAACTTTTTGTGATATTATTAATTATAGGCCTATGTCAACAACTGAGGTATATGGTAACAATTCTGTATTTTGCAATTATTAACTTTTTATGGGGATATCTGTACAGTACTATTGCATTTATGGAGATGATTTTATTAATTGCACATAACCACTATTCTAACTCTAAGTGTTTCTCATAAGATGCTCTCATTTGCCTATATTACAGATAATTAAAATATATGTATTTTTTTAAATCAGGAGATCTGCATTTAATGTGATTTTGTATTTTTTAATGTTATTATTGTTATTTAATGTGATTGTGTGTTTTTCTTCTTAGTTGCAAACTCTGGAGACTTTCGAACACTAGTAGTTTATTTGCGGAATTGGTTACTTCGGTATTTTAGGAACTTTTGTTTTCTAATGCAAGTGGCAAACACTTAGACATTTGTCTTTTATGCCTTAAGGCAAGCGCTGCACCGACGTTACTCACTTAGAACTACCCAGGAGGCGCGAGTAGCTTAAGATAAGCTATGGACGCGGAGTAACACTACCCCCGCAACGCTCTAGGATCCTATTAGTCCGAGACCTACGGTTTAAAGTGGATTCCGAATCACTACAAACATCCATGGCACCACCGGGACCTGAACCCAAAACCTGTGGCACCGAGCGCCAGAGCGCTAGCCACTCGGCCATCAAGTCCCTAGTTTAGGAACTGGAGTTACATATATATATGAAACACACACACAGTAGAGTGTGTGTGTGTGTGTGTTTCATGTATGTGTATCAGGACTTCATACCTTTTACTTAATGATAATGCTATTCTTAGGGCCGTCGAAGAGCATATATAGCACAGACTTTGAAATGTGAATTCGCTTTTGACATTGAAGTTTAGATTACATATTTGTCAATTCGAAACTACACAGCTAAAAAATATTCTAAAAAATAAGATTTTCAAAACTGCAAAAATTATCCTGGGATTAAAACAAAAATAGGATTAAATAATAAAAGGCTATATGTGATATAAATATAATAAATTTTATCTTGATACTAAATATTGTTATTAATATATGAAATTAAGAAGCAGCAAACAGTTATGCAATAAAACACAAATTTCATACACAAGTCGTACATAATTTTTGCAAGAATAGACTATCACAATTTGTTCAAACATAACTTAAAAATTAGTATATTGTAAAGTAGAGAAATTCAACAGACAATGTTTTTAATTAAAAACTGGAAAAAAATGGATCAGTTTTTAACAAAAAATTACAGCATAAAATACTACACTATTTCAATTGAATTCTGATGGCTATATCGATCTATTTTTGTTTCAAAACAGAGTTTTAAAGTTATGTTACACTAAGAAAGCTTCATCAAATATCATGTTATAAGTCCTGAATTGAAGAGCTTTGTAAATAGAAAGTGACTAAAAGCTGTAAAAAAACAAGGCTAAAATGGAGTTTTCAGTTTATTTTAACGAATAAAAACAGCATTTCTCTCCAAGAAACTTCCACCTCGCTTTCTACGAAATAATGAACTTCACCATAAGAGATGCTTTCGGTTAGTTTTTGAGAGGTAAATACATAAATTTTGCTAAAAGGTTTTTTTTTCTTTTGTTATTTAAGTGTTATTTGATTAAATTATTGAATATTCCTCAGCAAAAGAGGCTTACCTAAAGTTTTAGTTTAATTAATCTTATAAAGATAGGCTTTTTATAATAATGAGATTTGTAACCGAAACTATAAAATTTTTTTCCTGAAATATTAATAAATCTATGAAGAATTAATCCAATATCAAAAATAGTATGAAGGATGTTTGGATTGATATCATGGAAGCGTTGTATAGTTTCAGAATATTACCAATTCCAGGAATTTTATTTATTTTCATAAATTTGATAATGCCAGTTTCGGAAATAGGGAATTGTCATAATTCTTCGCAAATCGAAACCGATCTGATAGAAGGTAATTTTTTCATGATAGTATTAAGAGTTTCATTCAGAGATAAAGTTGTTCTTTCATTAGGGTAGTCGATTATAAAAATTTCCATTTTCCTTATGAAGTTAACTTTAGCATCATATCTATAAGCCTTTTCCTAACATTGACATCTATGTTTGACAGGAAATTTTTAAAAGAATCTAATTTCGTTTCAGGCAATATTTCATTTTTGAGAATTTCTTTAGAAACTTCATTTGTTTTTATCTGACATCATTTACATGTTTTTGCAGGAAATTAAACTCAAAACTCCCATTATGGGTACACCTTCGGACACGCAGTCCTATCTTTTTCTTGGATATTCGATCTAACTCAGGACGAGAGATACAAGGAAAAAAGGTATTCATAAGTATATGCGGTGTAGTGGTTACTGATATCGAAACATTTGCTTAAAACAAGGACTTTTTATTAACTACATGAAAACTCGATTTCGATTTTATTAGTATGAATTCCATTTTATAAAATCAATATAATTAATTTCTCTTGCAGCAAGTATCCGAACGTATATTGATTTGAAATTTATAATAAAATACTCTACTACGGAGTTAAAATTTATAAAATTTGCTAGATTATTTAATTTTGCTTAAAATAGTTTTAAAAGTTATTGAACATTCAAAACTAATAAATGTAATAAAACTTTTTACATCTAATTCATTTGTAAGTTCAAAGGCAAACTTACTAAGAAATCGTAGGAAAAAAAACCCATTTTAATTGTATATGGAATAAAGTTTACTATATTACTGTTGTTTAATGTATTAAATAATTAATATTACTATAATAATAGTTATATTACAGTTACAAAGTTTACAATATTTAATAATTTTTATTTACTCTCAGAGAGCTGAAATGTTTAACTTCATACTATTCCTATTTTTAATAAATTAAGAAATTTTATTTCAAAAATTCTTGTTATTAAAGCATTGTATTTACTTACAATAAAATTAAGTTTGTATAGATTGAAATTTAACCATGGGTTCCGTTTAACATGAATATAAGTGAAGTGATATAAATTAGAACATTTCATATAAATTGTTCTAATACATTAATTAATTCACTATAAAAATATCCATATTAAGAGCAATTCCAAGCCTAACAGTTTTTTCCCATTTCATTAAAAGTTATGTCGTTATTGATGATGGATCCATACAGTCAATTACATAAATGTTTACTATTTGGAATGGTAACTGCAGTCTTAAAACAGGATAAATAAACATTTTAACAATACATTTTTCGGGTGTTCTGAATTGGCACTGTTCTCAAGTATCACAAAAAAATTTTAATATCTCTAGCAATTTTATTTTTTTTAAATTAATTAATTGAATTAAATTAAATATAAATTAATTATTAATTATTTTTTTAGCAATTTTATTTTTAAAATAATATTGAATTATATTTTTAGTCATTCTTCCTAACTAGGTAGTTTGAAAAATTAACTCACATGTAAATCTAATCTGTTGTAATTGAAGAACAGGCTTATTTAAAACTTTTCCTTTGTAGAACCACAATCCATCCATAATATAATAGTTTCATTTTTTAAGAGCATTTCCATGCTTCTTTCAGCTAATCATATTTCAGTTTATTTATTTATCTATTTTTTTTTTTTTCAATTCCTACTATTAGTTCACGCTCTCCCTGTATATATATTGATCAAATTTTCAATCGTTAATAAAATACTTTTTATTCATCCACTCAAGTTCAAATACATTTTTTGAAACTTGTAGAGGATGACGCTGGATGTTAATACAGTTTTTTTAAATATTAATTCATTAATTAAACTTAAATAATTAATTTTAGTTTTTTTTTATATTTAAGTTGCATGTATCTACCAATAGATGGCGCCAGATGTAAGGAAAATTTCAACTTTATTTATAAAGGATTTTCTGCGATATAGTGAAAAAAAAGTAGGAATTGACTTAAAAATTTTTTTTTTAAATTACTGGCTCTTTTTTTAATTTAGAGCTCCGTAAGGAATGGTTTTGTCTGGGTTTAGACTCAAATCGCCATTAGCATCTGGCTGAACAGACGGGCCTGAATGGCTAGCGCTCGGTACCACAGATTTCGGGTTCGAGTCCCGGGGTGCCATGGATGTTTGTAGTGGTTCGGAATCCACTTTAAACCCTAAGTCCCGGTCTAATGGGATCTTATGGCGTTGCGGGGGACATTGTTACTTCGCGTCCGTGGCTTATTTTCGAGTTACATTCGCCCCTTGGGAAATGCAAAGTGAGTAACGTCTGTGCAACGCTTGCCTTAAGGCATCCAAGATAGCTGTCTAAGTGTTTGCCAGCTGCATTAGAAGAAGAAAAAAATCTAGCTGAACAGAAATAAATTCTCTTCTGGGTTGATTCATAATCATACCATTGAGGTGTAATTAAAAAATGGCCCATTAAGTTTATCTGCTAATGCTAATAAAATTTCACAAAAGAAAACACAGTTTCAAATTCCTTACGGCAAATTAAGTTAATTAAGTTAAGCTTCAGTCCGAAAAACTAGTATTAAAAAAGTTCCTTTCGCTTTTCCCTGTAGTGGCAAATAACGATTATCCTTTATTTTCTTATACTTACAAATTAAAGATTAAAATTGTTAACTTCGTGATCTTTTGATAAAAAATATCACATAGATTATCAATGTAAACATATTCGTTGCATGAATAAGACTTCTTTTTATTTATTATAAACGTCAAGAGATGGTAGCACCATATTTCAGGATTTTCAGCATTTCGGTAAATTTTACAGATCACTTTTTTTTTTAAAGAAGTTAACAGTTAGAAGTTTTAAATTACATTTCATAAGATTTCTACTTTACATTATTCAATTCTTATGTTAAGATTTCAATTAACATTTATACAATAGGTCTGAATTAACTACATGCATAAATGAGCAAAATGTTTATGGTTTCAAATTTTTTATTATTAACCGAAAATATTCAAAATTTACAATGAGCAAAATCAATTGTTTATGGTTTCAAATTTTTTATTATTAACTTTAAAAAGTAAAATTTTGCAGACAGGTGGGCTAAAATAAAATGGGTTTGAATTTCATTTAAGAAGTTTAAAAATCCTTTCCAGAAGGTCTATTATCATTCAAATATTTCATCTTTAAATGACTTTTACATTTCAACATGATTCAATTCCTTTTCAATTACAGATGTTTGACGGTTGACATATTGCTAATTGGTGGTCTTTGAACTCTGAGCTGCCGTCCCAGGACATCCCAAAGGTTAATTGATCCTTTGCTAGGTTGCAGCCTATGAATAACTTGTGACAAGGGGCGTTGTCCTGTTGGAACATTACATTTCCAGATGGAAAACAGAGGCCATGTAAGGGTGCAACTGGTCCGCAATGATGTTCAGATACCCTGTAGCATTCATGGTCTGCTCTATCACAACCACGAGTCCCAGAGACGCCCAAGAGAACGTCCCCCAAAGCATAATAATACCGCCACCACCGGCCTGTGTATGACCTACTGTATATTGAGGGAGCAACTGTTCGCCTGGAAGACGGCGTATCCTGACACGGCCATCGGCGTGATGAATGACAGACCATGATTCATCTGACCAGGCAAGTCTCTGATCCATGACCAGTCCAGGCCAAACTGATCCATCAACCAGTCACGATGTTCCCGGGCCCAGCGCAGGCGCAGTTGGCAATGACGCTTGGTCAGCAAAGGCGCACGATTGGGACGTTTGCTGCGTAGCCCCGTATCCAACAGTATTTGCTGAACAGTTTGCTCCGATACTATTCTACTTGGCCCTGCAGTGTATTGGGCCATCAGCTGAGCCACTGTCTGGCTCCGGTTTTGCTTCACCATGCGAGACAGTCTCCGACGACCTTTTTCTTTGACAGCGTGTGGACGTCCAACACCATGCCGTCTACCGCTGGTTTCACCGTCATTCATCCACTTTGCATAAGTACTAACAAAGATCGCGAACAACCCACGAGTCGTGCAGTTTCGAAATAATTCCATTACATAATCTGCCCCTCTATCAAAGTCGCTTAGATCCGATGCCTTTCCCATCACACACAGAAGTAAGTGAAAGAATGATTCTTCAGACTCTCCAGCAGCAGTGAAATACCACTTCCACCTGATCACGTGCCTTTCACGTCATCCAGGCGAGTTCATTGCAAAATGTAGGGGTGGTCATAATGTTTTGGCTCTTGAGTGTATATTTGGTAATTACAATGATAATGTATTCAAATTTTTAAATAAATACAAATTATTTTTAATTTGTAGCACAATGTCATTTTAAAGAAAATTTTAAGAAATTATTATTATAACAAAAATCATTTACTAGAAGATATTTTTTATTTCTATAAGTTCTTAATTGCATTCACTTTTTGGCTTAAGGAAATGTGCTTGCAAAGATACATTTTGTCTTGAAAGTTAGAATCGCACAATATTTTTCGATCTTCTTACATGAAAGATAATCTTCAAATTTTTTTTTAAACATTTAAAAATGGGGAACATGAAATGAGCATTGTTTTAAAAATATATTTTTTATACATTGAAATATCAGATAACAGAAATTTAGCTTATATATTAAAAATAAATTTTCTCAAATTGAAATAAGAAAGGGATTAAATAATAAATTGACGTAATGAAATCTGTGGGTCAGGTTATGTAGGTTTATAAAATAAAGTTTTTTTATTTGAAATATCAGAAAAAAAAAATTATTAAAATTCTCTGCAAGTAAAGTTTGAAATTAAAAAAAAAAAAAAAAAAATTATAAAGAATGGTTTTACACAAATTATGCCAATCGTTCTATATGATTAGAAAATGTTGCCGATATTGTATATATAAATTTGAGCAAATAAACATAGCATGTAAATATTTTTGGTGTGTCCCTTTTTTATACGTATGATAATTGATTAAAGGTCAATTTGAAACAAAATGTAGTATACAGACAAAAAATAATTGATAATTAGAAAATTTCTTTCAGAATTGAAAATATGTACTCCAAAATAGCTTTTATGAAATAAAGTGCTACACGGGTGAAAAAGCTTTTAAAATTTCATATAATCCCTTTTCCTGTCTAAACTTATATGCTAAATTTGAATTTCTTTTTATGTACGGTAATTGATATTTGTCCTAAAATATTTAAATGACTATCTTTGCATTATGCTATTAAAAATTAAAAGAAAAGCAATCGAATATCTTTTTTATACATAAGAAAAGCATTTTACGTTTTTACTTCTTATATTTAGTATTCAATAACTATATATATTGTATTTTATGAATTAAAAATCTGTAATTCATTCAGAGTTTACTTATAATTTACGGTATGATCGCTTAATTAATTGTTTAAAATGTTTCTAATTTACTTTATTAACATATTGTAAATATTTCTGCTCTAACTGGATACATGATCTCCAATCCTTTTGTGTCTCTATTTTGATCAATTAATTTTAAATTAATTTCTGTTATTTATTAATATAATTAAATCTTTTCATATCGTATAAAACAAAGCATTGTTTTTTTTTACATAATGTTTTTAGATTTTCGATTTGTAACTCATAATACAAAGATAAAAAGTACTTATATTAAGTACTTTTATTATTTTTTTTAATTTAGTAATAAAATGTATAAGGATGAAACAAAATATTTATTGCTTACCTATAAGGTTTATGAGGATCTGTTATTATTGAATTCTTCTGAAGCAAGAAGAACTTATCTTCTCAAACCCCCTTTTCTCTTTTTCTGCAGGTGAGCCTCCCCCCTCCTACCAATTCCACCAAGAAGAGGCGTCTAGACATATATAAGCGTATATTACAAGCAGCCTAGTTCAATTCACACGTCCGCCCTCATTATCAAATACTCATTCCGCCATCTACTGAGAAATCATGAAACTTTTTATCAAAACAATGTGTGCTGTTAATCTTATGAAACTTTAGTAGTCCCAATGGAATGTTTTGATTTGGAATTAGGTAAAGTATTTTTTTCCCTTTTTTTGTATAAAATTAATTTACTTGTTTCTAATAGAATTAAGAAATGAATTTTTAAAATGTTAAATTATAACTGTATAAAAAAGCATTTTGAAGGCATAAGTGCTTTAATATACATTTTTCGTGTTTTAGTATACATTTTTTCTATGCATTCGCCTAGTGGTTTGTTATTGATCATAACTGCATACTCTTCCGATTTTCTTGGATCACATTTGAGAGATACAATTATCAGTGAGCAATAGTTTTCTATAAGTTGTTTTAAAAGAAATTTTGCAAATAAAGAGAATTGAATGATATACACTATTATAACAAAACAAGCAAAAAATATCACAACACAGTCACCTTTAAATAGATTTTTTTAATTTATAATTAATAATGAATGAAAATATTTGAGAAAAAAAGAAATATAAATATCTATTCTATATATGTAAATATATTTTTTTATTGTGTTTTCTTACGATAACGAAGCATTTATTCTCTTTACGCTTAATAACCGATAATAACTATAAAAAAAAGCTAACAATTATAATATTTATAATAATCAACTATAAACATGTATGTAAAATAACGACGAATTCGATTATTTTGCATCAAAGGAAATGATGAAGCATCTTGTACAATAGAATTAAACCGAA
>BPLQ01010117.1:0-10698 GCA_021605075.1 Caerostris darwini
GTTAATATAGTTTAAGTGATCTCAGATTTATAATATTATATATTTTTTATAATTTTGTTTTATTACCAATGAATTATTTTGGAAGAATTATTTCCTTTTCACCAAGCCACGATGTTCACAGAGAATGGAATTGTTCAAAATGATAGGTTGTCTTCTGAAAGGCTTTCTCCAAGAGAAATGGTCTAAACTATGCGATACAAAAGCAAAACTACAATGCAAATTTAACGAAGACGATGTAAGTTAATACCTTTGTAGACGACAAGTGAAGATATGTAAGGAAGAGGTAAAAAATATACATCGATAAATCCCAATGCATTCACTGCCCATATTTTAAGAGCCAAATTATATTGAGCAGCAAAAAACAGCGTTAATTTCCAGACCTGATATCCGGTCCTTATTAGAACTGTTATCAGGTAGCAATTTGAATCTGAGTCGATTAAGGAAACTCCAGCTTTAGTGCATTCGCGTTTTCTTACCACAATTTTGAATAAACATGATCAGGGATGATATTAGGTGAATTTGTACCTACATCCAATATTACAGTTGAAGGGCATTCCGATCGACAGAGTTTTTGAGCTGCTAGCTAGCGTTATATCAAATTAAATATATACATTATCCAAGCAAAAGGAAAATAGAAAAATTAATACTGTAATCGAACTAAAACTTAATCGGAAAAAAAATTATCAGCTTTGAATTGTGGGCGAATGCCTCATTTTAAGGTAAGATTACTGAAATTTCTTTCAGAATTAAGCTTCTTGTTTAATTTCTGTAATTTCAGTCCAAGCAGCTTTATCTTTATGTACCTTTATGTGATTGATTTTTTAAAATTTGTTCAGACTTTTAGTTCACCATGTACAAGTAAAACTTAAATTTAAAAGCCACAAAAAATGGAGGGTAATTTGTGTTGAAAGATCTTCTCGAAAGATCTCTCACACCATCTAAAACTATTGGTTCAAGAGACCTACAAAATCCAAGGAACAGAAAATTCACTCTCGATTAACGATACTATGGTCCTCTGTCACACAGTCGAAACCAAATCCAAAATGACGAGTAATTCTTTGTGCTTTCTTTTCCTTTTTGTTCTGATGTCTTACTACATTCTGCGATTTCTTATATTTAAGTTTTTTTCTTTGTTCTGTGTTAAAAATATTATTAAAAGGCAATTTTTTATAGATATATCTAGCTCTATCAGTGTATTACATCTAATTTTTTTTCTAGATGTAATACACTGATAGAGCTAGATATATCTATAAAAAATTAGCTTTTAATAATATTTCTATAAATTAATTAATAATTATAATATTTTATATTGAATTAGGGAGCATAGTCTGAAATCTCACTGCAAAAGTAAATAAAAGGCCTGCTTTGCTTTGCGACTCAAAGAATAAAAAAAAAATACTTTTTTGCAAATCGAATGCCTGAAATATTCTATAGTATTGGGAATAAGATTTGCCATCATGCGCTGTCGTTGCGTTTTTTTTTTAATCCAATGTATTCTAAAATGTTGATCGCTGCTTTTCCATTATTATGTACTGAAACTCATAAGTCTTTGCTAATAAGGCTTAGAATAGCTCTAAGGGGATTTGTAAATACAGTTACCCATTCAATTTCTCTTTCACTGTAATCTTCTGTACTAGAGTCCTAACATGTTATATCCCCAAATTAAGCCGACGTATTTAGGCCTTCGTCGGTTCTTCAATATTTTGGTGATTGTGAATTCATGAATTGAAAGAGAAAATTCGTGTTCGCATCGCCTCTGCAATCAAGGATGCCAACAAGAGAAAGCAAATTATTGCTTTAGTTCTGAACAAGACCTATACGGGGACAACTGATTCCTGATAAGAACTCCACCCTCAGTGAGACTTCACCCCAAGGAAGTGAACCCTCGCTTGAACGCAAAGCAATACCAGATCCGAAAGGCAGTATTATAGCTGCCCGCATACCAGAAGTGGAGGTAAAAAAAATGTGTTAATCATAAAAGAGCCATGACACATTTTGGATTCAATCACCAGGATCCTCTTTTTCTTGGAACACGGGTTGCCAGGCATGGCAAACGTGTGGTTCATTGACGTTGTTGATGAATTAAAGATGTATAAAGGGGAAAAAGTTGGATATTGTTAATCAAATCAAAACATTTTCAAAATCGAAACAAATGAAAAGAAATAAGACAGATACAATCAGATAAACAGAAAAAGAAATACAAAACGCATGAAGATAACGAGTTGGAATAATCTAATACGAAAATGATGTGGTCTGTCCTCGACGATGTAAAGAAAAATAAAAAGCAATAAAGTACGAAGGAAAAGATCCCCTTTGTCGCCAAGATATCGTGACAGCCGTCCACATCTAAACAAAACTTATTTTTTGAGAAAAGTGATTCATAAAAGACACAAGTCTAAAACGATAAGTTTATAAGCTGTTTGAAATAGTAGAAATAGAATATTAATTTCATAATATACAAAAAAAAAACCTTAAAAGTTTGAACAAAAATATTTTCATTAAAATTCTAAAAGTAAATTTACGCATGTATCAACAATTAATTAAAATTTTACAAATAAAAATTTCAGAAACATGATTAATATACATGTTGGGTTTCAATGCAATGGCAATTCTTTCTCAATCATTTCTCAAATGATTGATAAATTAAAAGGAAATTAACATTAATAAAAGATATTTCAATAAAAATAAAGTTGTAATTTATTTAATAATTATATTAAAATACTTTTAACCACCTAAAAAATTAAATGTTATTATATTATAATAAAAAATATGATGAAAATATTTTAAAGCTATTTATGAGAATGAAAATAAAATATCGAACTACATGCGCAAATAGAAATTTTTCCCATTTGTATCGATATTATTTCTGTGGTATTTCTTACTGCTTATAAAGTATGTTGCTTCTGAGATGTTCTTAGATTCCTATCTAGCACAATTTTAAGCGTGGCTAGAAGTGAAAAGAATAACTTTATTAATTTAGAATAAGACCCCACTTGATACGTTTTTGAGATTGAAAAGTCACGAATAAATGCAGCAAAGAACAGCATTACACATGATTATTTAAAAATATGAGGGTTGTCTGTTTGATATTGTACATTTGGGAAAAAAATATTTCATACTTCTACGTGAAATAACACATTTATCTACAGTTGCGTGGCGTAACATCAAGATTCAAACACTTGCCTTTATAAAACTGTCGAAATACAAGTGATACATTTAATTTCTATAAAAACACCAAATATTTCAAGCACGAAATAAACTGTTTACTTTCTAAAAATCAGAAGGACATGAACATATTTCACGCATGGGCAAATTAGAAAAACCAAATGGAATTAATCCTTATATTTTTTCTTAATCAAAATTCATGTTTATAATTTCATCTGTTTGTGTTCCTTTTTTTAAATCCAATTTTCTTTTCTTTTCTTATTATGATTTTTTTTCCTTTTTTTTACTGGACATTTTAAATTTATTTTTGTATTTTGATGTTGTTCTACATTGTAAGTTTCGTGGTTAAATTAAAAAGAATTTTGCTTACAAAATTATGGCCATAACCTATATTGTGATAGATTTTAATGCCATTTTGTTTGGTTTTAAAATACGAGTCCAAATAAATTTAACAAAATAAGGTATAACCAATTTTTTCTTTCGCCCTTTAATAAAAATTCCACACTTAAAAATTTCTAGATATTATGCTATTAAAACTGAAAAAGAATTATAATGTAATTTTACATTGAATTTCAATTACGACTTCTAGTCAATGATAATGTGCAAAATTTCAAATGGATTCGAACCCTTGTCTTTTAAAAGCTATATTTACTCTTCTTTCTCGCCATCACGAACGTAAACTTAAGAATGTTTTTCTTGTTAATGGTTTAGCTTGTCGTTCTACGGTCATTTTGTGCACACTTTGGGCTAATTAGACAGGGACCTATAGTTTAAAGTTGATTCCGAATTTTTTGTAAATGAACACATGGTTCATTATATTGTGACGAAATTATATCAATTTTTTTGAGACTCGTAAATTTTTAAATCTATATTTTGAATGTTAATTTATGCAAATTAGAAAATGTGTGATACAAATTAAACGCTCATTATTTGAAGCCAACTGCAGCTCAATTTTAACAAATGTAACAGCACGAAATTTTGCAAGATGGTTAATTAAAACTCAAGAAAGAGAAGTTGGGAAAAATAATAATCGCAGTAAATCATTTGCATTAAAAACATACATTATAAATTTATTAATTTAATTCAAATTCATATACTAAGCGAATTTTAAATAAATAAAATTAATTACAGGTTCTATTTTATCTTATTAAGAATTTTATTTTATTCTGTAACAAATTATTTATAAGCAAAATACAGATCAAATTATAAAGTTTAAAAGTATTATTTCATAGATAAAGGTGATGAAAAAAATATATCCCTCTGAATATTAGTCTTGAGATATTTTATTTTATTTTCGGGTTTTAATTCTAATACTAGAAGAAATTTTACAATTTAAAAACAGCTTTATATCTCCTTACTTATTTATATAAATAATGATATATATGCATAATACATAAAAATATAGTTCATTTATTTTCAAATTTGCGTTCATAATATGCTATAATGTTATACTTCACAACACCTTTCCTACAGCACGTCAGATGAGCAAAAATTAAGGATACAAAAGTTTTTTCGAAGCACTGCAGTTTAAGCATGGCAGAATGAATTCGCTAATTGAATGCAAGTCTATTCAAACTGTTTTACATCGCTGTGTTTTTCGTCCCATTCAGCAAGACAAATAATACCGACAAAACCTTTTAACGAAACATCAATTTCCTGGAATTTTAAGTACTCGCTATTCTTTTGCTCATACAATTGTCAATTAAAATTACAATTCGGTTCTAACGGTCTTTGGTACATGCCAATGGTCATGCATATTGTGACAATCAGTGAACTAATTCTGAAGTCTAATTAATGCAGATCAACAATCGCTCGTTCAAATAAAAAAAAATTCTAATAATGTAGCTTATATTTAAAAGTCAGTCCTCGCTAATATTGTTTCCAACGCATTTAATAAGATTCTTTTTTGCAACCCATTTTCTATGGCAAATCTTGTAGAGATTTCACAAATTAAGTATTAAAAAGATGAAAGTGACTACAATATTTCCAATCAAGATTTAATAACTATCCCATACACGATAAAATATTGCTATTACGGCTTTAAGATTAAACTAAATTTTTCAGTCATTAAAGTTCCTAAAAGTGGGCCTGATTGGCCGAGTGGCTAGCGCTCTGGCGCTCGGTACCACAGGTTTCGGGTTCGAGTCCCGGCGGTGCCATGGATGTTTGTTGGGGTTTGGAATCCCCTTTAAACCGTTGGTCCCGGTCCTAATAGGATCGTAGACTTTGCGGGGGCATTGTTACTCCACGCCCGTGGCTTATATTCAAGTTACACGCGCCCGCTGGGTAATGCAAAGTGAGTAACGTCTGTGCAGCGCTTGCCTTAAGGCATCCAAGACCAAGCTGTCTACGTGTTTGTAAGCTGCATTAGAACAAAAAAAAAAGTTCCTAAAAGTGTGACGTCATATTGTTCACAGAATTAAATCCCAGATAACTGTAATAAACGAGTTGAAAATGATTTTCAATGCATTCGTTCTTTCAATGTAATGGCATGAAAATAGGGATGAACATGTTTAAACATAAGAAACACTCAACTATTCTTCTGGCTGTGCTAATGTAAGTGGCAATATTATTAAGAGTAAAGGAGGGCAAATAACTAACGAAAGCCACGCAATATTACTATGGCAACAGAATTGTTTAAGAGAATAACGTTAAAAGTATGTCGCAAAGTTTCGTATACGAGAAAATGATGAAACACAACCCTGATTTAATTTACCACAGAAATAATTTTCAAAATACACTGACATCAGCAGTCAATTTACTGAAATGCTAAAAAAAACTAAAAGGCTAAAAATTTTACAAACATTAATCAGAAAATCAAGAAAGCAATATTTAATACTCATTTATTATTAGTAAAACAGGAGAATATCAATTACAGTAAACTACATTTTTTCAAATATAAATATATTCATAAAAATATTGAAATTGTCTCCTATAATCTGAACAGGTTGCATTCATATAAATTACTCAAAAAACAAAATGTGGAAAATTTAATGTAGTAAAATTCAAGGATATTAAATTGGCACTGGTATAATTTAATTTAATAGAAATGTAATCATAAGCAAAAGCTAATATTTAAAATTGCTTTCTAGACATATTACATTAAAAATAATTTAAAATGCATTGAAATCTATAAAAATTTGTTAGAACATTAAAATATATATTGCCATAAAAGGTAAAATTATTAATTAAAAATATCTAATAGGACCGTAGAAAATGCTACTTTCCAAGTTTAATCTATAATTATTGTAGATAGTTATCACAAAAAATATTAAACGAATCTACATTAAACATTGTAAAACATTATTGAAACAATCATGTTGCATAGAACACCTGCTTACAGATGACACTACAGCATACAATAATAACAGAATACCTTCAAAAATATTTAATTTCTAAAAGTTTCTTACCCAAGAATGAAGTATTATCAGGGAATGATGCGAGTGGAAAAAGCATGTTACAAAATTTTAAATTAAACACAGAAAAGCTCATTGAATTATAAATAAACGTTTTTATTTCGAGGTATGTTCTCCAAAATTAAAGAACTACTTTTTCCGAAGGCATTCCATGAAGAACTATTTTGTTTATTCTTCCCTTCAGTTGTGAATTCCAAGCGATTCTTCAGAAGAGAATTCATGGCCGCAAGAATCGCACTTCATCAGCGTATTTAATTATGTGATGTTTGGGGTAGCAATCGCTTACATAGGTTTCACTGCATTCATTTCACGGATCTGTTTTATCGGCAGTGTGGCTAACGCGGGCGTGTTTATTCAAGCCAGAAATGCGAGTAAAGCGTTTACCGCAACGCATACATTCATGTGGTTTTTCGCCAGTGTGAGTGCGGATGTGACTGCCCAGGTGATAACTTTGAGTGAATGTTCTGTCACAAAAATGCCACACATATGGTCTCTCCACATCATGATGACGTTCATGTGATTCAAGATAATCTTTTCGAAAGAATGGCCTTGAACATTTACTGCATGTATATAATTTTTTCTTCGGTTTTTCAACAGGCGTATCCATGTTTTGTTTAAATACACTAGAATTTCTATTAAATATTTTGTCTGGCGAATGTTCATTGCAATCTACATTGCTCTCCTTTGCAGTAGTTGTGGTGGATATGTTAAGGGCGTCATAGGTTTCTGATGAGTTAGTAACTGGACTCGAATATTCCCATGCACAAGTTTCGGAGCTGCTGTTAATTATTCCACTTCCTAAATTACGCTGTTTAACTTGAATGAATAGGATACACTATCAGCTATACCATCTCTAAAATCTGTACACTGCTTATTTTTACCTTCATCGAATTTCATTACACAGAATTTTACTGCATGGGATTCTCTGTTCTGCACGGAAATAAGCGAAGTGCTTGGTAGCGAAATATGGTGACTAAAATAACCGGGATTTTCAGTTTCATAAAGGTTGAAAATTCCATCTTCTCTATTTCTGCAGAGACTGTCGCTGGAAGTTGAACGACTTTTTGAATTGATATCTCAACTTAATGGGGTAAAAGGGAAAGATTCTGTGCGATAAATGTAATTAGTTTGTCTGGTTCATAGTATTATATTGTGAATTTTGTATGGCCAAAATTGGTATTTCTACAGAGGTTTCAGAATATTGCGATAACCGATTTGTCAACGTAAGGTCACTTTCAGGGAAATTAAAGCAGGCGGATGAAAAATGGGACGACATTTCACTTGTGCGAGATATTTCAGAAGATTGCATTTGTGTAGATGCATGAGAAGGCTGAGCTCTTGGATTTATCGTTGAATTCCTTTGATCAAATGTCTGTTGAAACCCAGACAAAGAAATTAGTTCAGCTATTGACAAGGAAATGTTTGGAGGGTGTGCTGAATTCGAGGGTTGAAAATTCTGCAGGTTTTGGTTTATAAATACTTTACTCTCTTCAGATGGCAGTTGCAATTGTGTTGAATTGGGCTCATTACCTTGAAAAGGATGCATGCTAGGAGACAAAAAATCCGAAGTTTCAGGATTATATCCATGCTGGTTCGCAACTCCATACCGGGAAACCATTTCAGTAGCTGCCGTTTCTTTACAGTAGATTTTTTGATTCACGTTTGAAAGAATGCTTTGCTGCCTTGAAATATTTATTTGATTCATAGGTGATCTTCGTGTTGCATAGTACATTTGTTCTGCTGTTCCCAAATCAATTTCTTCAGGCAAGTTTCCATAACTATTTTGAGGAAGAGTTGCGTAATTTCGATGATGTTGGCCCCCAAATTGCACGCAATTATGAAGTTCAAAATTTGTAACATAAGTGTTACAATATTCACATTTGGTTATTTCCATACTTTTTAATAAAATATTCTAAATATTAAACTAAAAATTTAAGAATGCTAAAACACTAAAACTTTAAAAACGCAAATTTTTTTTTTTAAATTTCAGCAGAACTTAATGATAAATTAATCCTTATTTAATTACCAACCATTATATATTAATGATAAGATTTTTTTTCTGCACATGTCGTATATATATTTATACACGTTTGTATTTAGTTCTGACGTCAAAGGAAACTTTACACGTTAAAGAAGCGTGAGACTAAACATAAATTGTATTTCTAAATAAACTGTCTTACAAGAACTATCTTATCACACTAGCGCTAAATAAAAGTCTGCCTTTACCAGAAATCATTTCAGCTTCGTACGTCGACTTTTCATCCAAGTTTCAGTTATTAAACTTAACGAGCTGTAAACCAGAATCAGTTGGATGGTGCATATGTTAAAAAAAAAAACTCTATATATTATGTTATTTTCAACAATGGAATGCTTTTTGAAATTGGCAATAGAGAATAATTTCTGGAGAAAGTTGAATAAATCTTATACATTCAACTTTGATTATGATTTGTGATTGACTACTGATATCTTCTTCAATTGCAAAAGTGTATTTTTCCACTGCTTGTCCTTGTAATATACACTCAAGAGTCAAAACACTATGACCACCTGCCAATAACGAGTTGGCCCACCTTTGGCGCGCAACACAGCTTCAACCCGCCTTGGCATGGATGCCACAAGTCCTTGGTAGATGGCCGGAGGCAGATTGTACCAGACGTTTAAGCAACGGTCTCCCAAATCCAAGATATTGCGAATTGAACTCTGAGCTGCCGTCCCAGGGCATCCCAAATGTGTTCTATCGGATTGCGATCTGTTGAGTTAGGCGGCCAGGACATTAATTGGAATTCAGCATCATGCTCCTGGAACCACTCCAACACAATTTTAGCTTTGTAACAAGGGGCGTTGTCCTGCTGGAACATTCCATTTCCAGCTGGAAAAACAGAGGCCATGTAAGGGTGCAACTGGTCCGCAATGATGTTCAGATACCCTGTAGCATTCATGGTCTGCTCTACCACAACCACGGATCCCAGAGACGCCCAAGAGAACGTCCTTCAAAGTATAATACCGCCACCACCGGCCTGTGTATGACCTACTGTACAATGAGGGAGCAACTGTTCTCCTGGAAGACGGCGTATCCTGCCACGGCCATCGGCGGGATGAATGACAAACCGTGATTCATCTGACCAGGAAACTCTCTCCCACAAGGAATAATTGGTTTTCAGTTGTATACATACAATGAATTCAAGAAACACTAAATTCGTTAAATTGAATGCATTATTATTAAATTCGCATTAGTTTAGGACAGATATTCCCAATACTACTAAAATTTTCTTAATTAACAGCTAGTATTTAAAATTACATTCTAAATATACTTCATTTAAAAATTAATAGTTGTATGAATTGAAATTGCAGTAAAATCAATTTTAAAATTTTAAAAGCATTCAATTTTTTTTAAAAAAGGTGAAAATATTAAATTATCACACTGCATGATGAAAGACTGTACAAATTTTGTTTAGAATTATTGTAGATATGTGTCAAATTTCTTAAACGTATAAACATTAAATAGAGTAAAACATCATTGAAGTCATATTGAATCAGATGTTTATTTTAACATGAAACCACACTATGCATAAATATCAGAATGTATTAAAAATACTAAATATCAAAAAATCCTCTTACTCACAAACTAAGATTTAACAGTAATCTTATGAATGAGATAAAAATGCATTTATAGTATAAAACAGAACAAAGAATTATGGAAAATGCTCTTGGCAAGTTTTTCAAAATAAACCAACCACTTTTTCCCAGAAGGCATTCTCTCAAGAACAATTTATTTATTCTTCTTGCATTTGTGAGCTCCAAGCGAGTCCTCAGAGGAGAATTCATGGCCGCAAGAATCGCACTGGCTTCTCTCCTCACCGGCATGTTTCGACATGTGATGTTTGAGGTCGGAATTTTTAGCATACCTTTTACTGCATTTATTACACTGATATGGCCTTTCACCAGAATGGGTGCGGACGTGATGGTTCAAGCCGGATCTACAAGTAAAGCATTTACTGCATTTCGTACATTGAAAGGGTTTTTCACCAGTGTGAGTGCGGAGGTGGTCTTGCAGATGGGAATGGCGAGTAAAGCCTTTGCTGCATTCCGTACACTGAAATGGTTTTTCACCAGTGTGGGT
>BPLQ01010117.1:10798-29200 GCA_021605075.1 Caerostris darwini
TAGTGGGGCGCTCTGCTTTTTCAGTTCGGAATGTCTAGTAAAGCCTTTTCTGCATTTCGTACACTGAAATGGTTTTTCACCAGTGTGGGTGCGGAGGTGATCTTGCAGATGGGAATGGCGAGTAAAGCATTTGCTGCATTCCGTACACTGAAATGGTTTTTCACCAGTGTGGGTGCGGAGGTGGTCTCTCAGATTGGAAGGGCTAGTAAAGCTTTTGTTGCATTCCGTACATGGGTATAATGCATGGCCAGTGTGGGTTCGGACGTGTCTTTTCAGGCCGGAAATGCTAGCATACGTTTTGCCACAAAAACTGCAATTATAAACAACAGAACGTGAAGGCTCAGGAAATATACGATGATCTGTCGGTAGGAAAGCTGTTCGATCTTTATCGCCTTTAGATGATTGTTTTCTCGTATTTCCAGATGAAGTATCCGATTCCTTAGTTGAATTTACAAAGTCGGTATTAATCTTGTCTTCGGAATGTTTCTTGCGGGTGCAATTACTCTCGTTTGCAATAGTTGTGGTAGAAATGTTACAGACGATCTGGCCTTCTGAGGGATAAGTAACTGGAGATGAATATTCCCATGTAAGATATTCGGTGTTGCTGCTACTTTCAGTTCCAAAATTATACTCTTGAGTTTGAGTAGCTCTTGAAGGGCAGAAAATATTTTCTGCTATTCCAGAACTAAAATATGTCCACTGCTTATTTTTAGGATTATTCTCGTCTTCCTTGAACTTCAATGTATCGAGATTAATTGCATGAGATTCTGAGTTCTCCAAAGAAATATCGGAGGCACTGGGTAACGAAATGGTGTCAGTAATACTATTTGGATATTCAGCTTCAGAAGTATTTAAAATATTTCCTTCTCTATCGCCGCATAACCTGTTGGTAGAATGCGACACATTATGAAAAGGTTCATCACATGTTAATATGGCAAAAGGGAAGGTTTCTGTTTCTTCATTGGAAGTAGTTGAATGAATCAAGTTTCTGGTACTATATTGTGGCTTTTGAATGTTTAAAAACGGTATTTCTAAAGATGTTCCAGAATACTGCGATGCAAGATTCGTTAATATATGGTCAGTTTCACCGAAGTTATGGTATGGGGATAAACAATTTGACGACAATTCATTCTTGCGAGATATTCCAGGATATTCCATTTGTAAAACATCATTATTATGTTGAAACATTTGGTTCATGAGAGCATTTCTTTGACCGAATGTTTGTTGAAACCCAAGCAAAACACTGTGGTTATTTAATGGCATGGGAATGTTTGCAGGGTGTTCTAGATTAGAGACATCTGGATACTGTAAAAATGGATTTCTAAATGCTTTACTCTCTTCTGGCGTTTGTTGCGAATTGAATGATTTGGATTCATTTTCTTCTACAGATGGTTTGTCAGGAAACAGAGTATCTGAAATTTTAGGATTGTATTGATAGTAGTTTGGCACTTCATACTGGGAAGACATTTCAGCAGCTGCAGTCTCTTCACAGTCGCTTCTTTGATGCATGTTAGAAAAAATGCTTTCGTGAGTAGAAGACTCAAATTCACTCGCTGATGGCCACCGTGCTTCATGGTCCATTTCCTCTGCTGCTGTTAATGCAATATCTTCAGCTAGATTATCAGAACTACGTTGAGGAAGGGTTGAGGAAGTTTGATGATATTGATTCCCAAACCTCACGCAATTATGAACTTCGAAAGTTGCAATACAAGTATTGCAAAACTCACATTTCGTTATTTCCATGCTTGTTAATAAAATATTTAAAAATATTAACTCACTAAAATCCAGTTAAGAAAGTAAACAAAACGATTTATAAAATTCAGCTGAATTAAAATACACGTTAATTCTCATATATATGTAATTTCTTATATAAAAATGATACTTCAATTTCTCTCCCTTTCATTACTATACGTTGCGTGACGTCAAACGAAACATCACAAGTAAGTTTAACTATACATTAACATAACTTAAGTTAAAACATCCAAGAACCAAGCAGGGATGTGATGATTTCTAAATAAACTGTCTTACAAGAACAATCTTGTCACATTAGAGCTACTTGAAAATCTAAATAATGCAAGAAATTGTCCCTAATTAAGAACCGACATTGTCATATGTAAAATGAAATTGTAAATGTATTGTTTATATATATATATTTCAATTATTCTTTATATTAAAAGTGCTAAACTTAAATATCTTTTTCAATTTTGACGGCTTTTAACTTGTTGTCATTCGCCATAAAGGGCAGATGTAGAGCAGATTCTACTTTACCAACATTGTCCTTTTAGAGGGTCAAACTTCTGTTCATCCTTATTTAAGTTCAGCTATTATCATCACATTCTTTGAGAATTGGGTTCTGGAGATTCACATAATAATATTTCTGGAGTCCAATGGTAAAGCTTTATAGGTCCACGAATGTATCAAGCCATACGGTTCTGAAGCACTACAAACAGTCATGGCGTAGCCGGAACTCCAACACGAAGCCTGTTGCACCGAGCACCAGAGAGGTATGTCAACTCTACCCTCCAATAAATAATAATTTTAATTTTGCAAAAGCTCTACGTTCCGCTTATACTACGGAATATTCCTGAATAAAATAGCAGTTACATTTCAAGATCACATGAACAAAAAATTAGTGTTTTAAGGAAATGTGTGAAGTGCAGGCAAAATTCATGCAAGGCTTATGCTTCACTTCCCACCATGTTTTCCTATATAGCAAATGTGTGTTTTAGTAATGTCATGTGTTAAGTCATCGGTTGTGATTGATTTTCTTGGTTTATCACCACCAAATTCAATTACAGTTTTACCGGAAAGACTTTCCGTTCTTGTGAAGTGACACTTTTGATCATTTCGTCCGATACTCGACGCCCCTCATCAAAATTACCGATCTATGGCATTTAAAGACATCCAGAGGATTTCTTTCTTCTATTGCCTACCAACTCACTTTTAAATTTTTGCCAAAGTGGTCTTTCAATCCACTCTTTCCTTGTGAACTCACCTTTCCTCTTCCTAATATTTGCATATAAATATTTTTCTGGCTGAATTAGATCTCTATAGTAGCATGCCTTTTTTAATAATGTCATGGTTGTCCTCTAAAGAATTAAATCGTTTTGCACGCCACTGTATACATCGCAATGCTTATTATACTAGTAGTTGTTGTTAACCATAAAATGATGGGCATTGTCTTGGGCAATTTATTGAATCGTCTGGTGAAAGAAAAGACAATTTTATTTCAAAATGAAAATAATATTTTTCTAGAAGAAAAAAATCAACTGAAATTTTATAATTTTTAATTATTTTTATGATTTCTATTATGATTTTTGTATTTCTACTTTGTTTTTTGTACATTAAATTCTATAATTTATGGGTAACCTGTACTTTTTTGTATTGTTGTGATTTGTTTAGATTTCTGAGTGAACTATGTTTTTGAGTAAATTATTTATTTATTTTTATTAAAGTAAACTCTGTTGAACTATTAAATATTTATGTGAAATCATTATTGATTTAAAGATAAATACAATCCTCAATTATGTATTACATGCTAGCAAAAAATTATTTTATGTTATGCAGTAAATTACGTTATGATAGTTACGTCGAAATATAAATTTCTTCGTTAGAATATTTATAAGGTGTGGAAAAAAAATGGGTTTATAATTAATCAATAATATACTTCCTAATTAGCGCTATTTTGTTTGAATATATATTTACAAACATAATGCAAATACTATTAATGTTTTGTTTTCAACAACAAAAGACTGCATTAGAATAATTACTGAAGATAAAAAAAAATGGAATTACATAATTATAGATGACAAAGAAGTTGACTGAAAATATTCTTTTAAGGAATTGCCTATGCATTCTGTAATCGTGATATGGTTTTAAACAATTATGTAGAGTGCTGCTACGTTTTAACTCAATGTGTTATGTGGATTTACAAGAAAAATAAAATGTCAGCTTTCTTTTCGTAAACTAATTCAGATTTTACACTATTTATGAAAACGACTGATTTTAAATATAATTATAAATATTTAGATTTGTCTACAAATTTTAGTAAAAAAGAGTAGAAAAACATAAAGGATAAAAATCAAAATAGTAAAACAAGCAATTTTTAAAATTTAAGCTAATTCCTTCGTTTTTTTAACGTCTGTGATCAATATTACAAATCTTTTATTACACAATTTTCAATAATTAATTAATTTTTTTTAAATTTATTATCAATGATTCGAAAGATTTTCGAATTAAATTTAATGCAAGATGTATTTTTAAACATACTATATAACACATCTGCAACAAGAACTGAAAGAATGGTTTGGTGGTCACTGCATTAGGCTTTCTGAAGAGGGAAACTGGCTTCAGAATATGACAAATGGAGACGAAATATAAAATCCCGTTTTTTACAGCAAGTTGAGTTGATTAATCCTTAGCCCAAATATTCCATTCGTTGGATTCGAATGATTGGTTTTGGTTGGGACATTAGTTCAACTGCCATTATCTGCTCACTTTGGCCTAATTAGTCAGTGACCAACAGTTTAATGTGTATTTCGATCCACCTACAAATATGCATGCTACAGCTAGGATTCGATCCTAAAGTACCAACAGCCACAGCAAAGTAGAATTTGGCTTACTCAAAAACCCAGCAAGCAAAGTCGAATCAAAATCTTCAGTGTTCCGGAAAGAGCACTGTACATTTTTAGGCTGCAAAGCACTTTCGTGGAGATTTTAGCAGGCCTCTCGAGATGCATACTGGGTAATGTTAAATGTATTGTCTTTGTAATGTTGATGCAGTGTAAATGATCTCAAAATAATAGTTATTAATATTTTCTTTTGTTTATCATCGAACTATTTCTCGCAGAATCAATACCTTTTCACCAAGCCACGATGTTCGTAGAGAATGGAGTTGTTCAAGTTGATAGGCTGAGTTCGGAAAGGCCTTCTCGAAGAGAAATGGTCTAAAATGTGTCATGCAAGAGAAAAACTACCATGCAAGTTTAGCGAGGTGATGTGCGTTGATAACTTAGTGAAGGACATGTGTAGATATATAATGAAGCAGTAGACTAATACATAAATAAATCCCAATGCATTTATTGCCCGTTTTGAGGAACAAAATCATGCTTGGGCAATTAAAAACAAAGTTATTTTCCAATTACCGACTTCTATTCTTTAGTTGAAGTGTATTCAACTTAGAGTCGCTTAAAAAAGCCCTACTTATCGCATCCGCATTTTGAGTAAACATGATCAGGAACTGCATTTGATTAAATTGTACCTACCTCGACTATCCCAGTAGAAAGGCATTCCGATTTATAGATTTCATTGATCTGATAGCTAGTGTGATATCAAATTAGATATAGATATTTCCTAAGCAAAACAGAAATGTAAAATTACTACTGTATTCTAACAATTACTTACTCGAGGAAAAATAATCTGCCCTTTATCTTCGGTAAACACCTCGTGTTTAAGTTAATCGACATTCTAAATTTACCTGTAAACTTAACTTCTGTAATTTTTGCTCTTTCTTTCCAATCAACAATACACTATATTTATTTGACTTCAAATGATTGATTTTTATAATTTGTTCTGACTTTTGTGTAACCCTGTACATAAAAAAAGTAAATGAAATTACAAAAAAAATTGGGTAGTTTGCATTGAAATTACTTCTTGAAAGATCTCTATCAGTATCTTAAATTCTTTGTTGATGAGACCCACACAAAAATAAGGGACAGAAAGGTCCATTAATGATAGTATCGCCCTTTGTGTCACAGTTGGAATTAAATATAAAAGGCTGTGTAACTCTTTCTACTTTTTTTTAATTTATTGTATCTAATGTCCTACTTCATTCTGCGATTTCTTAAAGTCTGAAATGTTTTGCAAAGACTGCCGTCTGGATTGTCAAGTGATTCCTCATATTTTACCGCATTGCCGTTAAAGGAGGCACTTTACTAAATGAAGTATTTCGTCTGCGGTCCTTATTATTTTAACACTTTAAAGCACAAAGCTTCCTGAACATTTTTAATGAGAATTTAAGTCGACTCCCTTGTGATCTAGGAACAGATGCAGTAGCTATATAGTTGCATTAGCGATACAGCTTAAGCTTTTTTGAAATGAAATAAGGTTTTATGTTACCGATATCAATTATAAACTATTATTCAAGATTACAATATGGTGTGACATGCACATTGAACTAGTGAACTACTTCTTAAGTCTAATTAATGCAAAATAAACAAACGTACTTAAAAAAAATATCAAATAATGAAGCCGATTTTTAAATTCAGCTTATACGAATATTGTTTTCAATGCTTAATTAGATTCATTATTACAATCCACTTTCAATATAATAAATGTGAGTTGAAAATGCTTTTCAATCAATTCGTTGGTCTATTATTGTAATGCCATGAAAATAGGGATTAACAAGTTTAAACATAAGAAATACTTCAGCACAACCAAAATAATCTTCCCACTTACTATATTCTTTAGAATATGAGAGTAAAGCAAATAATTAACGAAAGCCGCACAATATTACTATTGGAGCATTATAGTTTAAGAGAATAATGTTAAGAAGAATCTCGTAACAACGTTTTATATCAGAAAATGAAGACACGCTACTGTTGTTTAATTTTTAAATTTTAACCCAGAAACAATTTTCAAGAATATATTGAGATTAACAATCAGTTTATTGAAATACTAAAGATTTTACAAACATTAATCAGAAATTCAACAACGCAATATTTAATATACATTTGTAAAATAGGAAAATATCAATTACTGTAAACTACATTTTTTGAAACGTAAATATATGCATAAAAATTTACATAAAATTGTCTCCTATTATCTGAACCGGTTTGCGTGCATATAGAATATTCAAACTAAATGGGCGAAATTTATTGTAGTAAAATTTAAGGATATTAAATTGGTACTGGAATAATAAAATTTACTTAATAGGAATACAATCATAAGTAAAAGCTAATATTTAAAATTTCTAAGTATATTTCAATAAAAAAGAGGGGTTGTAAAAATTTAAAATGGACTAAAATCTATTAAAACATTCTTTTATAACATTAAAATATTTTATCATAGCAGTTAAAATTATGGACTAAAATACATAATTACACAATAGAAAAACCGCTTTTTAAATTCGACCTGTAATTATTGTAGATATCACAAAAATTATTAAACGAATCGACATTAAATATCATAAAACATCTTTAAATCATTCATGCTGCAGATAACGCCTGATTACACATCACACTTCAGCACGCAATAATATAAAATTGTATTAAAAATATTTGATTTCTAAAACAGCATCTTACCCAAGAACGAAGAATTACGAGTGAATGATGAGAGTGGAAAAAGCAACAATACAAGCATTTTAAATAAAACACTGAAAGCTCATGGAATTATAAAAAAAGTTCGGGGCAAGTTCTTAAAAATTAATGAACCACTTTTCTCCAAAGGCTTTCCATGAAGAACTACTTCATTTACTCTTCCTTCACGGGTGACCACCAAGAGATTCCTTAGAGGAGAATTCATAGCCGCAATAATAGCACTTGCATCTTTCTTTATCAGCGTGTTTAAGCATGTGATGTTTGAGGTCGCGATTTTCGGAATATGTTTTATTGCATTTATTACATGCATATGGCTTTTCGCCAGTGTGTGTGCCGAAGTGTTTACTCAGATTGCTACTGTCAGGAAAGCATTTACCGCATTTATCACACGAGAATGGTTTTTCCCCAGTATGGGTACGGATGTGTGTGGCCAGATTACCAGTATTAATAAATACTTTGTCACAAAAACTGCATACATATGGTTTTTCAACGTTGGGAACGCGCTCATGAGATACGAGATAATGTTTTCGTTTGAATTTCATTGGACATCTACTGCATTTATGTAAAGTATTCTTTGTTTTTTGAGGCTCATCTGCGTTCTGCTCACATACGCCCGTACATAAATCCAAATTTTTTTCTTCTGAATTTTGCTCACAATTCACACTGTTCGCGCTTGGAAGAATTGTGTTGGACATAGGATTTCTTCGACCAAATGTTTCTTGAAATCCTGGCAAAACGCATCGTGTGGCTATAGGCTTTGCAGGGTTATCTGGGCGTTTTGGATTTGATGGTTCATAATTCTGCGGATATTGATTTATAAATACATTATTTACTTCAGATTGCTGTTTCAAATGTGTTGGCGCCAGTTCATTTTCTTGAATATGAGGAAAGGGAAAATCCGAAGTTTCAGGGTTATACGGATTCTGGTTCGCAACTCCTTGCTGGGAAGGCATTACAGCAGCTGCCGTCTCTTCACAGTCAGTCCGTTGATATATGTCGCGAAGAATGTTTTGTTGTGTTGAAGAACTACTTTGTAACAAAGATGGCCACAGTGCTTCATAATCCATTTCCTCTATTGTTTTTAGTTCATTATCTCCAGTTGCATTAAAGGCTCGTTCCCACCGAGGCGAGAGACGTGAAGATGCAAGAGGCAAGCGACACAATTTTTTCGACCCCTTCACAGCGAAACGTCAGAAATAGCATTACGCCTAGTGAAAAACCGCTTCGAGTTGAAAGTTGGGCAACTCCAAGCGGAGGACTGCAAACCGGTTTCAGGCGACCGCGGTGAGGCTAGTGATTGGTCAAATTTTTTCGCTTGCATCTTGTAGCCTTGGTGAGCACGAGCCTTAACAGACCTACATTGTGGAAAGGTTGCGGAAGTTTGACGATGGTGGTTCCCAAACTCACACAGTTATGAGCTTCAAGACTTGCAACATAAGCGTTGCAAAATTCACATTTCGTTATTTCCATGCTTGCTTTAAAATATTTTAAAAATATTAACTTACTAAAATCTTAAGAATTTAAAAGAAAACTATTTTAAAAACCAGTAAATATAATTATAAATTAATTTCTATTTAATTAACATTTATTATACGTTAATGATAAGATATGTGCTTCTGTACACGCCGTTTATATATTCCCGTTTGCATTTAGTTTTTGACGTCAAATGAAACTTTGCAAGTTAAACCACCGGAAATCTAGACAGAAACTAAATTGTATTTGCTAAATAAACTGTCTTACAAGAACTATCTTGTCACACTAGTGCTAAATGAAATTCTGCCTTTACCAGACGTTATTTGTAATTAAGACATGACTTTCTCATCTAGTGTGAAATAAATGCTTGTTTATATAACAACTTTTAATTGCACTTTATATTAAAAATACAGTACATTAATATCATTACTTTCAATTCTAGAGGCGCGTTGACTTGATGTCGTTCGTCATAACGAAAATGTATGGCCGATTAAGGTTTACCCAAGAAGCACTTTTTAGGGGGGTCGGATCTTAGTGCATCTTGGATTGTATTGCAGCAGTTTTGAACTCAAGCTTCTAGAGAGGGTTTCTGGAAATTCAAATAATCCAAGTCTTCAACTGCAATGAAAATAATTTTTTATGTCCACACATCTATCAAGGCTATTACTGGCATATAAAAGAGAGTTTTTGTTTTAGCTTCGTACGTCGACTTTTCATCCAAGTTTCAGTTATTAAACTTAACGCGCTGTAAACCAGAATCAGTTGGATGTTGCGCATGTTAAAAAACTCTCTATATTATGTTTTTTTCAACAAAGGAATGCTTTTTGAATTTGGCAATAGAAAATAATTTTTGGAGAAAGTTGAATAAAACATATACATGCAACTTTGATTTTGTTTTGCGATTGACTACTCATATCTTTTTCAATTGCGGGCTTCGTATTTTTCCACTGTTTTTCCTTGTAATATATATCTGATTATTCTCTTGTTTGTTCCTGTTATGAGAGGGGCCTCATAAAAGTAAAGGCTAGGAATGCAATAATTGGAACAAAGAAATCCAATAAATTGAACAAAAAATGCAATTCTTAAAATTAAATTACATTGTATTCATTGATGATTGATCTCTCTGTAATACAGTATTTATAATTGTTATTCTGCAAAGTACAACGGTCCACTCACATTGCTTCTGAATATATTACAAACATTAAAATCCCAGATGGATTTCAAGATCATATGGAACGAATGAAATTATTGGTTTGGATAATATGTGAACTGTTGGCAAATTCCATGCAGGAAACCTTCTCATAATTCATATGTCACTTTAACGAATCATTATCGATCATACGCCCTTAAACCAAAAAAAAGTTTTAGTAAGCTCGCAACACCCCTTAAACTTTGTCCCTTATCAACTGAATCTTACTGTATATGTCATCTGCTGTTATTATTTTTCTTGGTTGTTGATCACCAACATTAATTACAGCTGTACCTGAAAATCTTTTGTTATCACAAAAAGATACCTTTGACCATATCGCTATGCCCTACATTTAAAGATAAATACCATCGTTAATTATGCATTACATATTATCAGCATGTTACTTTACGTCACATATTAAATTACGTAAAAATAGTTGCAGCAAAATACATATTACTTTTATAGACTAAACTTAGGATGTTAAAAAAATAATATTTTCATAACTAATCAATAAGGGTTAGAACTATTTTGATTGAATATAAGATTACATTCATAATACAGCACGGCTATTGTATGTGTTAAGAACAAAGAAACACGTTAGAACATTTATTTGAAATAAAAAATAATTAGTAATGACACACAATTCAACTAAATATAAGCTTTTACGGCTATTATTTATGAATTCGGAAATTATAATATTGTTTGAAGTAATTTGTTAATTTTTCGAGTGCTATTATGTATTAGATTGTTTTATTATGTTTATTTTTAAGCAAAATAGAATTTTATTATTATTAATTTTATCCTATTAACTCCATTTTGTAAGCAAACTCTGTCTTTACGGGACTAAGAAAAAAAAAGATTGGTTTAATCGCCAGGAAAAAATATTTTATTTTTCCTGCGGTAAAATATCACGGTAAAAAATTTTCCAAAATTTATTTACTTTCTTGTTGCTTAAATGTATTAAAATTTAACATCATAAAAGATGATGATTTAATTTTTGAAATAAAATGTAGTTCAACACAGAGTTTTAAAGATTAGGTATGAAATCTTTGGGAAAGATAGAAATGAATAGTTTGGTGGTTACTGAGATAGGCATTCTTATACGTCAAGTCGGGTTAAGAAGCTGATATATGCAGACGAAATGTAAATTTCGGTTGTATGAGAACAATGGAGATGATTAAATTGAACCCTAAGATTTTTTTCTGTTAGGTTCGATAGATTGCTTGCTGGGGGTTTCGAATCAACCCAAAGTCGAATCAAAAGATTACGTGTTCCTGAATAAGTACTATAATTTATAATCTCCGAAGCTCTTCGTGGGGATTGAAAAGGAATATACAAAATCCCCCGGTGTTGTCGTTGAGGTAGTTTATTCCTATATTTGAATGAAATGCATCTCGTCGTAATTTCCATGGGTTATGTTAATTTGTTGTCTATGTTTATATTGTTAATATATTGTTTGCTATTAACTTTTTAATGTATATATAAACGATTTGTTACTGGCTCTAAAATCTGTCGGAGTGAAATGCCTTCTTTTTGCAGTTGATCTCATTATTTGGACTCATTTTACAAATACAGAATACAAACTGCAAGTAAAAAAACCACTAAACATAGCAATCGAAGTTTTATTCAAGTTAGTGAAGAAAACAACATGTCTGTAAACCTGAAAAAATCAGTGGTTCAGACGTTTTCACTGATTTATCACAACATCTGACCAAGAAGCTTAACAGATATGAAGAATTGTTAAATACGGACAAATTTATTAACATGGGAGTTGTCTTCTATAGTAAGTGAAGCTAGGAACTTCCTTTTGGCAGTGTGATAGAGAAAGTTGAAAAACTTCTAACTGGTTGTCTTTGGCTATACGACCGAATCAACCTGTAAAACACATAAATATTTTGTTTTTACTCAAATTACTTACTGGTGTGAAGTCCTAGCGACTGCACCAGATTGCCTGATTAAGAAATTACAGTTACTGCGAAATTACGCATTCCGGTTGAATGTTGGTTTAACGTGAATTTCGGGTCACTCACAATCATCCATGCCAAAGCCACTATTCTCACTTGAAGCCTGTGGTACCAAAGGAAACAGTTTTAGATCGGCCTGTGGTACTACATGCCGTTTTAGAGCGCTAGAAAATTGAACATCAGGCCGCGATAAAACATGGATAATTCTGGCCAAAGAGAAAAATGCTCTCAGTTTTCCAAATAAAGACTGTGATGGCTGCAATTAGTTTGACTGGCCATTATTGCTTACGTGACCACCTCTAAATTGGGATTGTAGATTCCCAAAAATACTTTGTGTGACTGTATAATATAATATCTAATAACGAAACTGATGCTTAAAAGTCAGCTTTAACCAATATTTTTCCAATGTATTTAATTATTCTCTTTACAACCCAATTAGAACAGCATATTTCACGAATAAATCAGTAAAAGATAAAAGCCGAAATATTACAATTATTTTGAAATTATAATGGCCCAGTTCACGATAAAATACCACCATTCACGTTTTATAATTTAACGAACTTTAATGTTGGCCAATTTCAGTTTAAGGATGACAAAACCGAATGTACATCACTGTCGTTATATTGTTTCCAAATTTACCTCCAAGAAAACTTTATTTCCTAAATAAAATTGAAAATGCTGCATTCTATTGAATTCGATCGTCTTTCATTGTAACACCCATGCAAATGGGGATTAACAGTTTAAAGCATAGAATATTTCTTTAACATCAAGAATTTTATTCCCACCTAATATAGGAAGCCAACTATTGAATGCATTGCAATATAAAAAATGTTTATTAATATATTCTTAAATATTTTTTTATCAGAATATGAAGAAATAAACTAGATTAGTTGCACAAGGAAATAATTCTAACCACCGTATTGAGATCAGAAGCCAGTTCATTGGAATACTCAACTTTTAGAAGCATTAATCAGAAAATCAACAGAGCAATATTTAATACTCATTTATTATTAGTAAAGCAGAAAAATATCAATTACAACAAAATACATTTTTCAAAATATAAATACATTGAGAATTTTCTTTGGCATAGCATTATCTCGAATAATTTGGTTTTGAGTTGTATACATACAATGAATTCAAGAAACACTGATGCTTTACAAATTTAAGGATATTAAATTCGCATTAGTTTAGGACAGACATTCCCAATACTACTAAAATTTTCTTAACTAACAGCTAGTATTTAAAATTACATTCTAAATATATTTCATTTAAAAATTAATAGTTGTATGAATTGAAATTGCATTAAAATCAATTTTAAAATTTTACAAGTATTCAATTGTTTTTAAGAAAAGGGGAAAATATTAAATTGTTACACTGCATGATGAAAGACTCTACAAATTTTGTTTAGAATTATTGTATATATGTGTAAAATTTCTTAAAAGCATCAACATAAAATAGAGTAAAACCTTATTGAAGTCATATTGAAGCAGATGTATATTTTTGCATGAAACCACACTGTGCATAAATATCAGAATGCATTAAAAATATTAAATATTAAAAATCATCTTACCCAAAAACGACGATTTAACCGTAATATTATGAATGGGATAAAAATGACAATATACATATTAAAATATAAAACAGAAGAAAGAATTATAAAAAACGCTTTTAGCAAGTTTTTCAAAATAAACGAACTACTTTTTCCCATAAGGCATTTCATCAGGAACAATTTATTTATCCTTCTTGCACTCGTGATCTCCAAGCGATACCTCAGAGGAGAATTCAGTGTCGCATGAATCGCATTTTCTTCCCTCTTCGCCGGCGTGTTTAAGCATGTGACGTTTGAGGTCGGAATTTCTAGCATACCCTTTACTGCATTTACTACATGTATACGGTTTTTCTCCAGTGTGGGTGCGGACGTGATGGTACAAGCCGGATTTACAACTAAAGCATTTACCGCATTTCGTACATTGGAATGGTTTTTCACCAGTGTGGGTGCGGAGGTGGTCTTGCAGATGGGAATGGCGAGTAAAGCATCCGCTGCATTTCGTACATTGGAATGGTTTTTCACCAGTGTGGATGCGGAGGTGAACTCGGAGATTGGAGGAGGAAGTAAAGCATTTGCTGCATTTCGTACATGGGTATTGTGCATGGCCAGTGTGGGTGCGGACGTGTCTTTTCAAGCCGGAATTATTAGCATAGGTTTTGCCACAAAAGCTGCAATTATAAGGTTTCGTAACTGTACGTGAAGGCTCTGGAAATATATGATGATTTTTCGGTAAGAATGCTGTTCGATCTTTATCGCATTTAGATGATTGTTTTCTCGTCTTTCCATAAGCAGTATCCGATTTGTTAGTTGAATTTACATATTTGCTCATAATTTTGTCTTCGGAATGTTTCTCGAGGGTTGAATTGCTCTCGTTTGCAATAGTTGTGGTAGAAATGTTACAGACGTTCTGGCCTTCTGAGGAATAAGTAACTGGACATGAATATTCCCATGCAAGATGTTCGGTGTTGACGCTTCTTCCAGTTCCAAAATTATGCTGTTGAGTTTTAGTGGCACTTGAAGGGTAGCAAATATTTTCTGCTATTTCAGAACTAAAATCTGTCCACTGATTATTTTTAGGATTATTCACGTCTTCCTTGAACTTCAATGTATCGAGATTAATTACATGAGATTCTGGGACCTCCAAAGAAATATCCGAGGCACTGAGTAACGAAATGGTGTCAGTAATACTATTTTTATATTCGGCTCCAGAAGTATTTAAAATATTTCCTTCTCTATCGCAACATAAACTGTTGGTAGAATGTGACGCATTATGAAAAGGTTCATCATATGTTAATATGGTAAAAGGGAAGGTTTCAGTTTCTTCAATGGAAGTAGTTGAACGAATCACGTTTCTGGTACTATATTGTGGCTTCTGAATGTTTAAAAACGGTATTTCTAAAGATGTTCCAGAATACCGCGATGTCAGATTCGTTAATATATGGTCGGTTTCACCGATGTTATTGTATGGTGATACAAAATTGGACGGCACTTCATTCTTGAGAGATATTCCAGGATATTCCATTTGTGAAACTGCAGTATTATACCGAGACATTTGGTTCCTGTAAGCATTTCTTTGACCGAATGTTTGTTGAAACCCAGGCAAAACACATTGGCCAGCTAATGATATAGGATTGTTTGCAGGATATTCTGGATTTGAGGCATGAAAATACAGTACATTTCTATTTCCATATGCTTTACTCTCTTCCGACGTTTGTTGCAAATTTAGTGATTTGGCTTCATTTTCTTCTATAGATGGTTTGCTTGGAAAAAGAAAACCTGAAATTTTAGGGTTATATTGATAGTAGTTTGACACTTCATGCTGGGAAGATATTTCAACCGCTGTAGTCTCTTTACAGTAGCTTATTTGATATATATTAGAAAGAATGTTTTCTTGAGTTGAAGAATTATATTCACCCGTAGAAGGCCACCTTGCTTCGTGATCCATTTCCTCTGCTGTTATTAGTTCAATATCTTCAGCTAGGTTACCAGAACTACGTTGAGGAAGGGTTGCAGAAGTCTGACGATATTGATTTCCAAATCTCACGCAATCATGAACTTCGAAATTTGCAATATAAGTGTTGCAAAATTCACATTTCGTGATCTCCATGCTTGTTAATAAAATATTTTAAAAATAATTACACTAAAATAATCACTAAAATCCAGTTAAGAAATTAAACAAATCGATTTAAAAATTTCAGCTGAATTAAAATACACGTTAATTCTCATATATATTTAATTCCTTATATAAAAATGATAATCCACTTTCTTTCCCTTTTATTACTATACGTAAATGACGTCAAACGAAATATCACAAGTAAGTTTAACTATACATTAGCATAACATAAGTTAAAACATCCAAGAAACAAACAGCAATTAAATTATGATTTCTAAAAAACCGTCTTACAAGAACATTCTTGTCACATTAGAGCTACATGAAAGTCTAAATAATGCAAGAAATTGTCCCAAATTAAGTCCCGACATTGTCATGTTTAAAATAAAATTTATTACTTATATATATATTTCAATTATTCTTTATATTAAAAGTGCTAAACTTAAATATCTTTTTCAATTTTGACGGCTTTTAACTTGTTGTCATTCGCCATAAAGGGCAGATGTAGAGCAGATTCTACTTTACCAACGGTGTCCTTTTAGAGGGTCAAACTTCTGTTCATCCTCATTCAAGTTCAGCTATTATCATCGCATTCCTCGAGAATTGGGTTCTGGAGATTCACATAATCATTTTTCTGCAGTCCAATGGTAAAGCTTTATAGGTCCACAAATGTATCAAGCCATACGATTCTGAAGCACTACAATCAGCCACGGCATAGCCGAAACTCGAATACGAATCCTGTTGCACAGAGCACCAGAACGGTATGTCAACTCTACTCTCCAATAAATAATAATTTTTACACTGCAAAAGCTTCTTCTGTAATTGCTGTACTTCTGCTGTTAATTATTCTTCTGTAAAGCTGTACTTCTGAATATTCCTGGATAAAATGACAGTCACATTTCAAGATCACATGGTACAAAATTAGTGTTTTAACGAAATGTGTGAAGTGCAGGCAAAATCCATGCAGGGCTCCTTTATACAGCTTATGCTTCACTTCCCAACATGTTTTCCTATATAACAAAGGAGTGTTTAAGTAATGCCATCTGTTAAGACATCGGATGTCATTGTTTTTCTTGGCCTATCACCACAAAACTTAATTACAGTTCTACCAGAAAGACTTTCCGTTCCTGTGAAGAGACACTTTTGATCATTTCGTCCGGTACTACACCTCTCATCAAAATTACCGATCGTTCTATGACATTTAAAGATATCCACAGGATTTCTTTCTCCTACTGCATACCAACTCACTTTCACACTTTTGCCAAAGCGGTCTTTCAATCTACTCTTTTCTTGTGCACTCCCGTTTTCTCTTCCTAACATTTGCATATAAAGACCTGAATGGCTGAGTGGCTAGCGCTCGGGCGCTCGGTACCACAGGTTTCGGGTTCGAGTCCCGGCGGTGCCATGGATGTTTGTAGTGGTTCGGAATCCACTTTAAACCGTAGGTTCCGATCTAATAGGATAGTAGAGCGTTGCGGGGGCATTGTTACTCCACGTCCGTGGCTTATTTTCAAGTTACACGCTCCCCTTGGGTAATGCAAAGTGAGTAAAGTCTGTGCAGCGCTTGCCTTAAGGCATCCAAGATCAAGCTGTCTAAGTGTTTGCCAACTGCATTAGAAAGAAAAAAAACATTTGCATATAAATCTGCTTCTGGCTGACTTAGGTCTTTATTGCAACAAGCCGTTTTCAATAATATTATGGTTGTCCTCTAAAGAATTAAATCGTTGCTTAAGTTTTGCACGCCACTATATACATTTAAATGCTTATTATACTGGTTGTTGTTATTAACAATAAAAGTATGGGCTTGTTTTGGGTAATTTATTGTATTGTCTGGTGAAAGCAGAGAAAATTTTGTTTCAAAATGAAAATAATATTTTTCGAGAAGAAAAAAATCATCTGAAATTTATAGGTTTTATTTATTTTTATGGTTTCTACACTCATGTCCATAAATTAAGGATAATGATGTTCAGGCAAAGAAAGAGACAAAAGCAAAACAAATTTGACTTATTTGTAAAGTCTATTTATTAAACAAAAGGTAAAGAGCAAAAAAGATGCTATATGTTTGACATAATTAATAAAAATTGCGATTTTTACTCCCTGGAACAAATTTCAAAAAAGAACTTATTTACAAAAAACAGTATAACATGGTTAGTATGACGGTTAATATGGAGTATGTCTCCCGAACAATGCAATACAGGCCTTACAACGCCTAGGCATGCTGAGTATCAACTTATCCATCTATTCTTGGGGAATATTACACCACTCATCAAGCAATGCCCTCCGAAGTTCCGGTTGACAGGTGGGAGGGGGTTGACGGGCTGCAATTCGTCGGCCGAGCATATCCCACACATTTTCTATTGGATTCAAGTCCGGTGAGTATGCTGGCAAATCCATACGGGTGATATCCTCCAATTGAAGACATTCGTCTACAATGTTTGCACGGTGAGGACGGGCGTTGTCATCCATAAACAGAAATTCAGCACCCATGGCTCCCCGAAACCAACGTACATGTTGTTCCAGAATGACATCAAATAGATGTGGCCTGTCATCGTTACACTCTGAACATGCAGGTCAGTTCTGGAACCAAGAATAATTCCTCCCCAAACGAGCCATCCTGCACCACCGTAACGTGTCGTTCAATGGTGTTCTCTTGGTGGTAACGGATACCTGGCGTTCTCCATATAAAAGTCTGGCGGGAATCAGACTGGAAACTAAACCTGGACTCGTCGGAAAACATCACATAAGACCACTGTTGCGGTGTCCACAATGCATGCTCTCTACTCCAGGTTAAGCGCAGGCGA
>BPLQ01010122.1:0-41910 GCA_021605075.1 Caerostris darwini
CCATTCGGTTTCCAAGAAAATCTCTCTACCAGCCCATCAATTTCTCCGTGTCAATGAAAATATCGTATCTGGTTTTGTTAAAAAAACGCTGTATTGGTTCTATATCATTATCCCCTTCATATTATTAAACTCATCCACTCTTTTCTCAGTAATCATTTGTTGCCTATCTCAAAAACACTGATTCCTGTCTTATAAATATGTCTCATTGGGGACAAATCCCTCAACGATCTGTCCTAGCACAGCATATCTTTACTATTTTCATAAATGACATCCTACTATCTAAAAACCCAGACGTATAATCTCGCTTTTAAATTCAATACCAAACACGCTGACTTCGTCCCCCATTCAATTACATACCATTACTTTTCGTTTCCGCCATTTCTCTCTAACTCCAACAACTTCGCCCTATTCAACCATTGCATACACCTCATCTGCCCATTCCAATTTCTTACTGTTCAATGACCTCAATTAGCTCTCTTTTTTACCATTCCACTGGTTAGTTTCTCTTTTCTCTGTCTATATAATATTTTTCCAAATCTTTTAAATGTTTTTATTTTTCTTTCACTCATAAGATTCCGTTTATTTTTACTCTTTCAATCTGTTAATTCTCTATTATCTAAATTAATTACTTTTATTATTGGTATTAAATGAAAAAATTAAAAATTCATAATACTTTTTTCACATCTTATTTCTTAACATTTGGGCAAGAATCGACGTCATAACATCATAATTGCTCTAGTTACAGAATTTAAATAAATCTAGCAGCGTCTCAAACTTATACTACCTTCAAGTTAATTCTAGTTAGCCAGACAACTGAAACTGAAACTAAATCTTGTATTCCTTTGTGAGTTTTCCTGCAATAAATGATCCTTTGGTGCCACTTTGTAATAACTTACATATGAAAATGTAGCAAACACACACAAAATTTTAAGCGGTTCTAAAAATTTCTTCTTTGCACACTATTTTTTAAGGCAGAGTATATGTTGTTTAGAACTTGTTAAATGGATACTTAAATAATTTATTTTATTCGATTTATTAATAAATACGTGTATAAAAACATAGTTAAAATATTTATACATAGTTAAAATAGTTATAGTATACATAGTTAAAATTTGTTTAGTTTAATCGTTTATACATAGTTAAAATTTGTTTTCTCTAAAAGTACTGAAAAATAGACATTTGTTTTTATATGCTCGACGACAGTCTTCTAATTTGGACAGGAATGAGTTTTAATCAAACTGACGAAATTTGTATTAAAAAGTATCATGACAAATTGTTTAGAAAGTCATACTTCGAAACTCAATTTTATTCAATATTTTAATTAAAAAGTTATTCCAAATAATACATGTTTAAAAATTATTAGAAAAAGGCTAGTATTCTTCTAAGCTTTTAAAAATCAAAGCTGAATATTTTTTTAAAAAAATCATGTTCGAAGTCTCTGATGGTTTACATTACAAACACTGATTTAGGAAACGAGGTACCTCGATGACGATTGTGGCAGTGTTTAAAAACGTTATTATCCATAGTCAAATTGAGTGGTGGGAATTCTCAGATTTTTCTCCTAGTTACGTGCAAATGCAAGAGAATTCCCCGTAAAAGTTATTGCAGATGATATGCCCATTCCTATTCTCCCATTCGTAAAATTTTCCAAGCATTCAGAAGTGGAATGAATTAATGTTCATAAATTGAACATTTTAGAATTAATCAGATATATTTAATACCACAGACAAAAACTGAGCAGTAACAAACTTTTGAAATCATCATACTTATAATACTTAATTTTGATTGTCTTAAAAATATATCAATAAAACGTTAGAAATAGAAAGAAAAATGAAATTCTGAAAAAGGTGTTGAAGTAAAATATTTTCAAAATAACAGAAGTAAACAGAATATTTCTTAACAATGTTTCATGTGGGAAAATACGAAAAATAATAGATTAATTTTTGGAGACTACGAACCATATTATAATAATAATAAAAAAAAATCACATGGAATGAAATCAATCACAAATGATTCCCCCCCCATAAAGAAAAAAAATGTGCATGTTTTATTTGTAATTATTTTATTATTATTTTTTTTTATTAAACAAAAACGATATCTACAATGAAAGATGTGGCGAGATGCAAGATATATTGATAAAATTGAGACCATTTCTGACAGAACAATAATGAAAGAAACTGAACAGTTTTACCTTACTTATTCCATGTCCAATAATTGCAGATGTAATGGAATCAGAAAAAATGAACACAGTGAAAATGGACATTCAAATATGATCCATTGAGAACACTTATTTTGAAAATTGAGATATTCCTGATTTCAAATAAACCCCAAAAAATTTTGATTTAAGCAAGATTCTTTTAAGTTTTTTTTTAACAACAACATAATGTTTAGAATTTCAGTAATTAAGTGATGCTAACTTCAAATGAGCTTTTTAAGTAGTATTGCAGACAATTTAAAATACTTTTTGAGCAGATGCCGCACAACATTTCAGTTAAAATAACCATCAATATTCTTATGAAATCCACACCAATTGATAATATGATAAACTGTAGTTACCAAGTAATGCAGCATTTTGTAATTCAGAAAGTGGTAATTAAAATAGGGTTAATTTATGGATAATTAAGCAACTATGTGCCAAAATAATTTATTGCAGGTTAGATTTATATAGGAAAAATATATAAGTTTTTTAAAAGCACATTACAGCACATAATTTTTATATGAAAATAAAAGTAATGAAAGCATAAATCACTTTATAAAAATTTATAACAAAAAGCTTATTCCTACAAACACTGAACTTATCCATTAAATTTAATGCTCCTTGAAGTACACAACTAACAGATTAATTTGTTTTAACAACAATGGAAAAATATAATAGAAACACTATATTTATGCACTCTAATGAATGTTATATTCTTAATTATTAAAAATATTGAATAACATTTTCTATTTTTCACAAAAATTAATTAAATTACAAGAATAATAGATAAATATAAAATGAATTCAAAAAATAATAGACAGTTTATAAAAAATTCCTGTAAGAGTATTTGTTTTTTAGGCACTCCATGGTAAATCCAAAATTTTAGTTACTATGCATAGGTAACCATCAATTAGTTACTATGCTATTATTACCATCTCTGGTAAAACTACACATTTCCATTATAAGCTAATGAATCATAAAAAAAATATTCTGTATATTTTCAATCAGAAAAGAAAAACATTTCAAATTACCATGTAGTATGAAAAATCTATAATTCATAGAAATATAAGGATTATGAAATTTTTTTAAGAATGTTGTTTTAAGGAAGTTTTTAAATTGGCCAGTAATATAGGGCATTATCAAATGTAAATGTACTCAGAAGATTTTACTTTGTTCTTTTGACATGAATTATTTTAATGGGATAGATTTCTATACATAAATCTTTTAGGCAAAAAGTTGCCTATATGTGCTAACAAAATGTTGTTCGGAAATATTACTAATTCATGTGACAATAATTCTTTTTTTATTGTTATACTCTTTTTTTCTTTAATGTATGTAATATTTTAAATATAATAATTTATTAAGATATTACATACATTAAAAAACCATGTAATACATGCATATAATATATATATATGAATACACATATAATACATACATATAAACTATGTTATACATACATGTTATGAATAACATAGTTTCTTTAAAATAGTTTATAATATAGTTGAACAGGTATAATTAAGATTCATATTTAAATAATATAATTAATATATTTTTATTAATTTGTAAGCTGATGATAAGAATATTTAAAAACATCCCTACTTCAAAAAACTGTGTTCCATTCAAATTAAATAAACAGTCAGTTGCATTTAATTCTTTGTAAAAGAATAGGAAGATGATTAAGGGTTTGAGAATTTTACACTTACTATTTTTCTTAAAAAATATTTTTTGTAATATAATATTAATTTATCAATTTAATGTAAATTCTGTATCATCTTTATTAAGTACATGTGCAAATTTTTTAACTAAGAAGAAAAATTTAGAAAAAGAACAATAGAAATTTAAACATACTATAGTTGAAAATCATTGGTAAAGAATGATGCATTTTATTTTAAGCCATACTAAAGGCAGATTCTACAGTAAATTTGATATTTGTCAGGCAGATTTTCCCTTCATATTTCATGATTCATATATTAGTTATATTTTTGTTTTTAGAACATTTTTATAAAATTAAAATGGCAGATACTTGAAACTTCCATATTTTTTTTTTTTCTTTTCAACATGTTTTTTTGTTTGTTTTTTTTGTTGTTATTAATGAGTTTATAAAGTTATAAAATTAAATCTTTATATTTGAAATTATTTTTATTTATAGTTACCTTTTTTGTTATGCTGTAACAAAATAAATTTAATATTTATGAGATGTGTTATCCATTTTTTAGAGGAGGTTTTGATCAATTAAAAATGAGTAAACAATATGTTATTTTTTAAATTAAAAAAAAAGCCACTATAATATTACAATGATATATATTATACTTTAAAATTTATTCAGCAACTTTATTATTTTTGAATAAGAATGTTTTTCCTGTTATTGATAATTATAAAGAAATTTACATGCCAACCAAGTGGTTCAATTACTTGTTTTATATGTTACATTTAAAATTTTGAATGATAAAATTTTATGTTATGTTGAGCATGACAGAGTGTTTTTTTTTTTTTTTTTTTTTTTTCTATAAATAAATTGAATAATATAGATAACAGATTTTTTTTTAAAGACCAAATAAGTGAAAATTAACCATTCACAAAGTTTTTTACTTTAACTTGCATACAGAATTTCAGAAATACGCTACACTAATGAAGTAATCACAGATGTGGAGAATCAAAAAATGATTTTCTTAGCAGTTTCATAACAGGGTAAATTGCATTTTAGTAGCAGCTTTCTCATTCTCTCTGTAGTTTCACAGCAGTATATTTGTAGATTAACAGTTCTTCTTTAGACTTTAAAGCATACACAAATTAATTTTATTTTATTTAGCAATCGTTTGATTGATATGAAATAAGATTGCATGATTTGTACCAAAATTAGATTAAACTCAATTATTTGGTATGATATTTGAAATTCAATACAAAACTAATTTATTGCCTATATATATATATCTCAGTAGAAAATTACAATTAGAATCAAAATGTTAAAAATTTATTATTATTTAATGCATTGATAATAAAATAATTTTGTATTTAATGAATATTAATAAATACATCCTAAAAAGAATTAGATACATTTCAGTAATGAATGGATGTATTAATTATTACTTTTTGTATTTTTTTAACGACTAACAATTTTTCTTTATCCTTCCTAATATAAGATATTTCTATTTGTATAAGCAAAAAATAATGTTTTTTTTTTTTTTGTTTTTGTTTAGTTTTTAAATGGAATCTAAAATTATTTATATCCAATTTCTGAAAAAGAAAAAGACGTAGCACAAAAAAACCTAATATGTCATGTACACTCATGTCCATAAATTAAGGATAATTCAGAATCACACAGAAATTGAACTCTAAAATAAAAATTTCACCTGTAGAATTATCACACACATCTTGAAGAAGAATATGCAAATTACAGGAAACCACCAGATGGCGCGGATAGTACGTCACAATGACGAGAGTGTAAGAGAGGGGTATATAAGGAATGGTGGCAAAGAAGTAAAATTGTTCACAAGCGCTTTAAAAGTCTTTCAGTGCAATAACCGCATAGTTATGGCACAAAGGAAGCATTTGGAAGATTTTTTACGTGGTAGAATTATCGGACGACTGGAATGTGGACGTACCCAGCTGGAAGTATCCGAGGAACTTGGAATCGCCAAGAGTGTCATCTCCAGGCTTTGGCAACGATTCCAAGATGATGGTAATGTGAGTAGATGTTACGGCACAGGTCGCCCCCGAGTTACAACGCCGAATGAGGACCGCTATTTAGCAGTTACTGCCAAAAGAAACAGACGGAGCACAGCATCAGACCTGTCTCGTGAGCTCTCTTCAGCTACCGGTACGGCAGTTTCAAGGCAGACCGTGTACAGACGCTTAGGGCACATTGGTCTATATGCTCGTAGGCCTGTCAGATGTGTTCCACTTACCGCAACTCACTGTCGCCTGCGATTAACCTGGAGTAGAGAGCATGCATTGTGGATACCGCAACAGTGGTCTGGTGTGATGTTTTCCGACGAGTCCAGGTTTAGTTTGCAGTCTGATTCTCGCCGGACTTTCATATGGAGAGCGCCAGGTACCCGTTACCACCAAGAGAACACCATTGAACGACACCGTTACGGTGGTGCAGGATGGCTCGTTTGGGGAGGAATTATTCTTGGTTCCAGAACTGACCTGCATGTTCAGAGTGTCACGATGGCAGCCCACATCTATCGGGATGTCATTCTGGAACAACATGTACGTTTGTTTCGGGGCGCCATGGGTGCTGAATTTCTGTTTATGGATGACAACGCCCGTCCTCACCGTGCAAAGATTGTAGACGAATGCCTTCAATTGGAGGATATCACCCGTATGGATTGGCCAGCATACTCACCGGACTTAAATCCAATAGAGCATGTGTGGGATATGCTGGCCCAACGAATTGCAGCCCGTCAACCCCCTCCCACTTGTCAACCGGAACTTCGGAGGGCATTGCTTGATGAGTGGTGTAATATTCCCCAAGATCAGATTGATAATTTGATCCTGAGCATGCCTAGGCGTTGTAAGGCCTGTATTGCATCGTCCGGGAGACATACTCCATATTAACCATCATACTAACCATGTTATAGTGTTTTTTGTAAATAGGTTTTCAAAAAAGTTTCATCGCCTTTTCCCATCCAATTTGGTATGACCTTGACTCTGTGGATGGGCTTTCCACTAACAGCGTCACAACTGTTGAATGACTTGGAAGTCCTTTTTTCCGTCAAAAAAACAAACAAACCCCGAAACAATCATGCACATTAAACACTACAGTTGGTTTAATGTGCAATTCATGCCAACTACATTGTAATTTCGATTCAAAATATCACTGGCAGCCGAATTCCCCTTTTTTATGCTGCTTACAGCGCCCTCTATTAATACACTTTGGAAATTTTTTTAAGCAGTACCATTTCCCCCTTCTTCAAGTACCCTCAGTTCAAATTTGAACTCATTGTGAGGAGTGTTTCTTTTTTTTTTTTTTTTTTTTACAGCATTTTGAAAGTGGGATTTTAATTATAATCACCCTGTATATTGTACTTTTATCCTATTCACTATAATAGTTTTAAATTCTGTTAATTGAAAATAAAATAGACCATGACTAATTTTAAAACCTAATCCTTTTTGTTTTGTGTAATTGTTTACATACTACAGGCCATAATTTGTGAAATTTATTTAATTAATAAATACTTATTTTATTAATAGATTTTATTTAATCTATTTATAATATAAGCATAACTCTCACTTTCAATATTGCTCCTGAATATTTTCTATATAAAAATTTCACTTAGAATATGTTCTTCAGTGATTTCCAATATAATAGTAAAAATTCTCCAAACTACTTTGTAAAAGATAGCAATTATGATAATTTAATTTTATTCCCATTAATGTTTAAATGTCAACAACAGTTTTAAAATAATATAATGGAAAAAAAAACATACACACAATGATTAATGTTCTTAATTATATTTATTGAATGATCCTAAACTATTCATGAAAATTAAACATAGAAATTTGAAAAATATTTAATACAATGGGGGAAATAATAAGAACTAGAACATAAAATATAAATATGAATTTACTAAAAATATATAAAATTGAAATTATTAAGTTAAATCTATTAATTAATGAATATCAAAATATTTATGAAAATATGTTTGAAATTTATATATGTCAGAAAATATTATGAAGTGAAAATTATTTCAATGATTTACTATAATAAAAAGGATGAATCTAATTCAGCAGTGTTCTTTAAAAGATGGATTTCTTTGGAAAATTAAATGGAATAATTCAGATAACGGTTTATTTTTTTTAAAACACCAAATAAGTTAAAATTAGCCATTCACAAAGTATAAGTATTAAACTTGCATGCAGAATTTCAGAAATACACAACACTTATCTAGAAATTACAGAAGTGGAAAATCAAAAAATGATTTTCTTAGAAGTTTCAATAAAAGGCAAATTGCATTTTGTAGCAACTTTCTCACTCTCTCTATGGTTTCCACAGCAGTATATTTTTAGATTAACAATTCTTCTTTATACTTCAAGGCATATACGAATTAATTTTATATTATTTATCAATCGTTTGATTGATACGAAATAAAATTGCATGATTTGTATCAAAATTAAACTCAATGATTTGATATATTTATAAGAAGTAAATTGGAATTAGAATCCAATGTTAAAAACTAATTTTTATTTAATGCATACATAATAAAATATTTTTTTATTTAACATATATTAATAAACACATCCATTATTGAATTGGGCACATTTCAGTAATGAAAATATTTATTAATAATTTTTGTATTTTTTAACGGTTAACAATTTTTCTTTATCCCTATTGCAACTTTGAATATTTTTGAATTGTTAGCAAAGAATATTTTTAATGGAAATATTGTACCAATTTTAATGGATTTCAATATATAAATATGATTATTAAATTATTTAACAGAAAAAATACATTAAAATGCTATTTAATTGAACTACAAATTATTTTAAATAAACAGTAGTAAAAAAAAAGATTCATTTAAAATTTAAAAGTATCAAATGATATAACAGTTCCCAACTGAGTAAGGAAAAAAAATGCTTATATATTTACTATAAGTTATTTCTATTTGTATAATCAAAAGTAATGTTTTTTTCTTTGTTTTAAAATGAAATCTAAAATTATATCTATCCAATTATTGAAAAAACACAAGATGTAGTACAAAAAAACCAAATATGTCATGTATAAGGAGAATGAACAATTATGTATAGGTAAATAATAGATAAATGTTATAAATGTTTTTAAATATTATGCAACAAATTTATTTTTGAGAATTTTATTATTTCTACATATTAGTGGTAAATTTTCTAACCACAAAAATTTCCTGAATTTCGTACGCCCCTTTGTGGAAAACAAAGGTGCTTACGAAATTCAATTCGAGAAATAAAGAATTGCTTTCATCCTTCAAATGACAGATCGCAGCTAATTTGTATATTATTATTAAAAATTAAATTATTTTACAATTTTGCTATTTAGCAAGATCATAAATAAAAAGAGGACTAGTTTTAGAGAAAAATTTAAAAAAAACGTATGCAATGTGGAATAATTTACGAATGTAAAATATTAATAAATTTGAAAGTAATTTAAATGCATTAGATTTATTTGAAATAGTTATTGTACAAACATTTAGTAGTATATGTTGACAAATTATTTATCCTATTTGCTCCTATATTTAAATAGATGGGGCTACGATAAACTCAAATTATTTCGCTGTATGACTAATGTTGACATAACCAGTACCCAATCATAAGCAGAACTCTTACACAACTGGTTAATTCGAACTCCCTCTAATAACGATCGCGAGGCCTGAAGATAGGATCATTCATATTTGGATATTTTTCTGAGTTAACAAATTAAAATAAAGGAAATATCTAATTTTTTAGCCATTTTTGAAGCTGAATGTAGCAAGGGATGAATTTTGGCACAGATTTTCAACCCCATGTTGAAATACTTTTTAGCATAAATAAAAATAGCCAAATACCTTGAAAATTTTAAAATTGAAAAACAACATACATGTATGAAAAACCATATCCAAAAATAGTACCGATTAGCATCAGTATGTATTCAACAATTATTTTAAGTTTCAATTGAAGAATGATATTAAGCACAGAAAAAAAAAAAATGAAGTTAAATTACAATACTGTTATATTTAGGCTTTTAAAATATATTCATAAGACAAGCATAAATTAATAGTTGTTAAAAAATATATTATAAAATAAAGAGATTATGATTTGAAATATTTTTAAATAATAAATATTTGCAAATTAGCAATAATGAAAAAAAGCTTATTTAAAAATTTATACAGTAGAAAAATTACTTGTAAATTTTAAATAAATGGAAAAGTAGCACTTCACATATTATAAAATTCCTTCAATAGATTGTTTAATACGATGTATCAAATGTATTGGATTCAAAATAGTTTAATCAAATTTAATACATTAAAATAAAGAAATATGACATTTTCTAAAAAAACGTTTTTTAATAACTTTTATATATACATCAAATAGAAAAATTATATCAATAAAAATTTGATTAAAAAAACTCACATTAAAAGAAATCACTTGGTCGCTTGAAGAGGTATTCTCTTTGAAGGATATCAATCCAATTCATCACAAAGAAAACTAAAATTGAATGACAGAAATAAGAATAACATCACGAAATATTTTAAAAATAACTATTACAATTTATATATTTTTACACGACAGTAAAAAATAAACATAAAAAACATAATAAATAAATATATTAAGTCTATTTTGTAATTTATTTCTTGTATATTAAGTTTTTGTCTATAACTTTGAGGTTAAATATTTGAAACTATAGATTACCAAGAATATTTTAGCATTTTTTTTTTAAACAAATCTATGCATGAATACAACAAATAATATATTTAGTCTTTTGTTTAACATTCTCTTTTTTGTTCCAGAAAATAATGTGTACATGCAAAATTTTACCGAAGTGAAATTACAATAACAAATTTTAAAAAATTATTTTTATCAAAATTCTAAGAGAAAATTTCAATAAACATATTGCAATTGTAAATGTATTTTTTATATCTTTTCTAAACCATTCTCATTTTCTTGCAATTACATGAAATTATCAAAGAATTTTTATCATTAGAATGTGTTTTGTCGCTCTTATGTTCCTACAAATGGATTTCTATATGCTAAATTAATATTTATTCATAATTTTTTTATAATTATTCTCTCTTGTTAACTGTCTACAAAATTAACGAAATCAAGTTTGTACTCCCCACAAAACTATAAAAATTATGAATAAACTATTCATATAATGCAAAATGTTCATAAATTCTTTTTCAAGCAAAAATGATAAAATATTTACCCTAAAATACAATTTTTATTATATGATGCATAATAATATTATCTAAGCTTAAAATAAAATAAAAAATTCTAAATTCTAAGCTTAATTAGTTTCATTTTGAAATTATAATAAACCTATTTAATGTAATAAAAAATTAATTATTGAATATTTTAATAAAATAATAATCTCTGCTGGGGATCCTATATCTTTTAACAATATATGATTAGGAAACGAAATTACTCAATTTTAAATTAAATATTGCAAATTATGACTAATAAGTTATTTAAATTTGTAAAATACCTTCATAACAAATAGAAAAACATAATTTCTTTAAATGGTGCTGTGATTTTAGGAAAGGAAGACATGTATCTATTCAAAAATTAATGCCCAAAATGATAAAGTTTTATAATAAATTAGTCATGAAAGAGAACAGCTATTTTCATTTTGAATTACCAAGAATTAAAATTATTGTAATGAAAACGACAAAATTTACAATACACATATAGTTGTAATAAAGGAAGATTTTGAGCAAAATATAACACTCCTCTGCTTAAATTTAAGAAATAATACTATATGAATATTTCCATTAATATTGCCACATTTAAATTTCACATTTTTTATACATACTATGCTCTGTAAAAAAAAGGAATAAAAAAAATTAATAAAAGAATCGCACAAATCAAATAATTGTTTAATATAATTAACAATCCTGCATTTTCAATTTCTGTATAAGTTCTATACAGCATTTTATTAATGTTAAATACTACATTTTGAATTAGCAATTATAATTAGAATACAAAGTTAACTGTCTACAATTCAATTTATATCGGTTTGTGAACATCAAGTTAATTTTCTCCAGTTTTTAATTCATAATATTATTTAATCTTTTTTTGTTATATAAAATCAATAAAAATGGTTTTGCTTAATCTTTTTTTCAAAAAAATCTTAAAATCTCTTTTTGAAAAATCTTATTTTGTTAAAAATCGTTTTTTGTTATATATAAATATATGTTGTAATTTTGTCTTAATCACAGTAATAGTTTTAACTTTTGGAAATTGAAAATCAAAATAGCTGTTCTTTCTTGATTAAATTTAAAACTTTATCAATTTTACACAATAATCGTTCAATATATATACTGGCCATAATTTTTACTAATTCTAGAAATTTGTTTACTTAACATCTAACTTTAATTTTATTTAATCCGTTGATAATATAAACATAACTCCTTTTCAATATTGCTGCTCAATATTTTTTAATGTGCCTATTGCTTTCTTTTATGAAAATTGAACATGATTTTCTAAAAATTTTTAAGGCTATTTATTTTATGATAATGCTCAATTTTATATTAATGTATTTTTGCATTCTTATTTAAAATTTTATGCTTCCTTCATAATTAATTTTAACATATTTAATGGATATACACCTAACAATTTTATTTATTATTATTTTCTTTTCTTCAAAGCAAATCATTTTTATCTAAAAACCTACTATTCTGTTAATTTTATCATGTCCTTTATCTAACAGTCAGTCACTTACTGAAAATATTTTCACTTTGAAATATTGTATAATATTTTCATATTTCAAATATTGTTTCAAAAATATTTTCTTGATCTAGATAGTTGGAATTACTGTATGTTTCAATATGGAAAAAAATAATTTTTAGCAAACTTATTTATATTTTACATACCATTTTTTTACTATTCTTCCTAATCGATTTCTTAACACCAAATTTTTTACATTTAAACGTTTTACTTACATTCAAACGTTTTTACTTTGTTTTTTAGCATGAATCACTTCAATGCAACAAATCTTTCAGGCGGCTAGATATTAATACCTACTAACAAAAAAATAAAAAGAGGTGTATATGTTGTTCAGAAATATTGCTTAATTCACTTAATAGTAATACTTTCTTTCTATTTTTTAAAAGCTATACTCTTTTTTTTTTTTCCTGTATTATATTTAATTCATTGTTATGCATAACATTTTCCTATTATTTAACAAAGCAGCATATTTATTCATTTTACTTTTATCAAAATGATACAATGATTATAATACAAAATTGTGCTATTTCTAATTTGATTCTAGTCTTGAGGTACATGTAATGCAAGATATAATTTAGAACAAAATCAGTCGATTTTTAAAAGAGTATTAACAATTAAAAATGAAGACATTCTGAAAAAGATCCATTATTATGTTTAAAGTAATATTTCTATTCTATTATTAACAAATTAAATGAAAAGAAAACTGAAACAATTTTGAAAGGCATTTTTTAATTAATTTACTAATTAGAAAAAAAGCAAATAAAGGGAATATGTCAAAATAAAAATAATTTTAAACAAATATATGAAGCAATATGTTTTAAAGAAACCAACAATATCAAACAAAATATAACAGTAAGAGAATGTTACGAAAGAGAAAATTCTAGCAAAATAATGAAAAGTAATTGAATGCTACATCAGTCAGGGTTTGATAAAGCCAGGATAGATGTTGTTTGAGGTGATACCTTGCAATGAAATTTAAAAAACGAAATTACTCAAATTTAAATTAAATATAGCAAATTACGACTACTAAGTTATTTAAATTTGTAACATACCTTCATAACAAATAAAAAAAAACATAATTTCGTTAAATGGTGCTGTGATTTTAGAAATGGAATTTTACATTTATACTACAATTAAGACAAAACCCACATTGTTGAAATAACTAACATTTTCTATAACACACATTTTACGTTGGTTTTATTAATAAAATAAGCTATACTACTGTGTCCAAAAAGTAAGATCAATTTTCAATTTAAAATTCCCGGGGCTTATGGAATTTCAATTTTTTTTTTTTCTTTTTTAGGTTGCCGGCACTGTTTTTGACATCAAAATATTCATTAGTGCTTGAGTTACGCTTGGCTTTGTGAGACGCTAAAACTGGTTCCGGCAATTTTTGAATGTCTCAATTAATTGAGTAAAGAACTTGCATTAAATTTTGTTTGCGGAAACGTATAGAATGTTGCAGAAGGCATTCGGTGAGCATTCCTATATCTGAAAGAAAAATTTAGAAGTGGTATAAACAGTTCAAAGGAGGCAGAGAACGCGTTGAAGACGAAGAGCCCTCAACCTAAACCAACTAAACTCATGTCCAAAAAATGAAGGATTTGGTGCTTGCAAACCGTTGATTTTCAAGTAGAGACTTTGCTGCTGATGTTGGAATTTCAAAGGGATTGGTCAATTCCATTTTTGGCCTCAAACCCGTCAAATCTCGATTGGTACCGAAAACACTGAATGCGCCAGCTCACACTGCATTGATTCTTCGTGACTTTTTTGCCAAAAATTAAACCCATATCGTTCCACAAGGAGAAAAATTAGAAACATCAAAAATTTAATTCTTGCCTTTGCTCTAGAATTGGTGTTAATTAAATCATAATGAGCAAATGATGTATGTATAGTACATATTTAAATATAGTAGAAGTTAGTTATAAACAATTATAGAACTGAAATCGCAAAAAATTGATAACATTCTCTTAAAAAAGGAAATGTTATGCAAAATATATATCTTAATTCATTCCAAGATGGCTCGTATTTCTTAGAAAAGCAACCCAATTAATTTTCGTGAGAAGCACAATAAAAAGACACTTCTAAACTTTAGTTATATATATTTAAAAAAAAAATTGTTTCCTTTTTTTTATTTTTTTTATTTATCAAAAAATTCCTTTTAAGTTCTATATAATTTTTAATTATTAAATATTTAAATTACTCAAATACATGAGATCAATTTGCAAAACACTATCAGTAGTCAATAAATAAATAGAATCGCATAATTTGGAAGAAAGTTAAACAAATAACAATTATTTAATGATAAGATGAAAAATATTCTTAAGACACTGCCAATATATAAACTTATAAATGTAGCTATATAAGTACGAAAGACATAAAATTTCCAAAAATTGTTACTTGGTTATTACAATATAATACCATATAAAATATATTGAACTTCGTTGATTTCAAATATATCAAATATAAAGTGGCAAAATACACAGGAAAAATGCAGCGAAGAAACATTTATTTTTAAACTTCATTATCACAAATGCAGATTGATTCAATATTTAACTATGTGAAGAGGCAGATAAACATTTTATCTGCCTATTCACATTTAAAAATTTTAATTCTTACCATCTTCACATATATCATTTAAAAAATCATTTCGAATACCTTTTTTTTTTTTTACAAATTATAATTAAGATCTGTCATTTGGGTAGTACAATTTAAAAATCATTCATAAATGTGGTGCAAATTGAGCTCATTTATTTGACATACCTTCTAAAAATGCAGTTCCATTTTTCTTAACTGTGCTGGAGACTAACTGCTGACAATAATCCATTACAAAAGGTTGCTTTTGGTTCAATAAAAAATATAAAAAGTTAACATATCATGCATTGAAAAGGTAAAATATAGAAAAAAATGTGGGACAATTTTTTTTATCTTTTATTTTTAGAAGGATCACTGAAAAGAAATGTAATGCATTTTAATGATTATTCCACAAAATTAGGAGGTAATATAAATAAAATGAATATTATAGAGAAAAATCTAGTACAATTTTTTCTATATTCTATCAGTACGAAGATCATTCAAAAGCAATATAAAGGCACTTAATCGATTATTTGGCAAAAATACGGGGTAAAATAAATATAATGAAAAAATTTTGATATATTTATTAATATAAAAAAAGAATTATAAAATATAAGAAGCTGAATATTAAAAAGAAATTTTCTATTTTACATAATTTTCAAGATTTGAGTAAGAGAAAATAATCTGATCTATTAATTTTGTCTTTTAAAAAGAATATTTAGTCTTTATACTTTTTTTTTTATTTCCAATGGCACTGCAATACAAAAATGGGTAAAATCAAAATAAAGGAGAAAATGCACACAAACGAGTTCAACAAAGTTGACCAAAGTCATTGCCTTAAGAGTTCTCTAGCCTGCCAACATGAAGTGCCAAGCAACAAAGGCAATGAGCTCGATTCATTAGTTCTGCCAAATCACAAAAACTGCAGTTTCATAGGTCAAAAATTCAAATGCGATGTAGATGTTCATCAGATCGTTTCTTTTTTATTGGGACAAGCCACCAGCATTACATTGCAATATATTCAGACCAATCGGATGACAGGTTAGGATAGCAGTGCGAGCTCATGAGGATAAATGTAGACCACTTAGCCGTATAGAACGTTGCCCAGGGTGCACCACTAGGAGGTAGGTCTACGTTGCACCCCACTGTATACTTTATTACTTATTTTCTCCTTTTTCATCTATTCTATTTTACAAGATAAATGTCTATTACATTCAAAATTAAATTTAACCAATACTTATGAGAGAAAAATATAGCCCCACATTTCAAGAAGAATACCAATGTGGGCATACACATATTAAGAAATTCAATGATTATTTCATGTACAATCTACATTATGAATTGCAGGTAGGAATTTAAAATACATTTTTTTTTTATCTAAACAAGGAAACCATTACAGTTTTGATCATTTTTATATTATTTGATTTACCTATCAGCATAAAATTCAGAAATGAACTGTTTTAAATTCTAAGACAGCATTGAGTAATTTATCAAAAATCGAAACAATCCTGGTCTGAAGAGGAAAGGTGTTCAAAATTTAATACAGAAATTCAGTGATAGCCTTTTTAAAATATACTGAAAGACTAAATATACAGGAATGAATATTATAGATATTCAAACAATAAATATTTATAGATCAGCAAGAAATGATTTTAGTGTTAAAAAAATTGGTATAAAATAATATAAATAAAATATATAAAAAATAGGTATAGGTAAAAAATATATGGAGCCTTATTTATAAAAAAAAATGCAGTATAATCAAAAAATGAAATATTAAAACAACAAAATTAACTTCAGTATGATTTTTTAACTTTTACATAATAAATGAATATTATGATTCGGATCTCACATGAATGAAATTGCATCTTAAAAAAAATTGTGCTTCAAAATAATTTACATGTACAAAACTTTTGTGTTCAGTAATAATATGTCCAAAAAATGTTTTATACATTGTTTATACATTGAAATTTCATTCACAATATTACTTTAAAGAGAAAAGGAGTAAAAAATAAGAATACGGCATCACATAAAGCCAGATTTTAGATTTTATCTTTGTAGATTAATTATAAAAATTTACATATACACCAAAACTTATCAACACTGTCATGTGAAAAAACTTATTTTGATACATAAAATGAAAGGTAACATTCACGTTTTTCAATATTGCTAAATAATTTACAAGAACAAATTCTTGAACTTCAGCAGATGAGGGCAATTTATTAGATACATATTTATTTTTAAACAACAAAAAAATTTGAAATAAATAAAAATATTAACATTTAGTATGAATATTTAATACAAAAATTCATTAACTACTAAAATAAATTGCAAAAACTATGTTTTTGCAAACATTAATAAGCTGCAATTGGATAATTTATGAAAAAACATAGTATAAATCTAAAATTCAAGTTAATAAAGTATTATGGTCTGATAAATTGTGTCAACAAATATACAAATTTTAAAAAGAAAAATATACCTCGACCATACCTGAAAATATTAACATATACTCTGTTTTGATTTTATTTAATCTGTTTATAATATAAACGTAATTCTCACTTACACTATTGCTCCTGAATATTTTCAATACAAAAATGTCAACTGGAATAGATTATTTTGAGAATTTGTACTATTATATTAATATTGGAAATCACTAAACTACTTTGAACTACTACTAATAATATAGCAATTATGAAAAAAAATTTAATTCATTGTCATTAATGTTTAAATTGAGTCCCCCGGTTACAGTTATTGCTTTCGGAGCTTATTTGCCACTTTAAAGCAAGGCGAAAAATTCCTTGAAAGGTAACCCTGCATTTATTTTTTCAAGGTAACCTTTTGTGGGAAATTGGGGGATGGAGAAATTAAATAGTTCCTGGAATACCATTATAAATTCTTGTTACTATTCCCTTACAGTAGGTTCTCAGAATGAGAACGGGAAAATCTACATAAGAAACAAACTAGTTCAGTGAATACCTTTAGAATCAAATCATACATATCACACCAATCATTTGCCATATATAAAATTATTTTATACTTCTTTTTCTTCTTAAAACATCGTTTAGGATTGTCAACATAAATCTGTCACATAAAATTTAAGAATTATTAAATTCTATTATATTTCTTGTGGAACATCATGCATTATTTATTTAAGTTTTTCAATTGCTACTCATTTTGCAAAAAAAAATATTTTAAATATCTGTGCACTTCAGAAAATAAATTAAATATAATAACAATGGAATTTTATACAAATGCAATTTTTTATTACAATATTTCATTTGGTAGTTTTACGTTTCATAAAATGTTATAAAAGCATAAGAGAAAAGAGTTAAAAGTGTATAATTTTCTCTAAAATTGGGAAAAATAAACACAGTAAAAAATAAATACATATGTAAAATAAATATGTTGTATGTTTCAGCTTTCAATCATATTGCATGATTTCAACACATTGCTTATATGCTTATAGGTTATGGGGGTTATATGTTTAAAAACAACATGCATCACGTGACAGCGGAGGGTTTTAGCAAAAGACTTCTACATTTTATTTATTTTTTTGGTGCGGAACGAAATTCACTGTTTAGATTTTCTGCGTCTAAAGTATTGTTTTAAATATGGCTGATATTTAAATTAAATGCTAAAGAAAGACTTTATACTTTTAAGTATTAATTGGACTTTTTTTGTACTTAGAATGAATATAGACTATTTTAAAGTAGTTTTTATTAAATATGCACAACTATTATTAAGTTTATTTTTGAAATCTCTTTCCTAATGTGGCAAAGTTTCCTGATGGATCATTTACAGTTTTATAAATAATCAGAATACTTATACATTAAAAACAAAAAATCTGAATTTTTTGATACGATTAATTGATATTTTAATCATTAATCAGATCTTTCTGTTCTTATAAAATCCATTTAAATAGTAAATAATAAAAAAATAGTTAAAATTGTAATTGCCACCTATTCCTATAATATGATTTAATACATATTTTTTCTCTATTATCATAATCATTAATAAACTATAGTGAAAGTTTATCTCAAATTATTTGGAGTAGCAACAAAAAATAATTTAAGATTTTTCTGAACAGAAAAATTAGAAAAAATTCTTGAAACCTCCTTTTATTTATAAAAACGAAGCACTTTCGTTTCGCTGAATGCCTATGAATTATTCTATTACTGAGTATGGAACAGTAAACATTAGTTTTAAAAGTGGAAACTGCCGATTACATGCTAGGAGTGCTAATTGTAGTAATGTCGAAATTAAATATAAATGATGATGGTATAAAATAATCCATACTACTTTAATAACAGTAACTTTAATAAAATTACAAAATACTAAAATAATACAAGCATGTTGCACTTAAAACAGCAACGAGTGATTCGAGCGATGCTTACAGATCGACTGCCATTTCCCAGCTGTCCTGATTGTGCTTTTCTGTTTCCCACCGTCTGTATTCCTCCACGTAGCGACGTATCACACAGCAATTTTGTATACATCCGCAATGTTTGCGTTTCGCGGCGGGATCGCTACAGTAGCCCCCCCCCCCCCAGTGTTAGCCAGAGTTTTCCATTCATCACAAATATCTTCTATTAAAATGAACATGCCGGCCTGAATGTGTTACCTTTTTTGTTGGAATAATCTTAGTAACTGGCGGCGTAGCAACTGTTGTGTATTCTTGTGATTCCTTAATCACTTTCTCGGTATTGGAAGGTGAGTTTCTCTTCTTTGGATATGTAGGCAGGTTTGAGGCGGTCAATATTAACTACACTCTGATGATCATAGATAAGTAGTTATAAAACTTTTTCACTTCGACTTAGAACGACCCTTCATAAGGTGACAGGAGACCCTTTTTAATGGTGTCAGTCCCTAGGAATACGTGACTGCATGTTGACGGGTCTTGGCTTATCAATACTGCTCGATGTGCTTGCTGTTTAGGAGTCAGTGGAAAAAATTCTTGTGTAGTTTCCCTAAACTTGTCCACGAAAGTAGCGGGGTCAATTGTACTAGATGATGGACTTAAAAATTCCCCAGACAGTCGTATGGGAGTTCCGTACAACATTTCTGCTGTTGTTGCTTGCAGGTCCTCTTTCCATGCAGCCCTGATTCCCAGGATGATAGTAGGAATTACTATATTCCACAGTAAGTATAACATGGTTAGTATGATGATTAATATGGAGTATGTCTCCCGGATGATGCAATACAGGCCTTACAACGCCTAGGCATGCTGAGTATCAAATTATCAATCTGATCTTGGGGAATATTACACCACTCATCAAGCAATGCCCTCCGAAGTTCCGGTTGACAGGTGGGATGGGGTTGACGGGCTACAATTCGTGGCCAAGCATATACCACACATGCTCTATTGGATTCAAGTCCGGTGAGTATGCTGGCCAATCCATACGGGTGATATCCTAAAATTGAAAGCATTCGTCTACAATGTTTGCACGGTGAGGACGGGCGTTGTCATCCATAAACAGATATTCAGCACCCATGGCGCTCCGAAACAAGCGTACATGTTGTTCCAGGATGACATCCCGATAGATGTGGCCTGTCATCGTTACACTCTGAACATGCAGGTCAGTTCTGGTACCAAGAATAATTCCTCCCCAAACGAGGCATCCTGCACCACCGTAACTGTGTCGTTCAATGGTGTTCTCTTGGTGGTAACGGGTACCTGGCGCTCTCCATATGAAAGTCCGGCGAGAATCAGACTGCAAACTAAACCTGGACTAGTCGGAAAACATCACACAAGACCACTGTTGCGGTGTCCACAATGCATGCTCTCTACTCCAGGTTAATCGCAGGCGATAGTGAGTAGCGGTAAGTGGAACACATCTGACAGGCCTACGAGCATATAGATCAATGTGCCCTAAGCGTCTGTACACGGTCTGCCTTGAAACTGTCGTATCGGTAGCTGAAGAGAGCTGACGAGACAGGTCAGATGCTATGCTCCGTCTGTTTCTTTTGGCAGTAACTGCTAAATAGCGGTCCTCATTCGGCGTTGTAACTCGGGGGCGACCTGTGCTGTAACATCTACTCATATTACCATGATCTTGGAATCGTTGCCAAAGCCAGGAGATGACACTCTGGGCGATTCCAAGTTCCTCGGATACTTCCAGCTGGGTACGTCCACATTCCAGTCGTCCGATAATTCTACCACGTAAAAAATCATCGAAATGCTTCCTTTGTGACATAACTATGCGGTTATTGCACTGAAAGGCTTTTAAAGCACTTCTGAACAATTTTACTTCTTTGCCACCATTCCTTATATACCCCTCTCTTACACTCTCGTCATTGTGACGTACTATCCGCGCCATTTGGTGGTTTCCTGTAATTTGCATATTCTTCTTCAAGATGTGTATGATAATTCTACAGGTGAAATTTTTATTTTAGAGTTCAATTTCTGCGTGATTCTGAATTATCCTTAATTTATGGACATGAGTGTAGAATGCAGACTGGAAAATACCTTTTTCTATCCACTTCTTGTGATGATTCCTTAAGCACTTGCTCGGTTTTGGAAGGCGAATTTTTCTTTTCTTTGGATATGTAGGCAGGATAGAGCCAGTCAATATTAACTACACTCTGACGACCGTGCATAAGTAGTTTGAAAACATTTTCACTTCGACTTAGAACTTGGAATGGCACTTCGTAAGGTGGCTTTAGACCCTTCTTACCTTCTTAATGGTGTCAGTCCTTAGGAATACGTGACTGCATGTTGACAGGTCTTTGCTTATAAATACTGCTCGATGCGTTTGTTGTTTAGGAGTCAGTGGCAACAATTCCTGCATAGTTTCTCTAAGCTTGCCCACGAAAGTAGCGGGGTCAATTGTACTAGATGATGGACTTAAAAATTCCCCAGGAAGTCGTATGGGAGTTCCGTACAACATTTCTGCTGTTGTTGCTTGTTTGTCCTCTTTCCATGCAGCCCTGAATCCCAGGTGGATAGTAGGATCAACTGTACTCCGCTGTCTGGTACTGTGAGATCTGATTGCTGCCTTCAACTGTCTGTGTAATGTCTCTACTTGGCCATTTCCGGCGCGGTGCTAGGGGATTGTTCGATGACGGGCCGTACCCAAGAATTTAGGCAAGGCTTTGAACTGGGTGCCCTGATCTGTTGTAATTCGAAGTGGAGGACAGAACCTGGAAACACATCCGGTATAGAAAGTCGATGCAATGGAACTTGCTGATATATCCACCAGTGGATAGGCCTCTGGTCACTTGGAAAAACAATTGACATAAGTAAGACAATAGCGAAAACCTTGTGAAGGAGGCAAGGGTCCTATTATATCTACAATTATATGTTCGAATCTGGCGTTTGATGGAATGAATACTCCAAGCTTGCTTTGTGTATGGCGTGTGACTTTCGAACGTTGACAGGCTAAGCATTGTTGCGCCCATGTTCGTACCATACGTATCGTTCTTCCACCAGTTTGACAGTAGCTTTAATCCCTGGATGTGAAATAGTATACAGACTGGAAAATCCTTTTTTTCTATACACTTCTGGTACAAATGGACGAATCCGATTGGAAGCTATATCACAATACAATTCAATTGTAGGATCGCCCATTGGAAAATACTGAAGCACTAGTGATGATTTGTCTCGATGTGCTAAAATGTCCGACAGTTCTTTGTCACACTTTTGGTTATTTACCATTTTTGGAAGTCAATATGGCACAGTGTTTCAATAGTTGCGATGTAATCCTGGAAAGTGAATCAGCAACTACATTGTCGATTCCTTTCCGATTAATTTTGTTATCTCCTAGATGTTATGAAAACCTATTTTAATCAATTTAACAATTATTCTTTGTTAAATTGTTAATTAATCGTTTTTTTTTGTCTGGAGGCGTCGGTCAAATAGTGTCCTGTGTATTAAGCATACCTTTTATACTAATTATTTTACCATATTTTTATGCATATGGTGTTATTTATATATTTTATCTTTAAAAATTAATTAATAATAAATATAAGTATTTAAATTATTTATTTAACATTAAAATTTTGTCAACCATACTTATTAAAAATTATCTTAATTCAATAACAATAATGAATCACTTAGTACTTTAATTATCACTTAGTACTTAAATCTTAGTACTTGTTACTATTCCCTTACAGTAGGTTCTTAGAATGAGAACGGGAAAATCTACATAAGAAACGAAGTAGTTCAGTGAATACCATTAGAATCAAATCATACATATCACACCAATCATTTGCCGTATATAAAATTATTTTATACTTCTTTTTCTTTTTAAAATTCTTTTTCTTTGTTTTTCAATTGCTACTCATTTTCTAAAAAAAAAATATTTTAAATATCTGTGCACTTCAGAAAATAAATTAAATATAATAACAATGGAATTTTATACAAATGCAATTTTTGATTACAATATTTCATTTGGTAGTTTTACGTTTCATAAAATGTTATAAAAGCATAAGAGAAAAGAGTTAAAAGTGTATAAATTTCTCTAAAATTGGAAAAAATAAACAGAGTAAAAAATAAATACTGTTGTATGTTTCAGCTTTCAATCATATTGCATGATTTCAACACATTGCTTATAGGTTATGGGGGTTATATTTTTAAAAACAACATGCATCACGTGACAGCGGAGGGTTTTAGCAAAAGATTTCTACATTTTATTTATTTTTTTGGTGCGGAACGAAATTCACTGTTTAGATTTTCTGCGTCTAAAGTATTGTTTTAAATATGGCTGATATTTAAAATAAATGCTAAAGAAAGACTTTATACTTTTAAGTATTAATTGGACATTTTTTGTACTTAGAATTAATATAGACTATTTTAAAGTAGTTTTTATTAAATATGCACAACTATTATTAAGTTTATTTTTGAAATCTCTTTCCTAATGTGGCAAAGTTTCCTGATGGATCATTTACAGTTTTATAAATAATCAGAATACTCATACATTAATAACAAAAAATATGAAATTTTTTATACGATGAATTGATATTTTAATTATTAATCAGATTTTTCTGCTCTTATAAGTTCCATTTAAATGGTAAATAATAAAAAATAGTTAAAATTGTAATTGCCAACTATTCCTATAGTTTTCTCTATTATCATAATCATTAATAAACTATAGGGAAAATTTATCTCAAATTATTTGGAGTAGCAACAAACAATAATTTAAGATTTTTCTGAACAGAAAATTAGAAAAAATTGTTGAAATCTTCTTTTATTTATAAAAACGAAGCACTTTCGTTTTGCTGAATGCCTATGAATTATTCTATTACTGAGTCTGGAAAAGTAAACATTAGTTTTAAAAGTGGAAACTGACAATTACATGCTAGGAGTGCTAATTGTAGTAATGTCGAAATTAAATATACATGATGATGGTATCAATTAATCCATACTACTTTAATAACATTAACTTTAATAAAATTACAAAATACTAAAATAATACAAGCATGTTGCACTTAGAACGGCAACGAGTGATTCGAGCGATGCTTACAGATCGACTGCGCCGTTTCCCAACTGTCCTGATTGTGCTTTTCTGTTTCCCACCGTCTGTATTCCTCCGCGTAGCGACGTATCACACAGCACTTTTGTATACATCCGCATTGTTTGCGTTTCGCGGTGAGATCGCTACAGTAGCTTCCTCCCCCCCCTTCCCCAGCGATAGCGAGAGTTTTTCATTCATCACAAAAATCTTCTATTAAAATGAACATGCCGGCCTGAACGTGTTACCTTTTTTGTTGGAATAATCTTAGTAGCTGGCGGCGTAGCTGTTGTGTATTCTTGTGATGATTCCTTAAGCACTTGATCGGTTTTGGAAGGTGAATTTTTCTCTTCTTTGGATATGTAGGCAGGTTTGAGACAGTCAATATTAACTACACTCTGACGACCATATATAAGTAGTTTGAAAACTTTTTCACTTCGACTTAGAACTTGGAATGGTTCTTCGTAAAGTGGCTGGAGACCCTTCTTACCTTCTTAATGGTGTCAGTCCTTAGGACTACATGACTGCATGTTGACAGGTCTTTGCTTACAAATACTGCTCGATGCGCTTGTTGTCTAGGAGTCAGTGGCAACAATTCCTGCATAGTTTCTCTAAGCTTGCCCACGAAAGTAGCGGGGTCAATTGTACTAGATGATGGACTTAAAAATTCCCCAGGCAGTCGTATGGGAGTTCCGTACAACATTTCTGCTGTTGTTGCTTGTTGGTCCTCTTTCCATGCAGCCCTGAATCTCAGGAGGATAGTAGGAGCAACTGTACTCCGCTGGCTGGTACTGTGTGATCTGATTGCTGCCTTCAGCCATATGTGTATTCTCTCTACTTGGCCATTTCCGGCGGTGTGCTAGGGGCTTGTTCGATGACGGATGTTAATCCTGAAAAGTGCATCAGCAACTACATTGTGGATTCCTTTCATATGCTGAATATCTGTTGTGAACTGGCTAATGTAATCCAAGTGACGCAATTGCCTTGGTGAGCATTTGTCCTTTTCCTGCCTAAAAGCAAATGTAAGTGGCTTGTGGTTGGTAAAAATAGTAAATGGACGACCTTCTACATATAAAGCATTTTATGGGTTAAAAAATCTGTTTAAATCACAATACATATGCAGAAAAATTTAATTATTGTCTTATAAAATCCTTATTAGACCTATTTTGATACATGGCTCTGAAACATGGACTTTGGCAAGATCAGATGAGGACCATTTGGGTATATTTGAACGGAAGATATTAAGGGCTATTCTTGGAGGTGTTAAGGAAAGTGATTGTATGAGAAGAGGATACAACGCAGAAATTTATAAATGCTCTAATGTCCCTGATATTAAAAAAATTATTACGATGAATAGATTCAACTGAGCTGCTCATGTATTTAGAATGAAGGAATTTTTAAATCCTATCTAACATCATTCAGGAACAATGATTTGAAGTTGTTTGTTTATATGTCGATTGGAGAAATTCTGTACAGGAATAAAAGCAAAGAAATCGAATATTTTTATCATGCTTTAAAAAAAAATCTCCCATTTTTCATTGAATTCATTGTAAATGTTTATCTTCTGATTATAATCGATATTCAAGGTCATATATTTTTTTCAGAGAAGCCGTATTTTCAATATTAAGTATAACGACGGCTCTCGACTTTGAAAAAATTAGCGCATTTTGAAAAATTCAACTTTTAAAATATTTTATAATGAAAACATTTCCTGCCATGTAGAATGCCAATGTGAAACGAGTTACATGAAAATTGGCAATTTATGAGAAACAGCTCCAAAACGGGGAAAAAAGATTCAACTATCACATTTCCCTTTTTTAAATCCGGTTTATTTGGGACAAAGTGGTGCTGTTACAAAAAATAATGAAATATACTTGATCATTTTTCAATTTTTGCTTGGAATATACAATTGAGCTGTTACCATAAAACAGGTGTCCTCCAGCGGACCAACACAGGTTCGTGAACATCATCATTCTGGCACACCACAGTTTATTTTGATTACATTGTATAGAATTTACAATGTAAATAAATTATCCAAATTAATATTTAGATTTTTTAATGTAATAAATTATCCAAAACGCAAAAAAATTATAAATGCAATAATTGACATAATGAAATTAAATAAAATTGAAATTGAACATTTTAACTGTAATTCATGATATGAAATTTGGGCTACAAACTTACAATAACGTATTTCTTATAATAAAATTAAACATTATAATTATGATTAACGAGATTAATGTAGCGGTAACTTTCCACTGACAAATATTTAGAATTCTGGATCAAATTGATTAGTGTAAATTATTAAAAGTGATTTCAAATGATCATCAGTTATCTTGGATCTGTAAATAATTTTTGTATATTTAATTTTCTAGAATTTTTTTTTCCCACAGAGATAAGGTGTTCCGAAAGTGAAAAAATAGCCATGAGCAAATTTATGCAACTGAACAAACTGTGTGAGTGGAAGATTCTTGTAAAATTAAAGAAATGATGAATGTAAATATTTTTCTTTAAAAATATCATTATAATGGAAATCAATAATTTCCATTTGAAATTGTGGAGGCAAGGTTTTCTCTGTCGGCTTTAAAAGGATTTTGAAAAACCTTGATGTCGTTGGCAATTTCATCAAAATCTGAAAATTGTAAAATCTACTAGAAATCAGATCTCAGTTTGCTGACTGAATTTTTGGCATGCATTAAAATGTATGAAATAGTGTTTGTTAAATTAGGATTGAAACAAAATATTTTTTGTCGAAAGGACTTATTATGTGTACGCAAATAAGGTAAAATCTGGTTTTCCCCTTATAGCTTTAAATGCAAGACATTCATATGTTTAGTTAAATGTGTATAAAAGATAACTTCTATAACTGATTGTTTTATAAGTAACTAGAAGATGATTTCTTTCAATCAAGAAAATTTCCATTATTATTCGATGCTCAAAAATTTGAATTAAAACTTTTTAGCAACAAAACCAGCATATTGCGATATAATATGGTAAGTATCTCATCAATAACATTCCGGAATGGACAAAATTTTAGATCTTGTGATCTGATATTGACATGAATGTCTTAAAAACTTTTGACATATCCCACCATTTTCCGCACGTAGACTGTTGATGAATGATCAATGTACAATTAATAGTTTTGAACCACCGTCATTTTCTAATGTCTTTGACACGAGACCAACGACATCTTTATTTTTTCACGCATTTTTTTTCCTTTGCCAGTAGCCATACACTTTAATTTTTTCCAATAAATATTGTTTTCTGAACAGCATTTTCAGCTTCTGCAAAAAATATCTTCGCCAGTGTCCATGACATGAATGCTATAAATGTCAAGAAGCTTTTCATACACTTCATAATTTTTATTTATCCCTTAAATAAAAAAAATACATCTGAACGATATCTAAAGCAACTATTGACTCATCCAAGATCAAAAAGAACTATTTGAAGCGTCGATTTTTGTTAGACAATTGAATTAATGTATTTCTTGCAATGTTATTTATTCTTCAAACCACGATTGCTGTTCACAAACTAAAGGTTTTAAATAAATTAGCTTTTCTTCAACACATTTCTTGTGCTGCTGTAATCATGGAATCGTTGATTTAGTCACCGTCTGGAAATGGTTCCCTAATGTTTCGACATTGAATGAGCCACGCCAAAATTATCACGAGTTATTGTTTCTTGTTCAGCATTTATTTTCTTAAGCAACAGTTGCTGATATTAAACCTCCATTTCAACGATGCATATTTTTCTAACAGTAGGTTATCTGTATATTTGTAGCAATTCTAATTACATTTAGTGTCATAATGACGTTTTATATTGTATTCTATGAGGACTGATATTGTTTTATTACAAATTGTACACATTGCCTAATTACTTGACTCAATCATGAAATACTAATATCGTATGACCGTAGAGGGTCACAAAGCCCAAACAGACTTCTCACCCACATCGTTCCTAAAATGGAAAGTGGCCACTGAGCTCTAGGCACAACTGGCGTACCGATTACGGAGTACCAACAGGGGAAATACCCCTTAAACCTCCTCATCTTAATTAATAAATATGCTTTAAATTTTAATTGGTTGCTTAATTAGGTTAGTGGAAATACAAGATAAAGTTTCTAAAAATTCAAGTTAAGTGGTACTCAAAAAAAAGATAAAAATACTAATAAAAATAAAAGTAAGGTACAACATAAAAGAAATTAAAATTAAATTTAAGTTCAGTACAATTAGGGACCAGTTGTCGATGCCAAAATAATGAAAAAGTAAACAGAGTTATTATGAACTCATATAACCAAGTAAACAACGGATTATTCTGAACGGTGAGAGCTCTAGGCACAGTGATGTGGTGTGGTATAATATGAGGAATATATATATATCACTAATATAAATAATGCTATGTTCTCAAACGTTATTACTGCCATTATTTCTACATAACCAATTATGTAAATTTTATCAGAATTTTACCAAATTAATTTTTTTTTAAAAATAAATTTGGTTTATGACAGATTTGGGATTTTATTTCTAGATGTACTAATACGTGCTCAATTATAAACCAATGCTGTTTCCTCTCATAGTTCTCATGAATTATTTTTTTGTATTTTACGTTTCTTTTACTTGATTCAAATGTAATTGGCACAGAGCAGCAAAATAAAAATAGTTTGAAGGAGGTTTAAAAGATACTTTAAAAATTTCATATCTTAACGAATTTCGAAAACAAACCAACAAGAGTTATCAAAGTTAAATTTATCGGATAAATGGCACAAAGCACATTGGGGAAATAATTGAAAATACTACCCCTTTTGAGTGGAGAAACAAAATGTAATCAGTACTTTGAGTAAACGCCACGATGGCAATAACTGCTGGTAGATGGCTCCACATTAAATGAAAGAGGATGTGTTCAAGGGGTATGTCAGTACATGCTACTTCCACAAGTTGATCCAGCGTAGCAGCGGGTGATGTATGCTGGGATTCCAATCAACGATCTGGCATTTTCGATGAACAACAGATCACTAGAGAAGGTTGGCTAAGTAAGCAGTGATAATGGCAATGGACGACTCATTAAAGAATATCTATGCTACTCAATGATACTAAAACTCCATATATACAATTAAAAGAAGAAATAAGTTAAGGTAAATACATGAAATTAAAATAAAATAAAATAAATATGAAAGAAAAAAACTAGAGCTATAACTGTGAAAATTAAAAATTAATTGTATAAGAATTAAAAGAAATGCTTATTTGTCTACTACACATGCCATCAAACAAAATAAAAGTTAGTAAAAAATTATAGAGTATAAAAATAAAAGAGATAGGCATTAAGGTACACGAGCACCTTTCAAACTCGATTTTCGATGAAAATTTCGATTTTTTTTTTTTATATCGTTTTAAAGTCCGATTATTTATCTTTCTAAACGCGTTTAAATTTTGTTTCTATCTTTTATAGAAGCAAAGTTATGGCTATTTAAATTGTGCTGACAGTCACATTTTTTTGAAACCGAAACTAGTATGTTTACATTTATTTTTCGCTTATTATGAGCGTTAAAATTTTTCAAATGAAAATAATAAGAAATCTGGCAACACTACATTTGTTTAATTATCTGGCAACAAATCTAGTATCATTTGTATTGTTTACTTTGTAACGATTGCTTTCATTACTATTTCCAATCCATTTGTTTGGGCCTGAATGGCCGAGTGGCTAGCGCTTGGTACCACAGGTTTCGGGTTCGAGTCCAGGATGTTTGTAGTGGCTCGGAATCCACTTTAAACCGCTTTAACCACTTTTTTTTTTTTTTAAACCACTTTTGTCCCAAATGCTTTAATAATATTTGTTTATTTGAAGATTCAAAATATGGGCTGTGCTCCCACTTCACTTTGAAGTGTGGTAAGTGTGATTTTTAAAAGGGTTTTCTTCAACCCAGAAAACACTAAATGTTCCTGAAGTAAATGCAAGATTTGTCTATGGCATGAGGCAAAGGTTTTTCTTCAGCTTATAAATTTTGTACAACAATGAATTTGCCAGCACTTTCAAAATCAGGTTATAAAAAGCATGAGCACAAACTTTTGAAAGTTGTGACAGATGTAGCAGAAGATTCTATGTGCAATGCAGCTAAGGAAGTTGCAGAAACTTTTAACCGAGATGAATGTGTTGTTTCTGTAGATGGAACATGGCAACATAGAGGACATACTTCATTAAATGGCTGTGTTGCTGTACTTTTCATTGATACTGGAAAAGTATTAGACATGGAAGTTATGTCTTCGTACTGCCCCACCTGCAGAAAACTACGAAAATGCATAAGGATGCTGAATATGTTGCTTTAAAAGCAGATCATATATGCCAATGCAACTATGAAGGCTCTTCTGCCAAAATGGAATCTATTGGGGCTCATAGAATATTTTCAAGATCGGTGAAATCTCGACAGTTGAAATACACAACTTATTATGGAGATGTTGATTCCAAAGGGTTTTTGTCGGTGCAATACATTTATGAAATAAACGGTGTATTGAAACTAGAATGTATTGGCCACATACAAAAAAAGAGTAGTTTCAAGACTGCGTAAATTAAAATAAAAAACTAAAGGTCTATCTGGTAAAGGTAAATTGACAGATGCCTTTATTCATAAACTAAAAAATTATTATGGCATTGCAATACATAGGAATGTAGGCAATTTAAAAAATATGCAGCAAAGTGTAATATCAGCATTATTCCATTGTGCATTGAACAAAAAAAATCCATGCATGGCCAGTGTCCCATTGGGAAAGAAAGTTGGTGTTTTAATCAGCAAGCTATAGCTAATGGGAAAACCCTCAGTGAAAAATACACTGGTCTGCCAAATAATATTCTGAATATAATCAAGCCAGTGTGTTTAGAGTTATGTTCAAGAGATCTTCTGCAAAAATGTCTGCATGGTAAAACTCAAAATGCAAATGAAAGCTTTAACTGTACTTTATGGCGAAGAGTGCCGAAAGAAGTTTTTGTTTGGCTGAAAACTGTTAAATTAGGTGCCTATGATGCAACAATTAAATTTAATGAAGGATATATGGGCTGCCTAAAGGTGTTTAAAAAGCTGAACATAGAAAATTCTGGATTTTTTACTTTAAAAGGCTACAAACATCATGATAACACCAGAATTCAAGAATCCAAACGGTTATCAACACCTTTTGTAAAGAAGCACAGAAAAATTTTGAGAGCAGCGAGAAAGAAAAAGACAGTTTTATTTAATGACAAAGAGGGTGAAACTTATAAAACAGGAGGATTTTAACATATACAATTGTATTTTAAAAATTTATTTACATTTAAAAGTTGTTTTGTGCTATAACACAAAATGTGTTTTTATGCTTTTTGTTTCCATATGAAACACCATAACTAAAATAATTTTGATCCAAATGTCACAAAAAATTGGTATAAATATTTATCATAAGTGTTTACAGGGAATAGACCTTGGAAAAGATTCTAGCTACATAAATATTTTTTATTTTAACTGTTAAACTTGAAAATGCATGCAAATTTTGGAAGAATTTTGTGTCGACAACATTTAAACCCATACAAAATAATAAAGATACAAATTTACCAGAGGTCTATTCCCTGTAGAATGTTAGTACAAACCCATACAAACTTAGAAATTTAAAAAATATTAATTTTATTTTGAGTTATCATGCTTTGTAACAGTATCAATTTTTGGCCTATAAAATTAAAAAAAAAAAAAAAAAAAATTATTAAATTAGATGAGTTTTTAGATGTATTCATTCCAAAAATGTGTGCAAAGATAAAATATTTTAATAATTTCAAAAAAAACCACACATATATGTATTGTAACCGTGCTTCTACCTACCATGTTCCTCCTATGCACTGCAAGAGCGCCCCTTGAGGCGCCCTAGTGAAAAGTTCAGTTGGCAATGAACCTCCTGCCCAAGAGGACGTACTGTGCAACCTGCACTGAATAAATATCTCTCATCCTGAGAGCTAGAAGTGGAATACTTCCACTCATCTTTTAGTGTATACCGTTAAATATGCTACCTGTGTGTTAAATATTGTTCATTGTAACTGTAGTAGTTGTGTGCAATAAATGTGTTATTGTACTTGGGACTCATTTTGTCCACACTCTAACCAAACAGCGATACATCTACTACAAAAAGCAGCCCCTGAGGCTTCTTGAACCTGCCCACTACAATATATATATATTTAATGTTTTTAATATAATTAATGATGGATGATTACGAATTTTTTTGTGAATGTTTTTTCTTTTAACAAACCAAGGAGCGTCAACAATTGAAGTGAGACTTTTATTTCGATATTCTTAAGCAATACAATCTAGTGGATGAAGAAGAATTTCTGAGCATTGCTTGCCGCATGTGGTATCCTGCTGAAATATGGCCGCAGGAAAGCCTTGAGCTTGAGGTTAGACGATACGCTTCAAAATTTCAGAGAAGTTATTATTAAATTATTTAATAGAAAAAATATATATTAAAATTTTCTCTGAATTTTGTTTTGGTATGCTAATTTTACATTAAATATGCTATATAATTAAAATACGAATTATTTTAAATAAATGATAGTAGGAAATAAAAGATTCATTTAAAATCATCAAATGATATACAAGTTTTGATTCAGTACGAAAAAAAAAATGCTTATATGTTTCCAATAAGTTATTTCTATTTGTATAAGCAAAATGGTGTTTTTTAGTTTTAAAATAAAATCTAAAATTATATGTATCCGACTTTAGAAAAAATACAAAATGTAGCATAAAAAACCCGCACTATGTCATGCATAAGGAGAATAAACAATAATTACGTATAGATAAATGATGGATAATGCCATAAATAAGTTTTTAAATATTAATTAACAAATCTAACTTTTGAGAATATTATTATTTCTCAATATAACACAGTGGTAAATTTTATGTGGAAAACAAATATATTTAAGAAATTCAGTTCAAGTAATAAATAAGAAATAAAGAATTGCTGTATACCTTCAAATGACATATTACAGATAAGTTTTAAAATATTACTAAAAATAAAATTATTTAAAAATTTTGTTAATATTTAACAAAATAAAAAAAGGAACAAACAAAACATATTAGTCGTTGAGAGAAGATAAAAAAATTATGCTTGGTGGTGAATAATTTACAAATGTAAAATAATAATCAAATATGGAATTAATTCAAAACAGTTATTGTGGAAACATTTAGTAGTATGTGTTCACTAAGAAATTATTATATGTATAATATATTATATTATACGTTATTTTTCCTTTAAGGGACAATAGATGGCGCCCCGATATCGTTTCGAATCATTTAAAAAGAATTTTCGCCTTATTACACATGTTGTTGATATAACTAATAAATCCTATCACCGGCAAAAAAGGTCATAAAAACAGAACTCTTATAACATTGGTTAATTCTTATCCCCCTCCACTAACGATGTCAGAAGAGACTCATTCCTATTAGGCTATTTTTCAGGCTTACTATATCAAAATAAAGGGAACATTCTCATTTTCAGCGAAAAAAATGCAAAATGTGCAGTTTTTGTAGCAAGGCATGAATTTTGCAGCAGTTTGACGCAGATTTTCCACTCCTGCATTTATGTGCGCTTTTGCAATTTTTAAATATAGCTGTAAACAAGAAATGGCATTTAATAATAATTTTTTATTTCCTAATAAAATTTATCACAGTAAAGTATATTATATCCCATATTTTCTTAATCACATAGACTTGATAGCATTTGTTAGTTATTAATACAATTCTATTCTATAAAAGATGGCAAGTGCATTTAAAAAATATTATATCTAAAATTCTGTTCCCATTGTTTAAATAAATTTATTCTAAAAATTTTCATGTTTATATTAAACAGATGTTGTAAAGTTGTGAATTTCGGTTAAAATTAACAATCATTTACTTTAAAATGGTGTAAAATGATTTTATATACATAATCTTAAAAAGAATATTTCTAAAATCTAATTAATTTAAAGAAGGAAACACAGTAATTGAAAATAAACATTTAACACAATAAAAAATTTGGAGACAAAATAATTTTATTTAGCATACAATTGAATCTAACTAATTAATACAATTTCCTCACCTACAAATATTTAGCATTGTTTATATTTTATTACTTTAAATTGACATTTATTCCAATAAGCAAAATGTATGCATAACATTAAAAAAATATTCAAATTAATACAGTACAAGAGGTGTAAAACAAGTCAAACTTTAATTCTTCCATCAAGCTGTAAAATAATAAGAAAAAAATGAGATTTTTCAAATAAAATAAATCTATTTAAATTATCTAGATACAAAAATCTTAATAAACAAGTGAAAGTTATTGAAGTGATATCCGTCTGTCATATAATGGCAATTCTTGAAAAATAATTAAAAGGACTTTGCTTTATATTTATTCGCTGATGGGGTTATTTAAAACATTGTCGTGTTTAACTCTGAGAAAATTACTGCTCATTACTTCACATAGAAATGATGTATTTTTCATCAACCATTTTATTATTAGTAGATTGGTTGTGGGAAAAGGGATCCTTGCTTATCTCCCTCAGTGTTCTATAACAGCAAACAACTCTCTTTACTAGGATCGTTTAGAAATTCTACTCCCTCAAAAAAAAAAAAAAAAAAAAAAAAAAATGACAGTATATTGCAGTAAAGAAAGTTATTTACCAGATAACTAATTTAATCCTTATCAATAAGAATAAACTTTCGTCATAAAAAATTATTGCACAAAAATGATGAACTCAAAATGCCTGGCATAAAAAAAAAAAAACAGAACTTATTAAATTATTTTTATTTTATTGATTGTAAAGTTAAGTTCCTCAAAAATTTTAACTGAACCATTTTACTCATGGAGATTAAGATGGTTTTGGAGGAATGAATATTGCAAATTTCTTAAGAAAATCATTTGTTAAAACATTTTATCAATTGGATACAATGAACAGCATTTGATACAATTAATAGCATAAAAAATATTATTTATTTAAATTTAAAAATATATCTGATAAGCAATGATAGTAATCAGCTTAGATTTTCAATTTAATTCTAAAAACTCAAAGAGAAAAGTGATAGAGGATAAAACTATTTTTTGCTTTCATTGCTGAAAGGTTGCAGAACTGCTTTGAAAATAGTTCTATCAATGGATTATTATATTATCAAATTTTAATGAGCTGAACAAATTTAATACAAAATGCCACATAAAAGTACTTTTTATAAAATGTGCATTGCTCATAACCAAATTCTGAGATTAAAAGATATTAATTCCAAAATATTTACAAGTATATATATATATATAGCAGCACAGACACTGCTGCAAGTCATGGTAGTGAACTAAGTGGCTTTTCCAGGACATTGAAAATATCCTTTGTCTTCATAATTAATTTATTAATAATAATAATTAAGATATTTAAAGGATATTATACTATTTAAACTTAAAAACTTTCGATTTTTTTAAAAGATGTATGCTATGCTCTAGTTTATGCTGAAAATTTTGTTACGAAGTTTTTGATAGTATACCAAAAACTTCCAAAAATTTTTTTTTTAAAAGGGATGTTTACAAATATTCAGTCTTGAAACAGTCGCTATAACACCCATCACGTTTCCATGAATTGAGATAAAGCAGCATCAGAGAGCATAAATCTCAAAGCACCTAGTCAAGCCACCCATTGTATTAGTTTCACTTCTGTTAAAACTCTTAATTATTTTATTATTTATTTATTTTACTCCTTTTCAATAGTCTTATGATTTAATTTTTAATTAAAATGCAGTGAGAACGACTCCATCATATGAAATACGATTAACAAGAAGCTTGTATCTTTCAGAACACAAGTTGCCGCAGAGAGTTTGAGAAAAACATAGCATGAATTCAAATACTAGCCTTTTGACTGTTAGTGACATGGTAGACAAGAGAGTAATTTTTCTCAGGTAAGAGTATTCACTTGATTGGAGATGAATGTGGAAAGTCATTAAAAAAGAAATAATGTCCGTATTCTGTAAAAGCTGCGACTCCTATACAGTTGTCAGATTTGAACCAAAGTAGTCAATTAGACATACACCTATTAATGAAAGGAAACATATGGTTCTTCTGGTCAAATGGAAATGAAAGGAATGCTTATAACTTTTCAGATATCCAAGACATTGTACAGTACCAAATTATAGAATTATTATATTATTCATCACTGTATGATGTAACACAAAAATACATTACCAAAAGCTATCAGGGATTTCATAAAGCCAGTAATTGCAAATTTATCAAGTTTTCAGTTGCTAAAACAGTGCCTTGGAAGGAAATACAAAATCTGAACGAAGTGCTACATTTGATAACTTGTAAATATTGTCGAAAAACTTTTAGCTGTTGTATGACATTTTCACAAATTGCTACACATGTAGCAAATATGTTTTTAATGATGGTTTACAAAGCTATTTGACACTAACACAACAACTTCAATTTAAAATGAAAAATACTTATTTTTAACTAGACCAAATTAAATGATATTATTGTTGAAAAAAAATCCTCATTTGAGGCCAGCAAAGCTAAAAGAAGGAAAAAATTGTTTGACATGAAAATCTTCATATGAAGGAATGATAAACTTATACTTCTGAGACCTTTTGAAAACTACAAGTTCATTTATTTATGTTAGTATGGAAATTTACCATAGCTTTTTTCTCATTTTGCATATTTTGAGCTTGAGTGCAGACTAATTTAAAAACTAATACACCTAGAATGTTGAAATGTGTTATACATCTTAATTGTACTCTGCTTTTAAATTTATTCATCAATTTAATGCTACAAAATTACTTTATGTATGTTTGACAGAAATTTTATCTTTAAAAGCTTTTTAACCTAAAAATATTCTTGTCTTTATTTAAATAAAGATTTCCTCTCTTTTTACACTTAATTGGGGAGAAGTTAGAAAATCATAAGTCACATAAATATGACATTGAAAATTGTAGTAAAATGTTCAAAGCTCCTTTAGATACGGACATGCATTCTTTTATTATAGGAATCCAAAAGGTTTCAAGGGACAATTCTCATGTTTAATACACAATCCAAGATAAGTGGATAAAACTACTAATTCTTCTTCATCAATTAATATTAGATAATCAACATTCACAGATTTCATCACAATTACATAACTTACAGATGGCAGAGTCTCATAGGCTGCAATGGGTATATACACATCATTGAAAGTAATCAAATAATATCTTACAGAGGAGTGAACTGAGAACCATAACGTAGCAATAAATTACAGAAGTTTAGTAGTTAAATGTAACTGTTATTAGAATATGTATAACTAAATTTAATAGGGTTAGTATAGTAATCGAAATTGATAATTATAGGCCGAAAACACAGACGCAACAAAAGAAGAATCTGACATATACAGATACATATATATAGTATACATATACATTTTTATTAAAATATTGTAAGTTAATCTAATTTTAATGAACTGAAAAAAAACAAATTCTTTCGAGAACTTTCAAGAATACTTTTACAAAATATTTTTATCGATTGCAAATTGCTGAGTTAAAAGAAAAAAAAAATATAAACCATATGATTTTTTTATTTTTATTGAAATATTGTAATAATTCTAATCTAATTTTAATTAGATTAGCAATTGTAATATTGCTAATCTAATTTTAATGAACTGAAAAAAACTTATTTTCTTCGAGAATTATCTAAAATTCTTTTACAAAGCAATTTTATTCATCGCAAATTACAGAGTTAAAAGGAATATATATATATATATATAAACCATATGCAATTTTACAAATAACAAATACTTTATAAATAACAAATGTAAAATAAATCATACCTAATACAAACAAGTTCTGTCATCATCATTTTAGTTTGTGTCTTCAGGTGAATCTTTTGAGGATCTCTTATCCTTTTTAAATAAATGAATAAACATAATATTATGCTTTTCATACAAAACAAATAAGTGAGATGAAATAAAATGAAAAATAAAAGTAAGGAATTCATAAAATATAATCAAAATAATTCTCAAAAATCTTGCGTTTTTGGAATGCATATTTAATGCATACGAATACTACTGTGTCCAAAAAATAAGACCAATTTTCAATTTAAAATTCCGAGGGCTTGTGGAATTTCAATTTATTTTTCTTTTTTAAGTTCCTGACACTGTCATTGGCCTCTGTGTGAAGTCAAAATATTCATTAGTGTCATTATGCTTGGCTTTGTGAGATGCTAAAACTTCTTCCTGAGATATTTGAAATGTCTGAATTAATTGAAGTGGAACTACCCTGCATCTGCGTATCTTATGCGAGAAAACCCGGAAACCTTCCACCAGGTAGTCCAGCTAACGAGGCAAAATGCTGAACATCACAACCGTCATGTAGTTTTCCTGTTTTTGAAACATTTTCTACAACAAAGGCACCAACTGATTTAAACTGAGCCCTAATACTCACCAGTGTCAGACATTGCCATTGAGCTGAGTCTGACAAGTTTTAAAAGTACCTAACCAAAAACATTTGCTTTAAAATAAAATTTTATTTGTCGTGGTATACAAACAACATAAATTTGTTTTCATATTTATTTTAGATTTAATTAAGTTTCAAAGTTGTAAAAATTCTCATACACCTTCATATCATTTAATTACATTGCAATTTAGGGTTGGTAACTACAGTATCATGTCAATTAATTGGAACATAACTGTTTTTGTTTATTTCATAATTTAATGCAGTTTTTTCAACAACAAAATATTTTAAATTTAATTTTTGTATTGAATTTAAAACAATAGTATTTTAGTTAAATAAAATATTGTGATTTCTGTTAAAATATAGTGATTTAATAACTTCCTTTAATGGGGAAATTTTGATGAAGATATCCTTCTAGAATTAGTTTGGAATTAGATAGTTTGATAAATTTGAAATCAGTAAATAAGGTATAAATCAGCATATAAGTACAAGAATGCGCGAATATAAAACGTAACGGAAAAGACCATGATAAGAAATGCCTAGATTTGCTCAGAAAAAGTAAAATAGATCAACAAAGAATTTCAATCAATCTAAACTGTGAAATTCGATCTTCTGGAATCGATGTGTACGTTTGTGCTGTAATAAAGCACCTTGTAACTGGCAAAAAGGCCAAAATTTAATGAAAACAACTTTCATTCATTGCCACGGGGAAGAAGCTCTTTATTTTGGCAAAAAGAACTTTCATTCGACAATTGATAATTGTGAAAATCTGTTTTTGCGTTTAAAAAAAAAAAAAATGGGTCTTATTTTTGGACACAGTAGTTTATAATTTAATAAATCTATTACTATATTGTAATGTAACCGATCTTTAATGGTTGGGAGAAAAAAAACCCCACAAACTTGTCAAAATTTGAATAAAGTTGACTTTTGTTTAATAATTTTATAAGAAATCACAGAAATAATAGAAAAGAAAAAGATATTATGAAGCACGTCTTTGAAATAAATTTCTAATTTTATGTTATTTAAATAATATGTAAAATAATACATGCCTGATAGCTACTTTTCTGGCTTTCATACTCATCATCAGTTTCTTCAGATGGAAATATATTATCCTCCTTTTAATTAAGAAATAAAAATGATTTTCATACATAATTACAGAGATAAAAAAATGAAAAATAAATTTATCAAAATAAGGAAATCATAGCTTTCTTTGTTTAATTTACTATTAGTAACTCGACAAAGCTTGTTTAAAAAAAAATATATATTTATATATGAAAAAATACAGAAAACTTAATATAACAGGAGAGAATTGGGTAAGGGACTTTACAGAAACATTCACAGTTTGTAAAGTAAAACCCTATAAATATAATTTTCTATATATAAATTATATATATGTATGTTTAAAAATAACTATTAAATCTTTTGAAATGCTGCATAAAATTGTGTTTCTACTGTTGAAAAACCTGATATAATAATAAATGTATAAAATTATTAGTATATTTTGATATATAAAAAGTTACAGAGTTCAAATTAAAGAAAATATAGTATAACAATAAGGAAATCGTATTAATTTAATAATGTGAATCCATCGATAATTTTAGGTACTTAAAAAATAAATTTATTAATGGATTATAAGGCAATAAAATATTAATGAATTGAAAAAAATTAAATAATTTGAAATTTTACATAAAATTTCTTTTTCAGAATATATATATCCATAATTATGAAGATAAAGTACAAAACATAGATACTTTTAAGTAATTTGCTAAATAACTCAATTTAATTTAAAAAATATATTTTTACTATAGTTTTTTTTAGTTTGTTTAATTAACACTAAAATAATGCACTCCACATATAACTTAGGCATAATTTTCATGATTGTCATTATATACCTCATGTAAACTTTCTAGAAATATCTCATCCTCTATTTGGTTTAGTGAATAAATATATACTTTTAATATTTTACTTACAGTACTTTGCATACTTTGAAAAAGATAAAAGCACTTAATAAAACCAAATGTTAAGCATATTTAATATTCATATTAAAAATGACAATATTAGACAAAATTAGTACCATAAATAAATTGTACAAATGACTATTAGCATCGAAATATCATTTGAATAACATTCTTAGCTACAAAGGACAAATTCATATCCTGAAAATAATATATTTTAATGGGGAAAATAATCCTAATCCTTTATTGTAAGATACTTTAATGAAGTAAATATTTGATAGCTTTCAATTCACAACATTAACTTTTTATGTACTACAATGGATAAATTTTAGTGAGGGATGGGCAACAAATAGCTAATTTAAATATTTAAATCATTTTGCAAGTTACATGCAGTATCTATCAAAACACTTTATTTCTTTTTGCCATCAAAATACATTTAATTAAGTGCAATGGAATATATTTTTGTTATTACAGTGTACATTTATATATCATTATGTTCTTTTATTCTATTTACTTTAAGATTTATAAAGCAATTTGATCTCTTGACAGAAAATATGAAAATGTACATTCATTTCTTAAAAAGATAATATTAGTTTTCATACTGTAACAAATCGATCGAAATCTTCAACATCTTTAGACCTCTTATCATCAAAGAGCTTTTTAGTTGGAGTGGATGGCAATAAATTATAACTATGGTATACTCCTATACCACTTGAAGTTGATGGACTATCCATTAATAAATTTGGTTGGGCAGATTTTATATCACAGCTATAAAATTTGCCTGAAGCTTTTTCTACAGCAGTAAATTTCCCAGGCTTTTTGCTTTTCTCAGGGGACTGGTTTTCCTCCTTATATCTGTCAAGCGAGAAAAATATATGAATTAAAAAATTTTACAAATTGAAAGAAGGT
>BPLQ01010123.1:573-16813 GCA_021605075.1 Caerostris darwini
AACCTTATTGGTACTAGTTTGTGTCTTAAATTGGTTAAAAATAAGTAAAGCCTGCAAGAATTTTGATGTAGTCTGACGATTTACAAGTGGAAAGAATAAGCAAGCAACGGAACTACAACAAAAGTGCTGATCAGAAAAAGGTAATACAATGAAATAATGTGACGAATACTTGTCACGTGGATTTTCAGTGACTGAAAATAAAGACCATCTAAAACCATCCTGCATTTTTCATGAAGAGATTTTGTCAAACGCGTTAGAAACTAAACATCAAATTTGTAAACATAAAGACGCTAGTTTTTTCGGCGACCATCTAACATTCATTACATAATCTAAAATCTATTGCATAATATGGAAGCAAAGGTAATGAGAAAGTGGTTGAAGCGTGGTAAAAAAAAATAAGTTATCGTATTGCTAAAAGAGGTAAACATCACGCAATTACAAAAAGTGCTTTGGGCACTGGCACTTAATCTTAGATCGATACTTTAATATAGGGGATTTTTTTTTTCTTACCCACAAAACTTTGCTGTTTGTTTAGAGGCAAAACCATTTCCTTATCTTACAATGTCGCAACTTTTGCAACTTTATATACCTATATATATATATATATTTTCTTCCATTTCAACACCTTTAGACAAGCTCCTATTTCTCCCTTGAATTACTGTGGTTTGACATTTATTTCTCATATAAACTCGCCTACGCACCCTATATCTTTCTGTTGCTACTTTTATAAGAGAAAGTTTTTATTCCTACCGCATGCACTTACTGGCCGGGATTTAGGTATGCAAGTATTGAGATGCACATCATGCACGTCATTTTAAATTTAAAATAACTATAAACACTACTTCCAAATTCCTGGCATTTATACTTTTTTGGTCGCTTTATTTGTAATATGTTCCAAAGTATGTACTTAAAATAATGTATGTACAATACTTTGCCTTACTAATACTTACTTACTTACTTACTTACTTAATACTTTGCAATACTCTTTAGTAATTTTTGGAATTCAAACATATGAATGAATTAATACATTTCTTAAATTAATAAAAAAATTAGAATTACTTTAAAATTCATGAACTTTATTATAATAAATATATTGCAATTAAAATGAAAGTAAAATATTCTTTTAAAAACGTGGACAATGCAAAATTGGAGACCCCAATGATAATCATAATGTATATTAAACAGTTAATAACGACACATTACATTTGTTATAGATTTCTTTTTGAGAGGCCATAACTATCTATCAATATCAAGACAATATATACGAATGATTATGTCATAACTATTTTTCTACAAATCAACATTCAAAAGTTTGTTTCTTTTAAGTGCTAGAAGAATTCTCTTTGAGAAGTGTAAACTATTGCATTGTAATAATCATATAATCGATTCTAGGAATTTTCTTATTTCTCTGTTTTTTTCTATTGGACAATAAATCGATCCGTTTCTATATTTCTAATAAACCAGAGTTCCAATATCGCTGGTTATATGCATTGCTGTCAATATTCCAGAAAACAAATAAACGGTGAAAATGTGGTAGAATTTATCTCATCAACAGTGGGTTTGCCTATAAGTAATTTTACCTGTTTTCTCTGTCAGAGCATGCAAATGTGAGTCAGTTATTTTATTAAAGTCTTTTCAAAGTTCATCATTCTCTTTACAGGAAATGGTGTTGACAAACCATAGTGATATTACCTCAACAAAAAATTGTTATTCTATAGGCTGGATGCTAATAACAAAATATTTCAGCATTAAAAAAAATGTAATATAATATTTTCAAAAAACTTATTTAATTGTTTTGGGTAGTCATTGTATACACGGATACATTATTGTAAGGAATATATAACTGTTAACTGTCAACTGGCTTACCGATTACGCAGTATCAATGGGGATATACCCCTTAACCTCCTGGTCTTAATTTATAAATATATATACTCACGATTTTAATTGGCTGCTTAAGGTTAGTATAGAGATGCAAAATAAAGTTTGTAAAAATTAAAATATGGTACTCAAAAAATTAAAAAAATACTAGAAATAAATAAAAGTAAGATAAAAAATAAAAAGTTAAAATTAAAATTAAAAGAACTTATGTTAAATATCGATACAGTTAGGGACCAATTGTCGATGCCATAAAACTATTGAGAATGATAAAATTATTGTGATATGCTAAACGCTTGGGATCCGTAATGATGATCTGAAAAGGTAAAAACATTAAACCCTCCCCACATACACACACAAACAAGTAATATAGAAAAAAAAATTTATGTCAATTCCTACTTCTTTTTCGCTATATTGCAGAAAGTCCTTTATAAATAATTTTTATTCATTTTTTTTAAAGTTTATCTGCACATCTATTGGTAGATATATGCAACTTAAATCTAAAAAAAACTAAAATGAATTAATTAAATTTAATTACTGAATTAATATTTGAAAAAAATACATTAACATTCAGTGTCATCCACTACAAGTTCAAAAAAAATGTATTTGAACTGGAGTGGATGAATAAAAAGTGTTTTATGAACGATTGAAAATTTGAGCAAGATATATATATAGGGAGAGTGTGAGCTAATAGAAGGAATTGAAAAAAGCCCGATCTCAGAACCGAAGTTCTGGTATTTTTGCAAGGAATATATAAAAATGTCACTTAGATATAAAGTATTTACGAAAACATTTCTCAAATGGCCAATCTCTTTGCCAGTTAACTCACTCGATAACCTTCAATCGAGCCAAGTAATGATCACGAAATCCTGACCCAGATTACCAAAAGAAAGCAAAAGCATTGAAAGCTCATTAAATCTTTTTCCATGGAAGGGAGCGCTGAGTAATCCTGCCTCCATTTTTTTTTATCTATTAATCGATGTAATCTGAAGAAGTAAATCTCTCAGAAGGGATTTACATTGTTGCATTTTCTTCTGTTGTTAAGAAACTAGAGAAGTAAATGTTCATGTAAACACAAATCATGCGAGTTTTCTTTTGGTCCACGTAAAACTAAATCAAGTGAGTTTTTTTCTGTCTCAAATAAACTCATATTACATGAATTCTCTTAGGTTAATATAAACTCAAAACACATGAATTCTCTTTCGTCTCAAATAAACTTAAATCACATATGAGTTTTCTTGTGCCTCAAATAAACTCAAATCACGTGAATTCTCTTTTGTCTCAAATAAACTTAAATCACGTGAATTCTCTTTAGGTTCATACAAACTCAAATCACGTAAATTCTCTTTTGTCTCAAATAAACTTAAATCACGTGAATTCTGTTTAGGTTCATACAAACTCAAATCATGTGAATTCTCTTTTGTTCCAAATAAACTCAAATCACATGAGTTTTCTTTTGTCTCAAATAAACTCAGATCACGTGAGTTTTCTTTTGTCTCGTATAAACACAAATCACGTGAGTTTTCTTTTGTAACGAATAAACTCAAATCACGGGAATTCTCTTTTGTTCATATAAATTCAAATCACTTGAGTGTCTAGTTTTATACTGAGTGGACTATTTATTACGATCGCTTATACATTACTCTTATTAATAACGACACAGTTTCAGCGGTGTATTGTAAAAATTCGATTAAATTTACAAAATAATAGCATAAACTCCTAACTTCTAGAAATTAACAAACGTTGATATTTCTACTAGATAATAATAGTAATGCAGTTGATTTAACCAAAATGCCTGTTCAAAGTCATGTAATAAACTTAAAGAGGAGCAATTGTAATGTTACACATAGAAATTATATTCAAGTATATATACTCAATATATCATGTTATAATGAGAAGTAATAATTAAGAAAAGATGTTCAGATACTTTTACATAAAATTTTACCTACTGCATAGTACAGATGGTTATTATAATAATGGAAACACCTGGGAATAAATGTGACATTTAAGAATGCACTTCGTAAGCATTAAAATGTAATCTAAGATTAAAAAAAACATTTTAATATAAAAAGTGCATATCATGGTAGTATGAGGTAGCAGCTTTACTGAAGTTTTCTACATCTTGGATTTTTGTCAAAAGTGTAAAATATCAGACCTCACAGACTTTCAAAGAGTCCACATTGTAGAAGCCTAATTAGATGGAGCAACTGTGACCGAAACATCCCAGCTTTTAGGCGTTTCTAGAGGTACGGTGTCTAAAGTCATGACAGCGTACACACTGCGGCATGACAAGCCCGGCAAAGCAAAAGAGTGGACGGAAAGAGAAACTGAGTGAAAGAGACAGACGGGTATTGAAACGGATTGTGATGTTTCAAAAGCAAACAACTGCAGCAAAAGTGACCGCAGAGCTCAATCAGCATCTGGATTCTCCAGTGTCAATCATTACAATTAGAAGGTACATTTATAAACAGGGCATTTACTGCAAAGCAGCCATACCCAAGCCACTTGTCACATCTGTTAATGCCACACGTCCTCTACAGTGGTGCTACCATAAAACCTGGTCGATTGACAAGTGGAAGACAGTTATAGGATCAGACGAATCATTTTTCAGACTTTTACAGTATAGACACGTTTTAGCAGACCAGGTCCATCCTATGAAGCAAATTTTGTTTCCTGCAGGACATGGAGTTTTCCAGGATAATAATGATGCTTTTATTCATGCAATGGAACCTGTCCAATGATGGTTTGATAAACACACGGATAAAGTGAAATATCTACCTTGGGCGCACAATCTCCCGATATCTCTTATTTGACTCTCAGCAATTTTTGCATTATTTAGACAAGACTATCCTTGTCCAAAATGTAACGCCATTTCATTTGAAGTAAAAGTCGCTTTTTTTTATTCATCGCTTAATTGATAAAATATTAATTCCAGACAGAAGCATTCATATATAGGTTTAATTAACATGCTAGAATACAAATTTGTGCAATTTAGATGTAGTAAAATTATTGAGTATGTTACAAAAAAAAATTATTATTAATTGAAAATTGAGTATGTTACAAAATTATGTAAAAATTAATCTGAGAAGATTGAAATAAAATATCAATGCTAACGTATTGTAATTACAAAAGCTATTAAATTTCGATGCGACTCGGTGCTCCAAATAACATTCGATTATATGCCATGTCTTGATAAGCATCTAAAGAGTTATGGAATTCCAGTAAATAATCATCGGACGTCTTGTACTAATTTGCAGGAATTGAAGTAATGTATCACGACTGCTATTTATTCAACTCTCCTCAGATGCTTGTATTAAATTCAGTATCCCTTAGATGTACTACGAGAATCGAAAATGATTACAGTGTTATTTAACGTAATTAACATAGTAATATATCTCTCTAACTTACGATTGTAATAGTGTAATGCATATATATATTATCTATAATTTTATCTAGTCATTACGTTGTTAACATTGTAATGAGCCCGATTCGGGGATCAATGACAACATGCGAAGCTAGCGAAGATTATGGCTCAAGTTCAATCCGTTGACGGCTTTTTTGTAGATATTGTTGCAAAAAAAGGGAAACTTAATGACGTTTGTGATGTTAATTCTCTTGCGTCGTTAGTCCGATTATCTTATAGGAGTTTTCCGGATTTTCTCTTATACGATACGTAAATACGGATAGATCTTCAGGAAGGCCCTGTCCTCCTTCAGCGATACGGAGCCAAGTCAGACTTCTACCTACGGGTGCTCCATCACAACAAAAGCTGCCCTAACTTTCTTTCCTTCCATGAGAACATACGCTGGTTCATGGACTAGATGTTGCTGTCGACCAAGTGGGATGAGAAACAACCTGATGATAACAATGTCAATAATCAAAAATGATTACTGCGACATCAAAATAATTATTTTTGTTACCGAAATAAAGAAATTTTATTCATATTTTATGCGGATTTTATTCTTGCATTCTTTCGACAAATAATTCTAAGACACTCCAAACTTCTTTCATTTAAATATGATATTAATAAATACATTTTTCCCATTACATAATAATCCAAATAAATATTCTTTTCCCATTATACAGTCCTCCAAATAAATAGCATCAGTTATTCTCTTTTATTGCTGTACTTCATGCCTTAAGACTCAATTTATAAGAAAAGAATTACTCATTCGAGTTCCATACAAAAGACCAAGTAAATGTCCCTTATCCAGCTATGGCTTATGACTTTTGAAAATGTTCATCTTGTTTTGAAACCATTTGTATAAATCGATTTTTTTTTCTCTCTCGAATAATTTCTCTCTGGAAGAAGTAGAAATTTCGAATTCTTTCTAAGTAGATTTCGAATTCTTAAAATTAATTTATTTATTGATTCTTGATTTTTTTTTTTTTTTTACAAAAAAATTGTTTTTGTAAAAATATTTTTGTTTTTAAAATTTTTTTTTTTTTTTTTTTTTTAATTTTACAAATTCTGACAATTTGTTTGGTTTGTTATAAATCTTTTAATTAAAATATACAGTCTACGAAATTCTAAGTATTGTAGTTAGTGTTCCTGGAATCTCCAATTGAATTGTATTCGAATTATAAAATAAATTTTTTTAAGAAAGAGTTTTAGGTTTCAAGAAAAAAATAATTTATTTGACAATTTTATAATTCACTGCACAACAAAAGTATATTTCTGAACTGCAACTTAGTTAAATTTTTTAAAAAATGAAAGAACACTTTCGAAGAAATGATATTTCCTTGTGTTCCAAGAAATAATTGTCTAGAAAAGAATACATTAGTTACGAATGCATTACTTCTAATTAATTAAATTAAATCTTTTTCTGTTTTTTATATGATATAATTTTTTTGTAGAAGGAAAGCAATATTTAACAATAATATGTGAAATTTTATTTCATTTACTTTATTTGTTGCAAAAATATTATTTATATTAATATTTTTTTATCAGCAATATTTTATATTACAAATATTCTATACATATTTATTACCATTTCTTATTTTTAAGCAGATGTAACCCTGCTTCTTCCTACGCATTAGCAAGAGTGACGTTCAGGAGAGATGGTCAGTTGGCCTCAAGACTCTTACCCCAGAGGAAGTACAGCGCAACCAAGCCCTTCTGTTCAGAAACGTTTAGTTTATAGTCTCTCATCCCGACAGGAAATTTAGTCTGCGCACACCGGCACATTATTTGGCTTATTGACTTTCACCCAGAGGGGAAATATATTTCGAGCCCCCTACGCGTCACCGAATTTCTGATTTACGGTTTAGAAGTGGAATAACGAATCCACGAATCAATAATTATCTGTCTTTAAATGTGTTAAATATTTATGCTTCTAATAGCATGTATGTGGTGTCCTGTGCGTGTATGAATAAAACTGAGTTCCTCAACATGTGTCTCAAGTATCTTAGTTACAATCTGGCTGCCCACACTGCACACTACACACTTAGAAATTTGCATAATAATTTTTAATGTCAATCTTAAGCTTAATCTTTTTCCTAGTGAATAAATTTTACATTTATTGTATTTGCATACAGAAATAATTTCTCTCTTAAAAAATCTAACTCATTTCGAATTCTTACAAATAATTTATTTATATATTCTTGATTTTTTTTTTTTTTTTTTTATTTTTTTTTTTTTTTTTTTTTTTTTTTTTATTTTTTTTTTTTTATTTTTGTTAATCGAAATTCATAATCCATAAAGATTAAAACAACACAATTTTAAAAACTATGAAGTTTTTTTTTTAAAAAAACTTCATACTTTCGAAAGATTTCTCTATGAAAAAAAGAACAAATGTAAGAAATAAAACTGGAAAAAATATATATATATGTAAGAAATAAAACTGAAATGTGTTGCGAATTTGAATTTATGCTGTATAAACATATTTTGCAGTATAAATATAAATTTTAAAATGCAATTAAATTAAAAATAACACATGGAAATTGAGTATTTATTTTAAATATAAGTTTATCGCAAGAGTGATTTCATGGGAATATTCATCTGCTTTAAATAATAACTTATATCTTCTCTTGTCTCTCATTTTTTGTGGCCGTCACATAGCAAATGCCAGAACGACATCATGCTCACACATAATAAAAGACAGTTTTGATGGATCAATAAAATAATCTAATAACAAATGTCTTTTTCCGTGAATTAGCCAATATATATCGGCAAGACCAATATCATTGGAGTTCAATGAACTGATGACTTATCAGCTCATGTCTTATTGCTTTGAATCAAGTCACGAAATAATTATTTTTACCGAATTTTTTTTCTTGGTTTCTTTTTTTTTTTAAACGATTTTTAGCAAATAGTTGCATTGGATTTATATGTAATGCAGAAAGAATCTATGATCCACAGAACTAGAATTATTTCTGGAAGTTCTTAAAATTTATGTTCTTGTTGCGACTAATCCTCAGTGTCCGGTAGCGTAGGAAGAACACCCCGTGAATACTATTATCAAGGTCTCATCATCAATAGTCTACTCATGGAAGAAAGGAAAGGGGGCAGGTTCTATTGTGATGGAGCACCCATAAGTAGAAGTCTGAATTGGCTCCGAGTCGCTGAAAAAGGAGGGTAAAGTAAGTGCTTACCTGGAGGACAACCCCGCATTTTTGTATCGTGTGGGAGAAAACCTGGAAACTCCCACCAGGTAGTATGACTAACATGGCAAGATGCTGAAAATCACAAATGCCATCGAGTCTCCTCTTTTTTTGAAACAGTGTCTACAAGCACTGTCGCCATCTCATCCTTAATGCTCACCAGTGGCGCACGTTACCATTGAGCCACGAGTCGGGCTTTAAATTTATAATTATTCAAAGTCCATTATTTTCCCACTATTAAAAGTATGCAGCATATAATATTTAATATTTGCAGTATTTTCATTGTAGAAAAATATTTCAGAAAAATTTATAGATCTATAATTCCATTTTAAACTCCCTATTCGTGGATATATCACAATCCTCTTGTCAAATAAAATTAGATCAGGCAATTGTTATTCTATTAATATCACAAATTCTAACAATTTAGACTTTTAATTATAAATGTATTAATTATTAGCCACATTCTCTAACATAGCTTGTTTCCTCGGAGAATTCCCAGTCCGATATGCTTTGCACTTATTTTGAGGTATTCTCCAAGTTTGAGTCTCCAAAATTAAATATCTTTGGAATGTCCCTCTAAAGCATGACTAGTATTCGAGAGATCTCCCTGGTGGTGCCCTATTTTGAGGGCCTTAGAAGCAAATAAACTGACTTTTTCCCAGTGGACATTTGAGGAGTCTCACCTAGTATGAACAAAGGCAAACGATGTTTGGGACCTGCACCAAGTGTAGATTTGCTCAAGCATCGCCCGCTCATATTTTATACTGTCCTGACTTTACAATAGAGGAGAGTTTTTTTCTGAATACTCCAATTTGCCTTTTCTTTATTTTATTTTATTTTATTTTAACCCAATTAACAGAGCAACACACACAAATCCCATATAAATCTATAAAAATCTATCACCCATATATATATGTGTTGTTTCTTATCCTACTTGGTCGACAGCAACATCTAGACGAAGTCCATGAACCAGTGTTAACCGACGAGTCATGATAAAAGGTAAAAAATGCAGCTTCATTTTGTCCTTGAACTTACGGTACAAAACATGGGGCATGAGAAATCTGACTTTATCCAACCCGGTTATACCGCCAGGCACTGGGTACCCATTTTAGTCGCTTTTTACGACATGCAAGGGTTAGAGTGGGTCTATTCTAAGCCGGACCCACACGGGTGGTATATAAAGTAATTTCCAAATCGGTTTATACTGATTCCAAATGAGGTCTTCCCTCAACTAATTCCAATTCCAATCTGAAGCATTCTTCCCCCTCTTTCGGATAGGGAAGATACGTGTTACGGTTTCCCTCTTGCAGGGATTATCAAGTATCCGTGGCTCGAGTTGCCACAGATTCGTTCCCGCCTCCAAAGGTGATAGAACTCGAATCCTCTTCTTTTCTAAGGGGATTATAGCCCTAATCTTGGCTCAGTGGTAGCGTGATTTGTTAGTATGTTGGAAGAATTACGTTTGAGTCTGCTGGTAGAGTCGTTGCAGTCAATGCATTTAGAAATGAGGAAATACTGCATCGATTGTGTCAATGTTTGTAAAACAATTCGTATCGATAGTCTGGCTACCTGTTGAAAGTTTTCCACATTTTGTCCCATATGACATATTTTTCTAGAGGAAGCAGGTACCCCTAAAAGTCCTCGTACAACGTCTTCCCCTCATCTCCCATCAACTGGCTGTTCATGCCATACATCAGTGGAATCCGAGGCTCCATGATGTTTATCCAAACACAATAATATTTGCTTATGTGTTATTTTATCATGAGTAGGACGAAAGTGGATGAACATCTAAAGACTGAATTATTTGAAATTAAGTATTACAACAGCTAACGGTATTAACAGAATAAAACATTTTCAATGATGAAGGACTTGAAAACGCATGTCAAAAGTAAGTAGTTTTAATAAATAATACGGAATAATTCACAAAGATAATAATGCGGAATAATATAAGGAATAATATCCGGTATTATTAATAATAATAATAATAATAATAATAAGTAATAATATACGGAATGAGTAATAAAAACAAAAATATGAAATAAATAATAAAAGTGAAGTAAAGTTATTTTAAGTAATTTTTAAGCAAATTTTTAAAATGTTTATAGTAATATTTAATTAAAAATATTTGTTCAGATAATGAAGTGAAACGTTAAGTGAAAAAAAAAATGTGAAAGCAAGCAAATATCTAGTAATGTAATGTTTACAATTTTATACTTTAAATAAAGAGCAATGTTCTAAGAAAATAATGTCATTTATTAAGAAGTCCTCTACATTTTCAATTTGTTGCAAAAATATAAAAAATAACCAATTCACATAAAATATTTCAGGTACAATTAAAACGATTTATTTATAAATTAATATTTAACTTTTAATTTGTACTATTGGAGATAGCGGAAAAATTTTATGTAATAAAAATTATTAATTTTCATATTATTGCGAAAAACTTCTTACACAAATAGACCAGAAAGTTGTGATGCAAAGAAAATGTAAAGAAATATAAAAATAAAAAAATAAAATTTTTAAAAGCTTAATATTAAAGCTTAAAATGCTAAAAAAATATATATTTCTAGTAATTGTTTGATGTACTGTTTTTTAAATAAAGAATAATCTTCAAAATAAATGAATGAGTTTATTATTACGGGAGTTCTCGGCTTAGGGTGCTGCTAGTGTTTCTGGCGATTTCCCAAATTTTGTGGTTAGTCGGTTGAGTTGCAAAAATAGGAATAAAAATGGGTAAAATTGCAAAATAGGACCATTGGGATTTGATGTCAAAAACTTTTTTTGCCAATGTCCGTCAAGTAACAGGTGGAGATTGTAAGCGAAGTGAATCGCAAAAAGTACCAGAAATTCTGTCACCACATTTGGCGAAGTATCGCTTAGTTGGCTTCACAAAAAAATCACCAAATTCCAACGGCCCCTATTTTGAGATTCGGGCTAAAAATGAGTTGAACTATCAACAAAAATAGAGTGATAAATTGAAAATATCTATATAGTAGTTTTCATCAACATAAAAGCGGTAAAAAGTTTTTTTCAAAATTAGTTATTAGAATTTATTAAAATTCTAATAACTAATTAACATATATGATACATATATGATACAACATATATGATATAAGTAAACATATATGATACAGCTAAATATTTAAAATACTACATATATGTAAAAGTGTAGCCATACTTCCAGGAATACATTTAATTAAGCTTTTATTTCCACAATAACTGATATGGAAATAAATATATTCTTTTGAATAAAATAGAAAACAGCTGAATACAAAAATAACAATATTAATTCTAGTCACAACAAAGCAGCTTCAGATGTAAACATTATAAGAAGCTTGTATATAGTACAGCTTGTATGTGGCTTTTTTTATTCTTTACATATTTGAAAACTTGCTTTTATACTTTGTTTTTTTTTAACATTTCATTCTTAGTATTAAAAGAATAAATAATATATTTGTTCTTAAAAGAATAATATTGAAAATTCTTAGGAGAATAATTTGAATCTGAAAAAAATCTTTCCACCTTAAAAAATACTATAAGCGATATGCATACAATATACAAAATTGTAAGGAACAAAATATTGAAAAAAATTGAATAAAAAAATATTTATAACTATTTGACTCGAGAAAAGATATAAACAATTAATACAACTGTAAATATAATTGAGGATTTGTTGGAAAAATATGCAGTTGTTTGATTGTCATACAAAGATGAATTGCAATTAATAAGGAATGGACCACAAGTGGCATAGATAATTGTTTTGTTCTTTCGTTACATGCATACTATAATCAAAGAAGAATCAATCTATATCATCAGTTTCCTCTGTCCAATGATTCAATTTCAATAATATATGTTATATAGAAGATTAGATTTTAATACACTTTTAAGGTGTGGTAACAACTGACTCACTTTAAAAATGTGGTGGTAAAGTACAATTGTAAGACGCTTTCACAATTAAAATGTGCTAATTGTCTCACGTGTTAGACGCGATGGTGTGTGTGCGTATTGGCTTCTGGTTCGGTTCTTAGTGTGTTAGTTACTAGTTAATTACTATATCCTTCTTTTCGGGAAATGGATACTATTCTACAATATTATCCAGCTCAAAGCATTCGAGAACCAATTGTACCGCGGTTTCGAAAGTACCATAAATGAAAGCGGATCATCATCATTTTGGATTATCGGAGTACCTTGGCCCCACAGGGGCCTTAAACTGCTGCCTTTAGAGTACTGTTGATGATTATAAAAAAGAATACAAATGAAGAAAACATGAAAAATGAACAGGAACACAGAATACAAGATTGTAAACAAATAACTCAGGTAGAGTGGAAAAGATCAGTCGATAAAGAAATAAATTTATAACATTGTAAAATTAATAAAAATATTAGTATTAAAGTTATTATATTTTTTTATATATTTTTAATTAAAAGTAATTAAGATTAAAAATGAGTAATATAAACTAGTTAAATAAGAATAAAAAATACTCAAGAAGAAAGAAAGATAATCGCTTCTACTAATGATGACTAAAAAAACAGAATCTGGCTCGCTGCAAGAACGGTGCTCTTGAAGACTGAGCCAGTTCGTCTAGCGACATGGCACATTGTGAACACATTGCACATAGCACATTGTGTGCACAAATTACAAATTTCATCATTCGTAATTTGTTCAAGACTGTTATAAAATAAATGAAAGTACACACGTTAAGTATCTTTTTTGAAGTACCGCAGTAAAGAAGGTTTTTTGAAGTCTGCCATCAGGCTCCTGGATATGAACCAGGTGTGAGTAAATATTATATTTTCCATGAAATATTTTTAGGAAAAATAAAAAGTAAAAAGTACGGAATATTCAACACATTATCATCAAATTCACGACTTTATTGTTAGTGACATCCCTGTACTTCATCATCATCTACTGTAACTTTTACTTGGTAGGTTCGAAAATTATTATTCATGTTATTATTAATATTGCAGACAATTTAAATATTTGAAATTTTGTTAATATTACGAGGAAATTGAAAGAAAAAAAAATGTGAATGAATGCACGTTCACATTTTCAAATAAACTACTAAAAATAGTTCTTTTAAACATAAGTTTTTAAATGTTCATATCAAAGGAAATAAATTTTCAACTTCAATTTATTCAAATGTAAATATTTTAGAAGCAAATAACAAAAATAAATAAGTGAAAGCATCAAGTTGCTTATCTAAGTTAACGAAACTCAATTACGTATTTTTCGAATGCATTTCAAAAGTAATTAAAGATGAAAAAAGCAAAATATTATGGATTTATTAAACTAGTAGAGATCCAAATCAAGCATGACAGGCAAAGTCGAAAAGTCAAATTATTTCTTAATACCTTCTTCAAAATTATTTTTTATATCCCATAAGCACAGAAGAGGAAATTAGATATTTTTGCTGTTTTTTGACTTCTATAAAAGCAGAAGAAAAAAATTTTTTTAAAATATTTTCAAATTTACAAGTAATTAGTGATAAATTTTGCAAAGCATAAAATATGCGCATAAGTTATCTCAAATATGAATACATCTCGAAACTTATGCATTATGCTACTGAAAAACTAATCTAACATTTACTATTTTTTTTCTTTTTTCAAAAAAAGATAAAAATTTAATATTAGAATATTAGAATAACAGATTCACTTAAATATATTCAAATGACTCCCACTTGTATTAAGACACTTTTTTTCAGATTTATTTGCAAAAAATAATATTAAATTCTAATTACTGAAGTTTACTTTTTAAGAAATCAATTTATCCGTTTCCAAGACCCATTAGTTCTGAAAGATTAAATTCAAACTATTGATTAAAAAAAGCTTTAAAAACTCTTGTTTCTTATTTTGGAGCTCACGAGACATTTACCAAGTTAAGGATTAAGAAAAATTCTGTTCGGAAAGAAGTCCAAGATATTTATATTATTATTATGATATATATATTATTGCTTTGGTAGATAATAGGGTAGGATAGGTTAGGGTAGGATACGATACGATAAATCTGTAAACCAGAGTGTCTTTCGTTGGGCTGTTCGTTGGAATTGCATGGATTCACATACAGTAAGCGTAAATTGTATTATGTCAAAAGTCTTATAGTGAAAAAGTGTTATAGTGAAGCATTTTTGTTGGAGATGCTAAAATTATAAGAACAGAATGAAATATATTAATAAAACTAATTATATTTTTAATTAATTAATAGCTGCAAGTCTAGAGAAAAAAATGTGTATATCAAAAATAATTGAGATAATGTGTATATCAATGCATAAATTATTAAAAAGTAATGTTTAATTTAAAAATATTTTGACTAGCGTTTCCGCAAACAAAATTGAATGCAAGTTCTTTGCCTTTTAATTCAGACATTTTAAAAATCGCCGAAATCAGTTTTAGCGTCTCACAAAGTCAAGCGTAACTCAAACACTAATGAATATTTTGACGTCAAATTCAAAGCCAATAGTGTGGAAGCAGATTTTAAAAGTTTGAACAGTTACTAACTAGAAAACTGTCGCAAAGCAGAAATCGGAATGGAAGAAGGTTCTCGGGACCACCATGGGATGTCAAGACCATAGAAGAAGTTAGTTTGTATTTAGATAAATTCAAAACACTTTTAATATTGGAAATGTCAATCAACTTTATACAGATAAAAGAGGTCAGAAAATCTCAAAGCCAAAAAACAAATTTGTAAAGCCGCAGTTCTTTATTATTATGTATCCGTTATGATTAATACAACTCACAGGTTATTAACTATAAAACTATTACAATTAATAATATTAATAAATTTCAACAAACAACATTAACGCAATCTGTTTTAATGTGATAAATCGTATTTTTCAAAATACTATATGTAAACAAAAAATTAATTATATAATAAATTTTTAAAACTTTATAAGTGAGTTCATGTTTTTAACACATTTAAACGTTTTATAAAGATATATTACAGATAGTTATCTATATGGAATTAAAATTCTGTTTATCGTCAAAACTTGAAAATTGATGTATTTCTCAGTACTGGAATTATTAAATCTGATATTTGATATGAAATTTGTGATACATTAAATTTAATTTTCTTTTAAAATTATCTACAGTTTCATGTAATTCATTATAATAAAATTATGCATAAAATCTTGTAATTCATTAAGGCATAAATTGGCTACTTAGTATTTACCGAACTTTTTATGTAAAAAAGGAAGTTATTTCACATATTATACGTTCCTCTAAAGTATATCTGTGTATAGGGTGCTTTCTTTCTTTCAAATTTCGAATTATCAAAAGGAACTTCTTCAATAATTGCATGTACTAAAACATTATATATATTTTAACATAAACATATCAAATTTTTAAAAATGTCAATAAAATAAGATATTGTTAGGACAATTTGTTTTGCAATATTTTTTAACTGATTAATTTCTTTTGCATTACGTATAATTTGAACTGCCATACATTTTCAGTGACGATAAAAAAAATAGCCATGCTTTTTCAGTACTGATAAGAGAAGCAACAATTCATTTTCAGTACTGATAACAGAAGCAACCATTCATTTTCAGTACTGATAAGAGAAGCAACCATTAATTTACAGTTCCGATAAAAGAAGCAACCATTTATTTTCAGTACTGATAAGAGAAGCAACAATTCATTTTCAGTGCCGATAAGAGAAACACTCATTCATTTAAGTTTCCATATGGGAAGCAACCATTCATTTTCAGTGCCGATAATAGTAGCAACCATTCATTTTCAGTGCCGATAAGAGAAGCAACCATTCATTT
>BPLQ01010123.1:16823-41174 GCA_021605075.1 Caerostris darwini
CGATAAGAGAAGCAACCATTCATTTTCAGTGCCGATAAGAGAAACAATCATTCATTTACCGAACTGATAACAAAAATATCCACACAAATTTTATTTTAAAAAATAAATTATTGAGTATCAATAGTCGACAATGTGCGCTTTGTTGTAAAACTGAATTAGCTTTGTTCAACGTGTCTTACGTACAAAGCCAACAAATATCTATTCCATAATGGGCAGGATAAATCTATCAACATAGATGTCGTTTATTTGGGTTTAAGAAAGAATAGAAGAAGTTTAAAAGAACATTCCAGACACAGGTCCTATTACATAACGTGGATGCAATACAGCAACGGCAAACGGACATACCAGTTAAGAAGTACTTATGTAAAATCAATAAAGCAAATCTCTTCATCTGAGCAAATGTAGGAACAAGCATTAACGTGGTTGCAGAATTTTAAGTTAGTAACAGTTGAATTAATTTAAATTTAACTTTTAAGTGAGGAGTGTAGTTACCGTGGAAGGAATTAAAATGAATGAGCGACATCGCTCTTGAAAGGACAGGAAAGAAAACCACGAAGTCTAGTCCATTCAGAGAAAGTTCTAGTTCTCTGGCGCCATTTTGTGTAGCCAGAAGATACTAGATAGTTTTCTTGAATTAACATAAAAGAAAAGTAGAAGAATTAAAATTAAAGAGGAAGTTTAAAAGGAAGTTTTAGTTTTTAGGAAGTTACAGTTAATGGTCCATTGCGATGCCTTAACAATTGCAGTGTGATAAAAAGTCCTGAGAGGGTTTGCGAGGTAGAAGATTTGACGATATATAATTTAACCTTAGTCGTACATAGTGTATTACTAAGAAAAAGAAGAAAAATTTGAAAATTAAAGCCAAAAATCAGTTTAGAATCGCAAAAAAATTATTTTTATTTATTATTATTATTTCGAATTCTCTGTGAGCAAGTGTACTGTGTAAGGTGATTACTAATCCTTTTCCGTTCTACAATATAAACAATATTCAGCGGTTTTTTTTTTTTTTTTTTTTTTTTGACAGCCTGAAATACCTCATCTGAGTGTGCATTTTTTTTTATATGAGTATGAAACACCTCCTCTGAGTATGAATTTAACCTCATCATGAATCGTATTCTATATCAAAAGCTGCTCGTGCCCGTTTTCTGTAACTTACAGCCCCAGGATGGTATACAGGTAGAGATTGTACGAATTGCCATGTAAAAGACCTCTGTTGGAATAGTAGGATAATGCTATCATGTTCTAATGGTGAAAGATTGTCTAAAGATTGATCAACTGTTCTAATGGTGAAAGATTCAAATCAAAATGGCCATCATTTTTAAACAACAAATAAAAATATGTATTAGCCATTAGTATATAACGATCATGCATTCTTTAAACCGTATTTATATGAAGTTAACAAATAAAAAACATCAAAAGCTGTTAAATAAAATGAAAATTTTGCTAATTAAGCTGTTACCTTGAAGTAGCAATTGCACGGATTTTCATTGGGAAATTGTCTTGCTTCTAAAACGGTGTCAGTCAATGGTGTCATTTCATCAGTCTCGGCTCTACTTTGAACAACTGCTAAAACAATGAAAGTGATGATGATGATCTTCATCTTGACAATTTCTAGGAACCTGAGATAAAATGATAATTTTCGTAAAAATCACTGAAAAAGTTTTACGTAATATAAGAAAAAATACTTGGTATTCACCTTCTGGAAAAATAATAATCATTTTATGAAAAACTTGTGCTTAAGTATTGAAAAAAAATACATAATTATTATAAAAATTGTACATATTGCACATAAATAAATAAATGATGAAGCAACACAACGCGTATACTAAATGGGAGTTATTTCGAAGTAAGACCAAGTAAAACTCCCGTTTATCGATACTGGCCAAGGATAAACACATGTAAAACTGCAGGCTGGAATCTATTCTTATTACAGAAAGGATAACATGAATCCTCTCCGCCAAATGTTAACCCAGGTGGGTATTCATTCCAAATAACGATACACAATGTTAACATAGTGATATAGTGTGTGTGTTTATGTATGCATGCTAGTGCTTTTGCATGTGCACGTCTTAGAGTGTGTGAGTGTATATGTGTGTTTATGAATGCATGTTTTTGCTTGTGTGCGTCTATGAGTGTGTGAGTGTATGCGTATATGTATGTGAGTGTTGATATAAGTAAAATATAATCCATCAATTAATAAATTTTTTCAAATAACGATTTTATTCTTAATAGTTTTAATAATACTTTTTATTCACCTTCATTTTATAATTTGCTTATGTTAAACCAATAACTGTTATTGTTTTTTTAAAAAAAAATAATAATATTATATTCATTACACATTGGTGTCGTGGATGTTTGTAGTCGTTCGAAATCCATTTTAAACCGTAGGTCCTGGCCTAATATGACTATAAAGCTTTGGGCGTAGGTCTGACAACCCTACAATGTAAAAAGAAAGCATCTCCTGTCTCTAAATTCGCCAGTAGGCAGACGTCCTTGCAGCACCTACGGGGCTGTTGCGCCAATGAAGAGAAAGAATAAAAACACTGTATATATGTATTAATATTCAACGATAATAACAATAAAAAACATCAAATATTTTAGTGCATTTTCTTATAACTTTCGGCCATTTCTGTTTTATCTGTTAATAGTCTGATGCGCATATGACCTTGGTTTAGTTATTCCCATATTGAATAAATTTCACATATTGAATACATTTTGCAAAATCATTTGAAACAGTGAAATTCCTAAAATATGTATTCAATTTACTTATACTCCATTTACACAAATCAAAGATTTCGAAATTATTCTCCTGCTGAATAGCATTTGAATAACGAAATGGAAATTCTATTGGAGAAGTTTGAAATGTTTCTAATAAATATTTTAAAGTTCGCCATTCAAAAAGCTTTGAGACTCAAAACACATTTAGGAAAGATCAGACACATATCAGTGAATATTTCATTTACGAGTATTATTAAAATTGAAAAGTTTCAAGGATGAATTTACTTTAAAATATATTTCAAAAATACTTTAAAATATATTTCAAATAAAATAAAAATCATTCAAAAAAAGATTTATTAAAAATTAAAAAGAATTTTTTTAAAAGATTTATTAAGGTATTAAAAACACTTTTTTAAAAAGATTTTTTAAGGTGTTAAAAATATTTTTTTAAAGATTTATTAAAAATTAAAAAGATTTTTTTAAAGATTTATTAAAAATTAAAAAGATTTTGTTTAAAGATTTATTAAAAATTAAAAAGAATTTTTTTAAACATTTATTAAGGTATTAAAAATAATTTTTTTTATAGAAATACAATTTTCCGACTTGAAAATATGTGTGTTCTTCTTATCTCATAATTATAGTTCTGACCATGGATCGGGTGGAATGGTTAACATCCGGTTTAATAGCGGAAATGGACGGATCGATTACTTTTAGGGATGCTAGTCAGATATATTCAGCACAAAACTGCTTTGAAAGAGAAAAAATAATAATAGTTAGCAAGGCATTTTTTTCATCTAGTTTTTCTTTTAATATCATGTGATGTAAAATTTTAATTACTAAAAATTAGATTCTTTTTCATTGCAACTAAAATCCCTCCCCATGAGGCAGATCTTTTTCAAGTCCGTTCAACTTGGCAGCTTGCCAGTTTTCCACGCTATTGGTGGTCAGGCTACTTTTTCATTTCTAAAGATTAATAGGCCAGTAAGTGAATCTAAATTCATATGCTTTTTTAATTAATTTTTTTGAAAGTTATTATTTTCTGTAGTAATGTCCTAAAAAGTAATTTTTCAACTAGAATTAATTTAGCGATCTATCATCACATTTTCAAATGAAAGGAAAGGGGTTATTTAATAAATTTGTCTTCAGATAATACATATGAATGTTTTTTTTAATTTAATTTTGAAATGTGTTGTTATTTTTTATCCCACTTTGTAGACAGTAATATCTAGACCAAGTCCAAATACCCGTGTGATCGCACGGAAGGAGGGAAAGGGGACGGGCAGCTTCTGTTGTGATGGAGAACCTGTCAGTAGAAATATGACTTGGCCGAGTTTTTATTGGGCAGGGTTGTCAGCCCTACGACCAACGCTCTAAAGTCATATTAGACCGGTATTTTTATTAGATTCCGAACCACTACAAACATCCATGGCATCATCGGGACTCGAACCTGAAGTCTATGGCACCGAGCGTTAGTCACTCGGTCATCAGGTCCAAATTTTGAAATTTAATGAAAAGAATAATGTTGTGGTCATCTGATAATGCATATGAATGGTTTTTTTTTTTTTTTAATTTTGGAATGCAATGAAAAATATAATAATTTCCAGCTTTGAAAGACATATTTAAATGTATCATAGATATTGAATAAAAATATTTATAATTTAATTAATTAAAAGAAATTTATATATTTTAGAAAATTGCAGAAATCTTCTAACACCTGCAGAAAAAAATTAATTAAAAGTTAATTGAGAAACTTAATTGTTATCAAAAATTATTGAATTAACTGTACATGTATTTTTATTTTGTTGTACATTTTGTATACTCTAATTAACTATACATGTTTTTATTTCTGCGTTTTTTTAAATTAACTATACATTATGTATTTTGTTTGTTTGCTTTAATTGAAGAAAAAAGCTTCAGATGACAAAATATTAAAAAAAATTATTAAATCAACTAGAATTGTTAAAATATTTTGTAGTAAATATTTTTGTAAAAAATCAGGATTTATTACAGTTCATAATTATAAAGCAGAGAACATGCTATGTGTTTTATTTTTCGTAATTCTGATTAACATCACTTGCATAGAATTTAATGGTACGTTTTTAATGCTAAGCACATTGGATGATAATAGTTTCCCTTAATTTAATTTCATTGCGAAAGTTCCTAGCCAATTGTTTATCAAACAAAGTTTCCCCGCCTTATTACGAATCTAATTTCATCCAATTAATTATTTACCACAAACTTAAGTCGAAAGTTAAATGGACTAGTAATAATCGCAATAATTAAATATCTGGTATTCAGTAGAGTGTAGAATTTTAGCAGTAAATCAAAATACTATTGTGAAATTAATGTTGTAGAGAAATCTGAGATAAGTTCTGAAGATATAGGAAATGATAAATTCACATTATCATTTTTCTATTCTAGTCAAAATTATTTTGAAAACAATGACCGAAATTAGTTCTTACGAAATTTAGTTCAAAATTTATCCGAATATAGTTCCATAATGTTAAATTTTGTGAAATTTAATTAATAATTTTTAATAAAGATATTATAATAAATAAATAAATAATTTTTGAATTAAATAATTTTTTTTTTTGTTAACTAAAATTTATGCACCCTTATGAAATAGGAATAAGTAATTTTGGATATGCTCTGGCGCTCGGTGCCAAAAGTTTGGATTCGAGTCTCGGAGCTACCATGAATGTTAGTAGTGGTTCGGAATCCACTTTAAACTGCTGGTGACGGTCTAATATAACTGTTGGGAGTAGAGCTGATAACCATTCGTAAAAAGAAAACATCTAATTTCTCGAAATCTGCCAGTAAGCTGACGGCCTTGGCCCACCACAGGGCTGCTGCGCCAATGAAGAAGATTTGGTTTGGTTTGCCGCTCTACGGTCATTTTTTTGCACACTTTAGGCTAATTAGATCGGGACCTACAATTTAACGTGGATTCCGAACCACTAACAAACATAAATACCATCCAGGATACGAACTCGAAGTCTATGGTACCAATGGCTATCAAGCCGTGCCAATGAAGAAGAAAAAGAAAATTGGATGTCTAATATATAGTGTTTGGAGTTTTTTGTGAACATTCGATTTTTTTTTTTTTTTTTGTTGGAGGACATCACTATAGACATTTTGGATTTCTTTTTTTTTAACCTGAGAAATCAAATGAAGATTGATTATCTGTAAATGCGCTCCTTTAAAGTGTTATATTTTCCTAAACTTTATTTTTTGTATGTTCTTAAAAGTTTATATTTTGAAAGATATCTCAGATTTACAAAATTCAATTATTTGCCTTCTGTGGAACAATTTTAATCATAACGTGAATTTTTAAAAACAAATTATTTTTTGCAAAAGGAGGTTTCTATATTTTTAAAAGTAAACCCTCGAGGATTTCATTTCTTTTTTTTAATGGAGGAATTTTGTAGATCTTAGAAGAGCTATTTGAAAAAAGGCCTAAAGTATGGGGGGATTTACGGAAAACTGTAAAAGATGGAGGAAAATCCTTAACAAAGCTCTTATCTCGTTACTACAGCTTATAGCAGTGTAGTACCCGTCGATACAGCTTTTAGCAGTGCTATAAGCTGTAGCGACGGCCAGTGGCTATAGTGTCTCTTAATATTCAGTTTATAGTAGTACTATAAACTGAATATTAAGAAATATTCACTGTGTTCGTAGCTGCATTAAATAATTCTTAATTCACTTTAATTTAAGAAGGCTTAACAATGAGGCAGCGGTGGGGAGTCGAGTATTTTTCAAGCAGTCAGTCCCTTGCCCATTCTCTTTCTGATTTTTTCTTGTGTGTTTGTTTCGGATTAAAACGAAAGAAAATAAATAAAATGAAACCACTTTGATTTTACAAAATTTGCAAGTCAGCGACGCAGAACCTTTTGTACATTCACATAATTCCCACTCCTTTCGGGAAAGTTCTGTTCATTAATCTATAATATGCAACTACACACAGATTCAACTCATAAAAATAAAATAACTGTTATATATACTTTATAAAACGCGCAAATTTATATGTAATCCTAATTAATAATGGTATACATCCGTTAAAAAATGCAAAATATCAAAAATAATCATATATTTTTTCCTGGAATAAAAACAATGAATATATAGAAACATTACGTTTTCATTTATTAATAATTTATCAGTATGAATAATATTTTTTATAAGCCATTGAGGTACGGAAAATTTTTTACTGCTAACACTATAAATAGTTGCCAAAAAAACTGCCAAGAGCATGCCAATTTACAAAACTCGAGAAAATCGAAAACTGATGCTTAAAGCTAGTCCTAAATATGTTAAAATGACTTATGATCAATATATGAATGTTATAGCTTTTCATCAAAATAAAAATCATGCCTCAACATGTTTTATTCTGATACAAGCATCGATATATAAATAGTATAAGCTCAATAAAATTGCTTTTTAAACTTTCCATGTTCATTTAGAATAAGAAAGAATGGATACAAATAAATGAGAAAATCTTTTGTCAGGGGTTTTATTTCATCAATTATATTTATATATTGTATATAATATTATTGTATTAATATTTATCTGTCATTTTATATTTTGCTGAAGGTAGTACTGGTGTGTGGTTTTTCCTACTTTTTATGATGAATGATGCAGTTTGGAATACAACGAATGGATGGAAAAAAGAGGTTTAAGAGGTTTTAATCTCTAAAAGTTCAAACGTTACATAGTGAAAATAATTCGAAAACTTTTGCGAAGACATTTTGCAGTAGCCTTCAATATCAGAATCACAGCAAGATGTTGAAGATTTTTCTAAAAAAAATTTATTTTTCTTAAAATATTACAAAAAAACGAGAAGAGCTTTTTTTCGAAATTCAGGATACAATCTGTATTTCATTCAAACCAGATTGGTCGTATTTTGTTTGAAAATTAGTACAGTATTTTAATTACTTGATATTTTTTACTATTGATAATCACAACACAAAAATTTCTAAATAATTTTCATTTCCTTTTTTTTCTGTCTGAAGAAATAAGCACAATTATTTTCAATGCACTTAAAATTAATAATTTGGTATTCAATTTTAAATAAAACCTGACTATTTTAAGTAAAACCAACCGCTTTCACGTATAGAAGTTTATTTTTATTATATTTTTTATTGTTTACAAACAAAATAATAGCCAATAAAATAAAACATTCATAAGATTTGACATTTTTTTAAAGTATTTATATCTTAAAATGAACATTTATTCTATTTAGTGTTCTTCAAAAAAAAAACCCTTTTTTTTTTTGTTTTAATAAATGTGATTTTAAAAATACTTTTGCGTAAATTTCATTTAGTAAATAAATTGCTTTCTTTTCGTTCCATCAATCTCTTTCAATTTTCTCGGTTGTGTTTTGTCATTGACTTACATAAAAGTTGTTAATTTAATAATAAAAATACTACGTTTTTTTGTTTATTGTGTGTTGTTGTGATTAATCCTCAGTGTCCAGCAGCGCAGGACGGACACCCCATGAGTAGTCAACTCACGGATGGAAAGAAAACTGTTGTGATGGAGCACCCGTAGGCAGAAGTCTGACTTCATGACGCTGATGAAGGAGGGCAGGGCCTTCCGGGAAGGCTTTTAGGAAAAAAACTCGCATTTGCGTATCGTATGGGCGCAAGCCCGGAAAACTCCCACCAGGTAGTACGACTCACGGGGCAAAATGCTGAACATCACGAACGCGAACAGTGTCTATTACAAAGCCGCCGGCCTCAGCCCTAATGCTCACCAGCGGCGCACGTGGCCTCTGATCCAAGAGTCGAGCACGCTTGTTTTTAAAACTCTTTGATAAAATACAAACTTCAGAAAAATTTTTTTGTCTACCACTGGTACATTAATATAGCCGCCTGATGGCTAAATGACTAGCGATCTGGCCTTTGTTACCATAGGCTTCAGGTTCTAATCCTGGCAGTGGCATGGATGTTAGCGGTTCGAAATCCACGTTAAATTGTAGGTCCCGGTCTAATTAGTCCAAAGTGTGCACAAAATGACAGTAGAGCGACAAACCAAACCTTTGGTACATTAATAATACGATTGAAAAAAACGCTTCGCTTTTTTTTTCATTATTATGCTCAGTTACACATATTTAACAACTAATCTGTGGTAGTTTAATTTATAAAAAAAAAAATTTAATTGCGTTTTAATTTTCAATTCTTAACAAAGAGAAATTCTGATCTTTTTTTCCAACTTTAAATAGAAATGCTCAAAAGCATTTCAACGTTCCAACGAAACTTTTTACTGAAAACTGTATGAATCGTAAGAAAAAGCAATTTTCCAACTTTTATTTGTAAAAAACCCCACCATAATTAACCCTAAATTAATTAATTATGATTATTTACAAGAATTACTAAGTATTATTGATTAGTTCTTAATACTATATTTAGGTTCACTCTTAAGTATTAGTTTTATTTCCTTGTAATAAATGTAATCCCCTATAATATTTTTATATAATCTTTTTAAAAGGAAAAAATACTGGTAGCCTCTAGAAAACAAATTCAGGTTTTTTCATTTAATATATATAATATAAACAACAAAATCATGTTACTTTTTTTTTCTAGCACTAAATGTTTCCTAATTGTACTTTTTTATTTTTGCCAAAATGAATATTTATTAGAATTGGATAAGTTTGTTATTTTGTTGTATATTTAGGATATTTTCTAGATTAAAAAAAAATAGTATCTTGAATTTTTTTTGTAGTCATAATTAAGAGAAATCGAATATGTATCGATTTATATTTTTTTTCTTTACAGTTCTAATTTTTTTTTTTTTTTACTTTAATACCATTAACCTTCAAATAAACTACGATAATTAGTGCTAATTATGAATAAATGGGGCTCAGTTCCGTCTGAATTATTTTTATTAATGAACTCTTTTATTTATTAATAACTTATAAAACCAGTCAAAACCATCAATTAGGTAAAATTAGTAATCTCTCCTGGAACAAAACATAAAAAAATCACAATTTTTTAACTGTAATAAAAAGTTACAAATGTTTTTAATACTGTTCGTGATTTTTGGAAAAAAATTAAATCAATGAAACCGTTAATTAATTAGCAATTAAACTAATTAATTGTTAATACATATTATTGAAGCGATAATGAATCGTGAAATATATAGAAAAAAATTATGAAATAACAAAATTTAATAATTAATTGATTTAATAATTAGTTAAAGCATTAGTTTAATACTATTTAAAACGTTTTTTCTTAAATCAATTATAAGATCATTGTGACATAATACGAGTACTTTATAGTATTATAAAAAAAAAGTTGTACGTAAAAGTGTTACAGTGCAATTTAAATTTGAGGACTGTTTTTAAATTAAATTATCAAGCATTTATTGTTATTGTTTATCAACTTTTTATTGTTTCCTTTAGATGACAATCAATTATCATAAAAATTAATTAATAAAATAATTAATTAAATTAATTAATATAAATTCAAAATTAATTAATTAATTGATGATCATATTAATTCATACATGCTTTTATTTAAATATTCTTTTTTAATTAAAATTATAAAATAATAATAAATATTTTGTTTATCAATTTTTTATCATTCCCTTTAAATAATCAATTATCATATTAATTAATTAATACTTAATTTAATTCAAATAAATTAGAAATTAATTAATTAATTGATTGATGACCATATTAATTACAAAAATAAGTTTAAATTAAATATTCTGTTTAAATAAAAGATAATTAGAGTTTTTCATTTACAATATTAAATTCATTTGCTACTGTATTACTTATTATTAAGTCCCAAATTATAAATATCTGCATTTATTAACTCCATTTCCCACATGTATTGCGAATAAATTATTACGATTTTTTTTTACCTTCCAGTTGGCTAGTTATGAAAATTAAAACAGTTAACAGCACCAAGTTAATTTGAAAAGAATTTCTTTTATTTATTGAACTGAAGTTTAAAAAAACAACTTTTTTTTAAGAAATTTATCAAGATTTTTAATTTACTAACAGGTTTTATTAACCTTGTTTGAAATAAACTTCTAAAAATACCAAAAAAACAAACAACTAGATCTAATAGAATATTCAGAAATAAAAAGAACTTACTTTTTACCACAACATATCAAGCAGATGTTTGCCAACTCAAGAACAATAATACTCTAACGAAAAATTGTTTGCTTCCAAAATAATGACGTCACCGTTATAAAAATAAGAACAGAAACATTCCAACCTGCCCAGAGCCTTGTAAAAAAAGTCGTTAATGAACTGATTAGAAATCGTTACTTCCCTGGGGATGTTTCGAAAGAATATCACCTTTTTTTTTAATTTTATTTTTAGCAGTAAACGCCTGTTAACTTCATTAAAAATGAAATAAACTTGAAACGTTCTACTCAAGCAGGAAGAACTTCAGAAGACAGTTATTAATGGTTTCACTTGAACTACGATCTTCGTTAAGGGCTTCGGAACAGGATTGTTACACTTTAAGAATCGAACAGAATGATGTGCGCTAAAGGAATTTCGACACAGTTATGGTATTTTATTACAGAATTTCTTTGTGAACATGAGGTTAAATCTTCTAGTTTGGTATGCTTTTAAATATATGCATAAATGAATAATAAATGAATGGATTTGAAAGTTAAACATGGAATCTCTATAATAATAATAAGCAAAAATTATCTATAATGACACCTGTGGGATATTTTATGTGCTTCAATTGCTCTAAATTTCTCAATTAGCTTAGAAGTTAGCATTCCTAAATATTACAAGAACATTTGTTGGCGAAAACGATCAGTAAATTGGAAGTTAAATTTACCCCTTTTTGGTTTGGTTCATCACTCTACGGTCATTTTTTGCACATTTCAGGCTAATTAGACAGGGACTTTCTGTTTAATGTGAATTCCGAAACACTAACAAACCTCCAGGATTCTAACCTGAAGCCCGTGGTACCAAAGGCCATAGGAAGAGCTTTATAAGACAGTTATTAATGGTTTAATTTGTACTACGATCTTCGTTAAGGGCTTTGGAACAGGATTGTTACACTTAAGAATCGAATAGAATGATGTGTTCTAAAGGAATTTCGACACGGTTATGGTATTTTATTACAGAATTTTTCATTACGGACATAATCTTTTAGGTTAAATCTGTTAGTTATGTTTTTAAATAAATGCATGTGAATGAATGGATATGAAAGTTAACTTTGGCGTCTCTCTAATAATGATATGCAAAAACTATCTATTATGACTCTTGTGGGATATTTTATATGGTTAAATTGCTCTTAATTTTTCAATTAGCTTAGAAGTTAGTATTTCTAAATACTATACGAACATTTGTTGCCAAAAAGGATCAATAAATTGGAGGACGAATTTACCCCTCCTTGGTTTTTTTTTTCGCTCTCCAGTCATTTTGTGCACATTTTAGGCTAATTAGACAGGGACCTACTATTTAACATGGATTCCGAACCACTAACAAACATTCATGCCACCTCCAGGATTCTAACCTGAAGCCCGTGGTACCAAAGGCCATAGGAAGAGCTTTATAAGACAGTTATTAATGGTTCAATTTGAAAACTACCATCTTCGTTAAGGGCTTTGGAACAGGAATGTTGCACTTAAGAATCGAATAGAATCATGTGTTCTAAAGAAATTCCGACACATTTATGGCATTTTATTACAGAATTTCTCAATACGGACATGAGGTCAAATCATTAGTTCTCATTGAAGAAGGGAAAGTGGGAGGCAGCTTCTGTTGTGATGGAGTACCCATAGGTAGAAGTCTGACTTGACTTTATGTCGTTGAAGAATGAGGGCAATGCCTTCCGGGAAAACTTATAGGGTGAACTCCCCTGCATATGTATATCGTATGGGAGAACACCCGGAAAATTTCCGCCAGGTAGTCCGATTAACATGACAAGATGCTGAACATCACAAACATCATCGAATCTCTTTGTTTTTTTAATGATGAAATATAATACTAATATAAGAGATGGACAAATAGGTTTTTACATAATGGATTAAACATGCAGCTTGATTTACACAAGCGTGTAACATACCTCAAGTCAATTTTGTGAATTTTACAAACTGTAATTTCAAAGTATTCAGTTTTATTTGTGGGTTTCGCTAGTTTGCAGTATTTTTCAATTGATTGTAGGAGTTCCTAAAATTGTACTCTAACAACTGTGTTTGTAGCAATGACAAGTAGAAGTGACAGTTGTGGAGATCCTGTATAACTATTAAGTCACAAAAAATATCATCACTTATTAATATTTAAAATCATTAAAAATAATTTCTTTAAAATAAATTTAGATCAGGATAAGATACGAGGTAAATTTAAAGTCTACAAAATGATTTTATTTTGTATATATTTAGAAAGAAAAAAATTTTTTAAAAGTAAAATAAGAAACGAACGAGGTTAATGAATGGAAAACTCAAGTGTTCAAAGATTTATCACATCATCAAAAGAAAACTTTATCAGTATTTTAACATTTTCTCAGCTTGACTAATGAGAAGCAATATTGCCTGATGACCCTTTTCAAAGAAACACTAGCGTTGCCCTAGCAACGCTAGTGTTTAACGCTAAACCTAGCATCGCTCCCTTTAATTAAAATTACCTCTCGAATTACATTGTTAGTTAATTGTTCATTATTATATTTTAAATTATTTATACTAATTGTTATTAGTTGCATTGTTCTCTGTATTAAAGGAATTTTCTCAAATTTATTATTATAAAAACTTATATTTTGGGATCGAAGTTTAAAGTTTCGTTAAAGGAAAAAAGCACAATTAAACCTATTGTCACGAAAACATTTAACTCCAATTTTTAAAACAGCCCCGTAATGGCCAGTTGGCTAACATTCTTACCATTAGTACCACAGACTAGATTACAGTTAGATTCCTGATGGTGGCATGACTGTTAATTAGTGGTTCGGAATACACGTTAAACTGTAGGTCCCGGTCTAGTTTACCCAAAATGCCCGTATAGCGAGAAACTAAGCCTAACTTTTATAAAAGTAGTAATTATTTATAATGTATTAGGTTTTATATAATATTTTTAGACGTTTGATTTACTATAAATACAATAGAATTATCATTTCTCGGAATGTATCCCCTACGTCAATTCTCACATTTTTTAATCTTTCTGGGAATGTCTTCATCGCCAACATTATCATCATCATCATCGCATTTGGCATATATATTTATTTTCTCCGAATATCAAGCTGAGAGTTAGTTTGTTTTTTAAATTTTTTTCCTTTTATACTTCTGAATGTCGGATTAACTACGCAGTTCATTGGCCGTTGAAAGGTACTGTAGCCGTGCTTCCTCCTACGCACTGCAAGAGTGCCCCCTGTGGCGTTCAAGAGAAATGGTCAGTCGGCCTCGAAACTTTCAACCGAGAGAAAGTACGGCGCAACCAGGGCTCCTACTTAGAAATGTATAATTTATAGTCTCTCATCCCGAGAGGAGAATATATTTAACGCAAGCCTGCATAATTGTACCTGAGTATAGGGTTTTCTGCTTAGAAGCTTAATCCTTCCACGAATCTATAATTATCTGTCTTTAGATATGGTATGTTAAATATTATATGTCTTTAACTGTACGTGTGTGGTGTTTGTGCGTGTGTCAATAAAGCTGTGAGTTCTGCAACTTGTGTCTCAAGTCTCAATCCAACCACACCAAGTTACAATCTGGTTGCGCAACTTGCAACCCTACAATGTGGCGCCTAACGTGGGACCCGCTCGAACCCACAACACTACAATACAGATAAAGGTACTAGAAAGTTTAAACGACAAATAAAAATAAAAAATAAGTTAACATCAAAAGACGAATTTCATAAATACCACTTATTGTGGATTATTTAATTGTTAATAATACAATTATGAAAAAAAAGAATATTGCAACTAAAAATAAGTTATCAGAATTAATTTTCAAGCAAACGATACATGACAATTTTGCACTCCATCATAAATAGGGGCATAATTATTTTTGATGCCATAATTATCAAAAATAATTAGTTCAATTACATGTAAATAATATGTTAAAAATAGACCCTCAGAGGAACTGTTCTGTATATAAAATGGTGCATATAAATGAATTCGTCAGTGTTGTAATCAAGATTCTAACTGGTGAAGAAATCGATTCAACAATGTTGACAAAACAAAGTCTTATAATAATATTGCACACATGGACTGCCTTATCATAAATATAAAAGAAGATAGCTATATCTAACTATAATAATTGATAATTCAATTTTAATCTCGAAATTGTACTCGTACCACTTTTAAAGTAGGCACCTATGTTTACTTTATGAATTGTCATTTTAAATTACATTCTACCCTAAAACTTCAATTAATTTATCAACAATTGCAATTGCAAATTAATTAATTCAACAATAAAAAAATAGAAAAAAAAGCAGATAAAACATTTGTTGGTTGCAAATGGTTTTGAAACGGTATTTAAAACAAATGTAAAACAAAATGGTATTTAAATTTCCTTTATTTGACACATTTATTTTTAAATGAAAGCAAAAGTAAATGTATACCAATTTAATTAGTTGTTCAGATTATAAAAGAATTAAAAGGCACAGAAAAAGAATTCCATCTGATTAAGCATTCAATTAAGTCTCCATTAAAGAAAATTTCAAAATAATTCCATTAAATACGTAAAAAATTAATTATGTGTGGTACATGACATAACATATTTATTCAAAATATATATTTTGATTAATTTATTTTATCTGTGCTCAGTAACAAATTAAAACACAAATTGGAGTTCTTTCCAGTAGTTCTTTTATTTCTTAAAAAATAAACGTAATTAATTGATCGATCAGAAAAGGCAGTTGCATAACCATTAATCCTGAGTTTTAAATGGGTTATTCCCGTTTTTTTTAAGAATGTTCATTACTTAAAAGCATAACAATGTATTTATAACTGTAAACAAAGCTGGGCCTGTACCTTACATGTTATATCAATTAAAAAGCTAGTTTCTGTACTATGCTTTCGAAATATCATCAATAACTTTGCCGTCAATATACAGCAGAGATGTGCTTATTAAGACTAAGAATCTTAAAGATCATGAATGCCTTTACTCATTAATACCATGAACATTTAGGTCCATATAAATCAATGGTGAACCAACTCATTAACTCCATGGACCTTTTAAGTAGATCACAGATGAACCTATTCGCTAAGACAAAGCCATTTAAATCAAGGTTCCACATACTTAATAAGACTAAAAGCCATATAGATCAAGGATCCAGATGTTAAGACGAAATTATTTAAATCATAGATGTACATACTCAATAAGACTAAAAGCCATATACAGTGAGCCACAAAATTGAGTATACATCTCTAAAGCTTTTAGACTTCTTCCAATTACAAATTAAATATTGATTTAAATAGATAAATTTTTTTATCCTAGATGCTTTAACCTCTGCTTTACCATCCTATAATAACACAATTCTATAGTTTACTTATTTATTAAGATAAAAGTTAAGCGATTCTAAGAAAAGATAGAAAACCATGCCACAAAATTGAGTATACACTTCTTATATTTGTAAATTATGCCACCACTTTTTTTTAGTTTCAAATTTTCTTTAAAGAGTTTCAGCAGTAGCTGTTGCTTATTACACGTGCTATTACACTTCAACGCTTTTAAATAGTATTTTTTCTCATTAAAAATCGTAAAATGAGCTCTCGTAGAGAAACTACTGAATCTGAGCGTTTATTGGTTGTAAAATGGTCGAAAGAAGGCAAATCTCTTCGTGAAATCGCTTCGTTGATTGGTGTAACTCATGGTTGTGTCCAAAAAATACTACAGAAGTATAAAAAAACTGGATCTGTGGCCAATATTCCTGGAAGAGGACGTAAAGAAATACTGAGTACTACAGCGAAGAGGAAGATCATTCACTCAGTAAAGAAAAATTCGAGGGTGAGTGCCTCTTAACTAGCTTTATCGATGTCCTCTACAATCGGGGAAAAGATCTCAATTGAAACAATTAGACGTACTGGTTACGACGAATATGGTTTTCATGGCCGTACACCAATACGAAAGCCACTCATCAAGTATGTGAATAGACAAAAGAGAGTGATTTTCGCCAAAGAACATCATTTAAAGCCTATTTCTTTCTGGAACACTGTAATATTTTCTGATGAAAGTAAGTTTAATCTTTACGGAAGCGATGGACGATTTAAAATATGGAGAGAAGCTGGGAAAGCACTGGCACCAAAAAACACCAATAAGACAGTCAAGTTCGGAGGCGGATCTGTCCTCGTTTGGGGTTGTATGTCGGCTGGAAGAGTTGGAGAGCTTGCTTTTATTGATAGTATTATGGACAAGCATATATATTTGGGGATTTTAAATGATAACTTGAAAAAAAGTGCCAGTAAGTTGGGGCTTGGGTCAAGCTTCGTATTCCAGCAGGACAACGACCCCAAGCATACAGCGAAGATTGTGCAGTTATACTTGCTGTACCATTGCAAGAAGCAATTACACACTCCAGCGCAGTCTCCAGACCTAAACGTCATCGAAAATTTGTGGTCGCAATTAGAGAAAGCTGTACATGAGCACAAAATCACAAGCAAGGAAGTTCTCAAGAAGGTTCTGAGAGAAGAATGGGCTAAAATTTCTGTTGAAACCACTGAAACACTAGTAGAATCTACGTCCAGAAGATTACAAGCTGTAATTCAAGCAAAAGGTTATGCAACAAAATATTAATTTGTACGATAAAAGGAAATTAATAAAGGTGTATAATTATTTTTGTGGTGTTGTTTTTCCTCTCGTCTCAGATCTTTTATTTTTTTTCGTAAAAAATAAATAAACGTAACAATTTTATAAGTATAATACGGTAAAGCATAGACTAAAGTATATAAGGTAAAAAATTCAATCATCTTAAAGCAATATTTAATTTGTAATTGCAAAAAGTCTCTAAGTTTCTAAGGTATATACTCAATTTTGTGGCCCACTGTAGATCAAGGATGCACTTATTAGTTAAGAGCAGAACATTTAGATCGGGAATATACGTACTCAGACTAAGACCCAAATAGATTAAGGAGTGATCCTGGGATTTGATCATTCTACATCCTTTAGCTCTATTGTACGCTCTATCTCAAATGGTAGCTTATGGTCATATTGTGAGAGAATCCATATCTCAAACGCTGCTATATTGAGAGTTAGTAGACGGAATTAAATTCGAATGGAAGTTATTTCTTAGAATTAAAATTTGCCATCCTGATTGGTTTTGGTGCTCTGAAGCTCCAGTTATTCATTCATTCCATTCATTCATTGGTAGCCAAATTTTTCTAAATCAATTGCTTGTTGGATAAGAAGATATTTGTATGAAATGTTTCACCGCAATTTGAAAACTCCTTTTTAGAGCAATCATATTTTTTAAGAATGTAGATTAAATGTTCTGCTAGAGACTCTACACTGTAGGGGCAAATCATGTCGTCTTCAATGGATTCCCGCACATGTCAACATTGAGGGCAACGAATGCGCTGACACTTCAGCCAAAGAAGCCTTGGGACAATGCTCAACCCAGGACTGCCATCACACTTGCAGATGCTAACGCAGTTGCCAAAAGCCGACTCATTCCTCATAACTTTAAGAAGCTACTCATCACGGACTTCAACTGCCCTAGGAAGTTGACATCAGTTATTAGCAAACTCAGAACTAACCATTACAGAGGGATGAAGATTCTCCCAGACAAGACCAGGGAACACATCCCCTGCAGAAATTGCCGCAACGCTTTCCTAACACCTACGCACATTCTAGAGTGCCCAGCATTCACTCCCTATGTTTTGCAATTGGGTATGGTGCCAATTGAGGACAACTTAAGAGAAGTCCTGTATAGTGAAGCGGCGCCATCGCTTGCGGCCGCTATCGAGAAGACTTTTGACTTAATCTAACATTGATAATTATATTTTAAATCCATGGACACGATAACAACAACAAGAATGTAGGCTGTACTAGATGGAGATAATTTCAATACATCATCTGATAAAGCCTTATAATTGGGCACAATGTTGGAAAATGATCATATGTGTATTTATTAGAACGAGAAAAGAACGTCCTTATGCCAGGCGGGAATTTTTTGATTTTTTCATACATTTTAAAAAAACATTACTAAACCCGTAGACTTCAAATTTAACTTAGAAATATATATTAAGGTTTATATATGTTATTGAAAATTATTTTTGCAAAATGTATTGAGTAAAAATATAAAATTAGTATTACGATTTTTTTTTCGTAAATACTACATATGTATATTGGATTTTATTAACTTTTAGTATACTTAGATGATTTCATATGACGGTTTGTTTGAAATAAAAGTTATGCGATCCCTTTTGAACAGAATTCTAGGAAGAGGAGGAAAGAGGAGGCGATGCAAAAATGGCAGCGGATAGGTTATTACAATATTTATTTTAATTAACCTTTTTATAAATGTGTAAATAGATATCGTGTGTATTAAGGAAAATGGAAAATGAATTACTAATCTTAAGTATTAGAATGAGCAAATCCCGTCCTTATAGTAGACAGGGATTTTTACATTTTTTGCATACATTTTACAAGAAAATTACTAAACCACTAGACTTGAAATTTAACATATATATATATATTAAAGTCTATATGTCTTATCGATAATTATTTTTGCGAAACATGTTGATAAAAAATATTTTTTCGTAAATACTACATATAATGTAAAGGATTTTATTAACTTTCAATAGTATCCACAGATAAGAGGCCTGATGGCCGAGTGACTAATGCTCTGGCGCTCGGTGCCACAGGTTTCGGGTTCAAGTCCCGGCGGTGCCATGGATATTTGTAGTGGTTCGGAGTCCATTTTAAGCTGTAGGTCCCGGTCTAATATGACCGTTGGGCGTAGGACTGACAAATCTACTCTGTAAAAAAATATAACATCATCTGTCTAGAAATCTGCCAGTAGGCAGACGTAGGCCTTTCCCCGCAGTAGGTCTGTTGCGCGACTGATTAAGATGAGTATCCACAGATGACTGCACATGACGGTTCACTTGAAATAAAAGTTATGCGATCCCTTTTGAACTGCGGGCCTGATGATCGAGTGGCTAGCGCTCGGTACTACAGGTTTCGGATTCGAATCCCGGTGGTGCCATGGATGTTTGTAGGGGTTCGGAATCCACTTTAAGCCATAAGTTCCGGTCTCATATGACCGTAGAGCGTCACAGAGCCCAATCAGTCTTCTTCTCACCCACATCATTCTCATACTGTATAGGGGCAACTCAGCTCTAGGTACAGTGGTGTGGTGTGGTGTAGTAGAGGTAGATCCCTTTCGAACTGAACTCTGAGGAAAGAGGAAGCGGTGTAAAAATGGCAGCGGATAGCTTATTACAATATTTATTTTAATTAACCTTTTTATAAATGTGTAAATAGAGATCGTGTGTATTAAAGAAAATGGAATACGAACAATTATTTTTTTTTTAATTCCTCTAGGTACCATGATCATCATCCTATACAAAATGGCATCTATACTGTGATGAAGCCACTACACTTTAACTGCCGATTTGTTTTGAAGTAGCTATCCTTGAATCAACTTGATGCAAACAGTTGGAAAAGACGCACTAGTATAGTGTTGATGCTCCAAAAGTTGACAGCCACCCTGACACATAATCGATGCTCTGAAAGTTTAAAACCGTCCTGGTGTAGAGCTGTCATCCCAAATTGAAAGCCCTCCTGGCAGAGTGTTCTGGATCAACAGCCTTCCTGACATAATGTTAGCGTTTCAAATCAAGAGCTGTCCTACTGCGAAGTTTCTGATTGTTTCTGAAATCGCCACGACGTCTGTTTTGCACATACATTCAACTGAAAGTAGTATAGCCTTTATATTATGGACATTTTTATCATTACAGCGTCCCTTCAATCAGCTGGAAATCCTTTTGTTGGGACAGCAAAAGGATTTCCAACTGCCTTTCAAGTTAAAAATTACAGATAACCATTTTCAAACTTTTAAACCAATAATAACTTTCGTTGTAACGTTAACCTTGTAATAAAATTTTATTTCTATAAACATTTTTGTGATTTTTCTTAAAAATAAAACACAATTGTATATAAGCTATTATTTTTTCCCCTCAACTATTTTTTATTATTTATTATTTTAATATTTTTTTGATTCGATCTAAAATATTCTTGACAGTAATGTTAGTTTTTATTTTTTATTATTGTTTAAAAAAATAATATTTTATAAGTTCTCTCATGTCGTATGTACTAAAATTACTTGTAATTATCATCAGTGACGCAACAGCCCCATGGTGGGCCAAGGCCATCTGCCTACCGGCAGATTTCGAGACAGGAGATGTTTTTTCTTTTACGGGGTTGGATTGTCAGTCCTACGCCCAACGCTCTTCTATCATATTATACCGAGACCTACGATTCAAATAGGATTCTACAAATATCTACATAACCACTGCAAATATCCATGACACCGCCAGGACTCGAACCCGAAACCTGTGACACAGAGCGCTAGGGTGCTAATCACTCGGCCATCAAGCCCCATAATTACTTATAATAACTCACATATTAATGGTATCCTTTTTAAGCATTTTTTTTAGTTTCATTTTAAGCAAACTGACTTATTTGACATAAATACTGCTTGCTATATCTAAACAAAAATATATGATTTATTTGTCATTTGTCCTTGGATGTCAGACCTTTATAGAATTGTTCCGTCAAAGCAGATACAGAATAACTGTCATCACAACTAGATTGTGAGTAGACTATTGGAAATTAGTCAACGTACTCGTTTCCTTTAACTACTGCTGTAACCAGTTGCTTAAATACCAGCTGTTCATAACAAAATTAGTAACTGCGGAATTATTGGGTGGACTTAAGCAATTTTTTTTTTTTAGTTTTATCGGGTCTAACTTTATGTTACGTTCTAATTTGTGGGTTAAAAAAGATTTAGTAAATGAAGCGTTGGGTTACGTTAAAGATTATACAGAGTTTTTGCATACCGTATTTTGGACGTTCATTAGCTTTTTCTCCCTAGCGCGCATGCTCATAGGAAATATTATTACAGATACGCATGCGCAATTTCCTATGAGCATGCGCGCTAGGGAGAAAAAGCTAACGGACGTCCAAAATACGGTATGCAAAAACTCTCTAATGTTTCCTATGAGCATGCGCGCTAGGGAGAAAAGGCTAACGGACATCCGAAATACGGTATGCAAAAACTCTCTATTATCTATGAAAAAAAAATCATAGTCCACCTGATCAGATGTCAAGGGTTAATAATTTTTGAATTCGAAAATTACACACAACTTATGAAAAACATGGTGTGTTATTACGAAACTATTAAAACGTGTTACTTTGTCTAAACGACAAAGTTATAGTTATTCAAGAAAACAATTTCGACTAAAATTAAATTTTGTTAGTGCGATTCACAAGTCTCAAGGGCTGAGTTTGAATTAAGCTGTTGTGGATATTGGACAGAAAGATACATCAGTTTAATTTATTTACTTTGCAGTATCTAGTGTAAACATTTTACAAGGTTTTCAGCACACAACGTAAAACTTTTTTATGAAAGATTTCAAAGTATATTATCACATACTAAAATGTCGAAAAGGGTCTGATGGCCGAGTGACTAGCTCACTGGAGATCGATGCCCAGGTTTCGGATTCCAGTCGCAGCGGTGTCATGGATGTTTGTTATGGCTCGGAATCCACTTTAAACCGTAGGTGCGGTCTAATAGGACTATAGGGCGTTGCGCATAAAGCTGGCAACCCTACCTCGTGAAAAGAAAACACCTTCCTCGAAATCTACCCGTATGCAGACGGACTTGCCCCACCATGGGGCTATTACGGCAAATGAAGAGGAAAATATGAAAAAAAGGAAAAGAATGCAGAATGAAAAATTTTGTAGTACGTAGATAATGTTTAAAGCAGATCATATTATACATGACTTTAAATCTTTCTTTGTTGATTGATAAAAATTGTTTCGTGTCATTAATCTGTAATTTTTTATACTGAAAAATATCTAAATAAAACACTTTTTGTATTTATAAATACTTGCTCCTCATGCTAGCTGAAAGTTGAAATTTGCAAGAACTTGCAAGATCTCGGTAGAAAAAAAAGCACCTTGGTTGTTAGTGCTCTGACCTTTGGTGCCACAGGCTTCAAGTGCGAATCCTAGAGGTGGCATGGATGTTTGTTAGTAGTTCGGAATCCACGTAAAACTGTAGGTCCCGGTTTAATTAGTCTAGGGTGTGCAAAAAATAACCATAGAGCGACAAACCCAAGCATTGCAAAATAAATGCACCTAAATGGGTTGGTTTTTTTTTACAAATTGCAATGAAGTTCCGTAAGTTGCCATAAAGTTTTACTCTTAGTTAGTAGAGATGTAATTTTTGTGAAAAAGGGTAAAAAGTATTGTTTAGTTTTTGATATAATAACAGATTTCAGGCATCGTTATTTCCTTATCAATTTTTAAAATACATGCGCTTTTGAGGTTAACTTTAAACATCTGGGAAACTTTCTTACAATTAAAAAAGTGTCTGCAGAGAATATAATTAGAAATTAATTTATCATGAAACTTACTAAAGTTAAGAAAGAGGTGGCCTAATATGTCAAAGAAGAAACCTGTTTCCTTTATTGACGTAAATGAATAATTGAATTTTTTGATAAAAAAAATTTTTATTTCAAATCATCCTCTCCTACTTTTAAATTCTATTTGTTAATATTCTAAATTCTATTGTTGTTGTTGTTTCTTATCCCACTTGGTTGACCAAGCCCACGAGCCCATATGTACTCATGATTGAAGGGGAAGGAAGCAGCTTCTGTTGTGATGGAGCACCCAGTAGGTAGAAGTCTGACTTTGGCTCCGTGACGTTCTTACAGTCATGGGAGACCGGGACCTACGGCTTAAAGTGGATTCCTAACCGCTACAAACATCCATGACACCGCCGGGATTCGAACCCGAAACCTGTGGCACCGAGCGCCAGAGCGCTAGACACTCGGCCATTCAGGTCCCAAATGTGTGAATGCCAACGGCACGTGGTGTTCCAGGTGGTCACCCACCCAAGTACTGACCGCGCCCAGTGATGCTTGACTTCGGATTCTAAATTCTTTAGTTGCATTATGGCTGTTTAATCCTATAAGTTTCTTGGGATGTATTTTGAGAAAATTTCTATTGACACTCACATTATATGCTAATTTATCGATAGTGTCAAATAAAAAAAGCTAGTAAATAATATTTAATCAAAGACAGTGGTTCTCAAATGTTTTTAAATCATGACGCATTTAAAAACCTACCAATAATTGTAAGCGCGCTATATACAAATTTCTGAGAAACACCCATCTTCTACTAAGCTTCACAGACATGATCAAATCCATAGACTACTACAGTGGTTTTCAAAGGATGTGACAGGGCACACTAGGCAAAAAAATTTCCATTGCAGCCTCTGAGATTCCGTCGCCAGTAATTAATAGTTACCTACAACTACTAGTAGTGTATCTTTATATAAAAGTTGATTGGTATGTAATTGCTCATCTTTATATAAAAGTTTATTGGTATGTAATTGCTCATCTTTGTATAAATGTTTATTGGTATGTAATTGCTCATCTTTGTATAAAAGTTGATTGGTATGTAATTGCTCATCTTTGTATAAAAGTTTATTGGTATGTA
>BPLQ01010123.1:41184-51493 GCA_021605075.1 Caerostris darwini
GTATGTAATTGCTCATCTTTGTATAAAAGTTTATTGGTATGTAATTGGTCATCTTTATATAAAACTGTGGGTCTTTAATATCGGGTACTTATTTGCCAGAAATTTATATATAGTGAGTCCGCAATTGCATATTTATATGTTTTTAAATGCTCGCCGACTTCAAAAAGTTTGAGAACCACTGGACTATTGCTTACAAAAGCCGGAATCGCAGAGGCTGCAATGGAATTTTTTTTAACATTGAAAATCCCAAAGATCCTAATAGCCAACCATGGAAGTCACCACTACTACGTATATCTCGAAAAGAACTTCTTTGGCGCGTTATTGCTATTTGGCGATTTTTTATGTGATGAACGAAGAGAGAAAAACAACGAAAAGGTTAGTTGCTTGTAATGAAAGCTATCTTTGAAAAGCAAAACTGACAAAAAGAGTAACTATATATTTATTTTTATGTCAGGCCACATATTTCTCTGGAATACCATAGGGAACAATCGGAAATCGTCTAGGGAACACCAATGTATCCTGTCGCACCCTTTGAGAGCTAAGATATCTTTCATGATAATAAACAAAAACATGTCATAATAATGTTCGATTTCTTCTCATATTATTTGTTTTCTTCATCGACAGTTAAAATGTTTTTATGATTAAAATAAAGAATGTCGTCTAAAACAAAAATAAGCTGATTTTTTTTTTTTTAAATCATTGAAATTCCAGAAGTTTACTTCTCTGAAACAAAGAATATATCAGAAAATAAAATAGGAAAGATAGATTAGCACTTAAATTAAATTTAAATATTATTAATTTCATTTTTCTATTTTTTTAATAATAACAATTTTAAAAAATTAATAAAATAAGCATATTGAATGTTCAATATTTTAACGGTTATATTGACAATTTTATGTTAGACAGCGTTCATGACAGAGATAAACAGCGTGTTATCGTGAATCGTGATTGCACAATTGTGATCAGACAATAAGCGATATAAGTAAATAATAAAGTCGTAATTAGGAAGATTCATCTAAATTAATTCAAGTTTATTGTAATTGGAAGAGGATGTAAAATAGATTTCGTATTTCATTACTCAATCCAACAGAAAAAGAAATGATTACATTTTCCTGTTTGACATCGTAACACTTTCCGGTTTGCTCTATGAAACCGGAAAAACACACTTTGGAATGTGCCTTCCAATGATGTAAATATTTACTACATTAGGTAATTTTTATATTAAAAATAGGTTACCGTGTTTTTTTTCCTTAGCACACTTGGTAGACAGAAACACCTAGACCCTATCCAAGAACCCGTGTGGTATATGGAAGGTGGAAAAGGCAAACATAGCTTTTGTTGTGATGGAACACCCATAGGTAGAAGTCTGGCTAGGCTCCACGACATTGAAGGAGGGAATAGGTTGCCTATCGGGAGGACTTTTAGGGGGAACTATCTCGCATTTGCGTATGGAATAAAACCAGAATACTCCCGGCCCTGTTGTCCTACTAACCAGGCAAGATGCTGAACATCGCTAATGCAGCCGAGTCTCTTCGTGTTTTAAAACAGTGTCTGCAACAAAGCCGACAACGGATTGAACCTCAGCCCTAAGGCTCACCAACGACCTACATTCCCCGAGTCGGGCATATCAATTTCTGAGAATATGAGCTTCTTCTATGTAATATGTTGAAATATTCGTTCGATCATATTGTAGTTTTATTACTAATACTTGATTCCCATAAAAACTTAAAGTGACATCTTCTGTTGTGAGGGAGCACCCGTAGGTAGAAGTCTGATTTGACTCCATGACGCTAAAGAAGGAGGGCAGTACCTATCGGGGGATTTTTACGGGGAGCTACCCCGCATATGAACATCCGTATGAGAGAAAACTCGGAAAATTCCCACCAGGTAGTCTGACTCACAAGGCGAAATGAGGAACCTTACAAAAGCCATCGAGTTTCCTCGTTTTTAGAAACAGTGTCAAAGCCGCCAGCAGATTGAACCTCAGCCTTAATGGTCACCAACGGCATGCGTTGCCACTGAGCCACAAGTCAGGTTTTAATGTTTTATATTATTATTAATGCATGTTTTCTTGAACTTTATTGTCGTTAATTTTTTAATTAAGTTAATAAAGTGAAATGATATGGGATTATTAATGCCTAGATTTATAATTAAAAAAAATCTGGCACAGGTAACGGGTTAGAATCCCGGCTGTGCCATGGATGTTTGTAGTGGTTCGGAATCCACTTTAAACTGTAGGTCCCGGTCCTAACAGGATCTTAGAGCGTTGTGGGAGTAGCGTTACACGCATCCGTAGTATATCTTCAAGCTACACGTGTCCCCTGGCTAAATGAGTAACAGCATCGCAGCCATTGCTAATGGCATAAGTATTAACTGTCTGTATTGCCAGCTGCATTAGAACAACAACATAATTTTTAAAAAATTATATAAAATGGAATATTTTTAATATTTGTTAAAATTATGGAATAAACTATGTAAGAAAACATATATGCCATCCTACAATAATGATTTTTTTTTAAACTTTAATCAGAAATAACATAAAAACTTATTCGTATACATTAATTTGTCTTCATTTCATTGCAAAAAAGAAATATATGTGTACTAAAATTAAGCAATTAAGATTAAAACCTTTTATTCTCATTAAAGCAGATAAAAAATTTAGTAATTTTCTTTAATTCCATAGTCTCTCTTTGAAAAACCTTAAAATACTATATGCTTTAAAAAAAAGAAATTATTATTACCATTTGGATGTCAAAAAACATACAGATAAAACTCTTCCAAATCAAATTGCAATAAACTTCCAAGTTTTTTCCCCTCTTTAAATAAAGTATCAGTATAATTAATTTTTTTCTTAATATCCATTTAAAGTTTTTAGGAAAATTTATCATCTAAACATCAGTTTTACTTTTAAAGTATATATAAAACGGGAAAAAAAATTCAATAGCTATTACGCAATTAAATGAAATTACTTTTTTTGTGAAAAGTTCACATTAAGTATTGCTAGCAAATACTTTCTTTTTTTTCGCCAAGTTTTTTAAGAAAACACGCGTATGAGAAAGTGCAAAAAGTGCACACATTTCGGATGTTATTATAAAATTAAATCTCAACTTTTTAGTTTGCATTTTTAAAAAAATTCTACCATAAATGCAACTTTTGAAGAAAAAAAAAATCTAATCATTTAATAATAGTAATTAATAAATGGAAAAGAGTTTTTTAGGACTCATTTCTTGATTAATCACTTATAACTAGGTAAATTATTTAATTTTCTTCAAATATTTCGAAAAAAAAATATTTGAGCTTAAATACAATCATTGTAATATAATTTAACGCATTCGGTAAGAATTGCCAGACCCGACTGCAATTTTACATGTTTGTAAAGGTGAATTAAGTTGTTGTTCTAATGCACCTGGCAGTATAGAGACAATTAATCTTTATGCCATAAGCAACGGCTGCACCGCTGTTACTCATTTTGCACTACCCAAGGGGTACGTGTCGCTTTAAGATATGTGGACACAAGTAATACTACCTCCGAAACGCTGTATGATCCTATTAGACCGGAACCTACGGTTTAAAGTGGATTCCGAACCCCTACTTCCATGGCACCGCTGAGACTCGAACCCGAAACCTGTGGTACCTAGAACCAGAGCGCTAGCCACTCAGCCATTAGGCCCCATATTGAATAAAATAAATGATTATAAAATGAAAGTAAAAAGATTATTTTTTGCAGGAAACCTCCCAAAGAAATTCGATCTGATGTGCAAGTAACTAGCACGCGGTTTGTTCGGAATTCACAGTTAAACTGTAGGCTCCGGTCTTATTAGTCCTCGTGTGCAAAAAATGACCGTGGAGTAACAAACCAAATCACAAATACTTGGTCTAGCACATCGTCGAGTTTGACTGCCCGGTACAACAAAGTAGGTCATAGAGGTATAAAGGCTTCTCAGGATGGATTAGTCGCAAAGGATCTCTTCATGATCACTTTCTCAAAACAGAGCAGTATAACTGTTGATTGTCATTGCATCTGTAAACATTTCGTATACACGCGCGAGCAGTGAGAATTTTCCAGACTTTCTTCCTAATTATACACAAGTTTGAGCTAACTACCCGTTAAGTGATTTACGTACTCATTATGCTGACATGCACCGCAACCAAATGATGACTCGCAGCCATGTTTTATTGTTCTAACTAAGTTATTTTAATGAAGTTCCTTATTTTAAATATGCAAATAAGATATGATTTCATGACTTTTCGGGCTAATTTATCATTGATTTCACGAGAAAAAAAAAGCCAACAGATTTTTATTTTTCGCGCTAACTAAAAATGTTCATCGGACAAAAGGCTCATGTAATCCAACTCGCACTGACACTTGCCGAACGGACTCAGGTGAAATCAAAGAGGAAAATTTTTCAGTATAATTCTGTAAAAAAAATTTCACAGCACATAAACACGGATATCTCACAAATGTTCTAACTATAAATCTTTGGTCAAGTAGAGTTAGTTAATTTTGCTCGACGACCTTTTCTTACTTTGTATCCCGTCCGATTTCCTTCTTTAAAGCGCTTTGACATATATTGCACTGCATGAAAAAAGAAATTTTAATTTAGAGATATTCCGAACTGATTTATTATTCATCACCATCATCATCATTGGTGCAACAGCCCAATGGCAGGCCAAGGCCGTGTGCCAATGGCAGATTTCATGACAGAAGTTGTTTTCTTTTTATTTAATAGGGTTGTCAGCCCTACGTTCAAGGCTCTACAGTCAGATTAGACCGGGAATTGCAGTTTAAAGTGGATTCTGAACCATGGCACCACCGGGATTCGAACCCCGTGGCACCATGCGCCAGAGAGATAGTCCCTCGGCAATCAGGCCCCTATTTACTATTACTATGATGAAATATAATCACTTTTGGAATGTTATTTGTATTTTTTACAATTGCGAGCCATTTTTAAATTCTAAAACAGTATAAAGTAAGTAAGAAGATTAAAATCAAATGATATTTTTAGCTGTCACCAAAGTTAAAAATTAAAAAAAATCTTCAGACCATAATTTATACATGAATTGAATCGAAATGTTTCTGTGTATTGTGGTGTGTTCATCGTTCCCTATTGTGGTGTGTTCATCATCTACCTCCTTTCATTTTAATCCTTTTTTTAAAAGAAAGTGGATCTATAAATTTTAACAGACTGTTCGATTTTATTCCTCTCTCTACTTCTTTTTTTAACTAACTAACTTCTTATTTTCTAACTATTTAACTAACTAACTTCTAACTTTCTTCTTATATCTAACTTCTTCTTCTCTTAACGTACTTCTTTTTTAACTCTTTTTTTAATTAACGTCTAATTTTTTAATCCGCCTTTTTAATGTACCCATGTAATTTCATCCAGACATCCTTTCCACATGAAAGAGCCATTTCATCTCTAACCACAAGGATGTTTTATGATGTAGTATAAGAATCACATAAAGATGATATAAAAAAATATTCGACTTTATATGTAAGTTCAATTCCAGACTATAGTGCTTTTTCTACAGATGTTCAAAGTATGCTTTAAAAATCTGCAAAAAGGACTTTGAGAGCCGTTGTATATCATTACTAGTGATGGATAATTCGTTGGATTTCGGAAGTGGAGCAGCTTGATTTGAATTCCAGACAAACGGGTCCAGGATGGAAATTATGGTGTCTGTACTGAAGATGACACATTATAATATCAGTAAATCAGAAATCCCTCCGTTAACTTCGAGAAGGATGTGATTAACTGCCAAAAGTCACGTTTAGAAGTGAACATTTCGAATTCTCATAGCAGTATATTGTGTACACCCCCTTGCATAACTTTTAATAAAATAGGTGCAATAAATTTGTAGGCTTGGAAGTCCTTCTGCTGGGCTGAGAAGATAGAAGAAAACCTGCCATTTGCCACCCATATTACTTTCTGCCTTCATTGTGGTGAATAATTAAGGTGTCTGGTACATGAAAACAACACTATGATAACACTATTTTTTAGGAGAAGTGAGTCGGAATAGGAAGATAGTGTGAGTCGAGTCGAGTAGGTAGTGTGAGTCGGAGTTAAGAAAGGGTATAAAAATCCGTTTCCCAACTCTTTTATAAGAATAATTTTTCTTTTTCAAAAATTATAGGAATTAGTTAAAATTAAAAATTAAGGTAACAAACTCAATTGTATCCTTCAGTAATACAACCAATAGCAATGAATTACTGCTTCACCAGTAAACCAAATAAGTGTTGAGAGATTTTTCTTTTCAATTAACAATGATTAGATCAACAATGAAAGGAATGTCTTATAGAAGCTATTCTACTGTCAATATAAAACAGGACTTAATGTATTACAAATACATCATCTGTGTGTTTAAAAAGAACAATTTTCTTTTGCTTGTTTTAAACTGTTCTATAATACCCTGGTACCTCTAATTTAGTATTGTTGATTTTATAGGATATATGTATTTTTGTAGCAGCGAGGCCGAGTGACTAGCTCTCTGGTGCTCGGTACCCCAAGTGTCGGAATCGAGTCCTGGCAGTGGCCTGGATATCTATAGTGATTCGGAATCCTCTTTAAACCGTAGGCCCCGTTCTAATATAATTGCAAAAATCTGGGAGTAGGGCTGACAACCCTATCCCGTAAAAGGAAAGCATCTCCTGTATCAAAATTTGCCAGTAGGCAGACGGCCTTGGCCCACCATAAGGCTGTTGCATCAATGAAAAAAAAAAGACAACCGCATATAGCTTTATCATCTGTGGAACCTCTATATAAACGGATAGACTCCGGCGAGATCCTTTTTAAATTTCTAAAGTCCTTATAGCAAATTCGGCTCTTGCACCAACGAAGAAGAATGTACTTTTTGTAAGCAAATTTAGAGTACAAGGATCACTTTTAAGTGAGTGCAAATATTAAACTTTTAAAGTTTTACAAATTACTTTGTTATGCAAAAATTGTTCTTATTCATATATAAATTGAATAAAAGTCATTGAATTTATTTCACAAATTTTCCAAATCCATTAGCAAAGATCATTGCTCACAAAACTACGATAAAAGGTCAGGAAAATAGATTAAGTAAATTCTGGGCGGCCTGGTGGCCAATTGGCTAGCGCTCTGGCCTTTGGTACCACAGGTTGGTGGTGACATGGATGTTTGTGAGTGATTCGGTATCCCTATTAAATTGTTGCTCCTGGTCTAATTAACCCAAATTGTGCACAAAAGGGCCGTAGAGCGACAAACAAAACTTAAACAACCCTGGTTATAATGAATAAATTTACAAGGACTTTTGATAGCTTAGGAAATATAAAATGATAACGGAAAGATAAAATAAATAAACAAAATAATGTTGAAAAATAAATAATAGTGCTATAATATTTTAACGCCAATGAGTTTGGACGATTTTTTGGTTTTATTTGGAATTTAAATTTATTCTATATATAGATAGCCCGTAGCAGGTAAATGAGAAAAAAATTTGAGAAAAAGTAGTAACTTTTTTATCTATTAAGAGTTAAATATACCATTTAACAGCACTTAAAATGTTAAGTAAGACCTTAAATTTTAAATAGAAACATTTAGAATTTTTTTAAATGGCTTACTTTTTAAAATGAAACAAAATATACACTAAGAAGAAAAAAAATTAATTTTGAATTTATTTGTAATTTAAAAATATACTAATTACTTTAATACGGTTTTTATAATTTAAATACAGAATTAGTGATTATCTACTAAACATTATTTTGCTTTTTATTATAAATAGTATATATTATTTATTTATACATCGTAAATAAATCTTAATCTAAGCTTAGTTGTGTGTTGTTTGTATTTCATTATATTTAATTTTAAATAAATCTTGAAATGAAAGTTAATCAGCTTTCATCTGCATTGAAAGCTACGTGTTATTAACCATTCCCTTGATACGTGGCTATTTATTTAACTAAAATGATTTATCAAATTCCTATATTCCGTAAAACTAACAAATATTTACTGCAGATTAGAGAATGGATTCTGTTTTATTACTGACAGAATCTATGTAAAATTCTCATGGGCATTTATTCAAAATAAAAGTGGATCTGTTTATTCCAGAAAATTATTAAGTGTCTCATGATACAGAAATGCTAAGAAATCTGCTATTATTCTGAATGAGAATAAATAGAATATATTGCAGAATTTTATTACTAAATCTAGAAATCTTTTCAATCCTTAAAATAATTCTGAATTAAATCTATATATTATTGTTCACATATTCGTAGATTATTTGACAGGAAATCTTAGAATAATCTTAAGATCATGAAACAACTGCAATCTTTGTTCATTATGGTTTATGAACATTTAATAGGTTTTTATTGTAAAATGGAATTTTAATTTTTATCTTTTAAAATATTCTTTCTTTTGTCTTTTATTCATTATTATTTCAACTAAATATAAATCTATTTATTTTTTTATTAAAAAATTATTCATTTCTATGTATAAAGTGTATATTATGAATATTTTTTTAAAATTTAGATACCGATGCAATTATTTATTTAGTGAACAATTTTTTTACCCATAACATTACAATTAAAGCACTCATCATCATCATCATTATGAATGGCGCAACAGCCCTACGGTAGGCCAAGACCATCTGCCTATTTTCAGATTTCGAGACAGGTAATGTTTTCTTTTTACGGGATAGGTTGTCAGCCCTATGCTCAAAGTTCTACAGTCATATTAGACCGAGACCTACGGTATTAAAGTGGATTCTGAACCACTAAAAACATCCACGGCACAGCCAGGATTCGAACCTGTGGAACCAAGAACTAGTCACTCGGCCGTCAGGCCCCAATTAAAAAACTATACGTATTGAAAAATTTTTAATTTAAAATTCTAAAAATTAATCATAAAAGAATTCTTTTGCACAAAAATCTGAAAAATTAAATTGAATTAATATTTAAATTTTTAGCATAACTGGTTTATTAAAAATCATTTCTTATTTTTTTTTTTTAAATTTAGAAAATCATCAAATCATTTCTAAAAATGAATTTCATTTTATTCATGTAATTTTTTTAGGAAATTTTTGTGAGAGAAATATGCCCTCTTCTTTTAATTAAATTTTAATTATACCAAAGTATAATGTTTACAAAGAATTCATATTACAGAAAAATTAAATTTTAATTCTTTGGCTAAATTATTTAAAATTTCCATTTCAGAATTTCCATATTGAGAAGTTTAAAGGATTGTCAATAATTTTTTTTTTACCAATTTTGGATAAAAATAGCGAAAATTAGAGTTTTAAAGTATTATTTTAAATTTTGGGGCTGATGGTCGAGTGACTAGCGATTGGCGCTCGGTGTCACAGGTTTCGGGTTCGAGTCGCGGCGATGTTTATAGTGGTCGGAATCCACTTTAAATATTATGTCCAAGTCTAATATGACTATATAGCGTTGGGCGTAGGGCTGACAACCGTACCCCTTAAAAAGAAATCATTTCCTGTATAGAAATCTGCCAGCTGTCAAAAGGCCTTGGACCACCACGGGGCGGTTGCGCCAATGATGAGGATTTTAAATTTTATGTATAGAAGTTTAAAAAAATATATTTGTTTAGTTGAAAAACTCATCAATAGTTTAACTTAAAACTTTTCTATAATTTAAAACAGAAATAATTTTATAACATATAATTATTTATCTTGCAAGTATTGATTATATTAAAATATATGGTTAAATTATTTTAACTCTTTTACTTTGACATCGAAGAACAAATATGATTTTATTAATGATTTAAATAACATGAGCTTCTTCTGAAAGTAAAATGAACTTTGCTCAATTTGTTTCTGTAATTCTACTGTAAAGAAAGCCTAATTATTTACAAAATATTTTTAACTACAACTGCTTTCCATTTTCCTCCTATATACATACTGTCAAGAGCTCCCCCCTGTGGAGTTAAGGAGAAATAGCCAGTAGGCCTCGTGACTCTCACGCGAAATTAAATATACTTAGAACAATCCAGTGTATTTGTTAGCCTACAGGTTCTCACTGAAAGAGGAAGTATACTTCGCGCATCCAGCGCGTACGTGAATATCGGATTTTTGGCTTAGAAGTGGAATCCTTCCACAAATCTATAATTATCCGTTTTCAAATGTGTTAAATATTGTATCTGATTGTACGTGTGTGGTGTTTGTATATGTGTAAATAAAGCTGGGAGTTCACCAACCTGTGCCTCAAGTATCTCAATCCAACCATTGTAATCTGACAACCGTACAGCGTGACCTGTGCTTTCGCTGAGAAACGTTTAGTTTATAGACTCTCACCCGGAGTGGAAGTATATCTCGCTCACCCTGCGCGTAA
>BPLQ01010123.1:55475-147940 GCA_021605075.1 Caerostris darwini
TTCTGAATAGTATAAATCCTCGCTTATCTGCAAGAAACCTTTTCAGTTAAGGGAGGTCATATACCTTATTAAGGTTTATATGTTCTCCCTCTTGGTAACACAAACATTTGCAACACCAGCACTCTATAGATAAAGGTTTATTTTTTTTATTTGTTTGTTTATTTTATTCCAAATAGAATCCATTTTTCCGCTAACATTTTTTCTTTATCCTTTAAAAATAAAATATCATATTCTGAATTGATTCGTCTCTCAAATGATCTCTTGAAAAGTTTCGACAAATAAAAAGTCCTCGAAATTTGATGCCCTAGTGTAAATAGGCGATAATTTAAGTCACAAATGATTTCCATTGTTCAAATGGAAATATAATTTAGCGAATTCTTGATTAAATATCAATTTTTTATTAACGAAATCCTTGTTATATTTACTAGTGATTGCACATGTATTGAAATCAACAGGAAAAATTTATATTTCACATTTTTTTAATTGTTTAAATACACAATAGCATCAAAGAGTCCTTATATTCAACTCATTTCAATTCATGTTTTATTTTATGCCATCACATTTTGACTACTTAACTTCAGCAAATTTCATCAAAATGTTTTAATATATTTTCGTGATTTTTAATATTTGTTCATTTTTTTCAAAAATCACAATCATATTAAGAAACAAATCCCAATTTCGTTCTTACAAATAATTTAAATTCAAGATAAGGATTTATTTCATAGATTAAATGAAAATATTTTAAACTTCTTCTTCTTCTTCATTAGCGCATCAACCCCATGGTGGGCCAAGACCGTCTGCCTACTGGGAGATGTTTTCTTTTTACGGGGTAGGGTTATCAGCCCTACCCCAATGGTCCATAGTCATATTAGACAGGAACCTACGGTTTAAAGTGGATATCGAACCATTACAAACATATATGGCACCACTGGAACTCGAACCGAAACCTGTTCGGCCATCAGGCCCCTAAGAATTTATTTCACAATTATTAGACGATAAGTATTTATGTCATAGATTATTATAAGGAATATTATGTCATAGATTGTGGCCAAATTATTTTAAAGTAAAAATACGAAGACTAAACTTCTCTCTTCTAGATACTCATAAATAATTTTAAACGACAGTGATATTAATGAATTTATTATTTATCTATTTTAACTAATAATAAATTTTTGATTTGTATGCATATAATCAACTATCAATCTGTCTTATCCGATTGTAGTTTTAGCATTTGATTATTGTCTCATATTTTTAATAGTAGACATGATATTACTGATAAAAAATGTTTAAAGTGAGAACAAAAACAAAGGCTATTTTAAAAGATAACACAATAAACTTTATCTGTCATTTCAATTAATCATTTTCAGTAATTACATTGTTAATGAAGTTTTATCTATATTTGAAAACAACAGCATTTTTTTAATAATAGTGACAATTCTCTTTTTTTTAAGTTAAAATCATATTAGGAACCGTGCGTTCGCAATTTTCTAAAATTTTGTGACCCACATTTACAATTCTTTAGCAACAACTGAACGGAACATCACACAATTTCCTTTGTCAACAAAAAGGTCACAATGTCACCTAATTATGAAGTATCCTAGATTGAATTTTATCTGGCGTTTAACATTGGTACCTATTATTATATGGCTTTATAAAGCTACTGTAGTTACGTTCTTAATAGAATTTAAACACAAGTTCTTATTTAATGTTTGGGTAAGGTTTTAAATTTCAAACATTTTATCCATTATATTAATGAAATATTTAAATCGTTTATGATGAAATTCCCTTTTAACATCTTCGGAATGATAATTTGAAGACTTTTTCTTCTTTATTTATTTGATTGATTTCTGTTATACTCTTTTAACATAAAATGAATTATTATTTGAAGATCCGATTAAGAATTTATAATTTACATAAGAATTTACGAATTTTTTATTGTTGAATGCATAAATAAGTGTATCATTAAAAAATTTAAACATAATTTAAGAGAACAAAAACATTTATCAGAAATTAAACATCCTTACTTCAATTGTGTCGTTTAAATATTAATATCAAAAGCTGATGAAATTAAGATTTCTTTAAGACACTTACTTGGATATCAACCATATTAGATTTAAATTCTAAATTATACGCATATATATATAGGCAAATCCCTGTAGTGATATCGATGTTTGTAATGATTCGGAATCCACCTTAAACAGCAGTTCCCGGTCTAATATGACGTACAGCTTTGGACATAAGGCTGACAACCCCACCCCGTAAAAGAAAAACATCTTCTGTCTCGAAATCTGCCGTTAGACAAAGGGCTTTGGCCCACCATGGAGCTGTTGCGGCAGTGAAGAAGAAGAATGTGTGTGTGTGTGTGTGCTTGTGTGTTCTGACGTCACGATAATGGTGCCACCCTTGTGCCAAACCCGGAAGTTGGCTACATTCGACAGATTGATATGAGTGGATGTAAACCTGGACCACTTATAATGGGGAAATAAGAATTTATAATTCCCCTTATTTATTTTATTAATTTTGTGACTGAAATAGTAGAATAATAATTGATTAAATGTATATAATGTAAATAGCCTTCAAAATATTATTACAGAAAAGTATTCTTTGAGGTGTTAAAAAAAGAAAGAAAAGAGAAGATTTAAATTAATAAAAAGTTAATGAAACAGAAGATTAGAAGTTAAGGAAATAGAAAATTAGAAGATTAGAAGTTAATGAAAAAAGAAGATTTTGAATTGCGTGAAAAATTATTTGCTCACCCATCCTAAAACATCTTGGACAACTTGAATCATTACCGATCATATATCATTGCTTTACAAAGAGCACAAAATCTTTCCCTAGTTTTAAAAATTTATTGTGTGAAACTATTATAATTGGACATATTTTATAATATACACGTGGATGCAGAATTCGAGAAGGCATTGTATTGGATATTCAATACGAAGCATATACAAGAATAATATGGCGGAATAAATTCGTGAATAATAAAAATACTACAGTAGAATTCAAAGTTTTGATAACTAGAAGAATGTCGAAGCAGTTCTCGCCATGTGTTTTTTAACATGCAGTAATAGTACATTCAGCGTTTTTTATCCTAAAATCCTTCATTGTCAGAGACTGATGAGAATAAGATTCTATCCTTGCACCCTATAGCACCCCAAAGGGAAAAAAAATGAAGAGTGGTAATATCAAGAAGTCATGTTGTTAACAAATCTCTTATAATCCATCTGCCCAAAAAATTTCTGTCCTAAAATCACGAAATAAGAAACTCCGTTGAAAAGTTGCTTCATTTTGTTGATAAAAAAAATCGATGGTTGAAGTTCTTATAATTAAGATAAAATGAACAGTAAGTAAATAATAGCGGTGATGTTTTTGTTGTGAAAAAAATCTCTAATCTTGTTATTCAATGAGGCCGCACCAAACATTAATTTTAGGGATGTCTTTCTTTCTTCTAATGCGGAGGATTTTTGGATCGCCGCATTTGGGCATTATGTTTGTTTACCTTTCTGCAGAAAGAAAAGAAGTTTGATTTTTAAAGAAAACAAATGCAATTTAAGTAATCGTTTTTTACATCAATTGTGTTCAGATATATAATACAAATAATAAATTATCCAACGACGCCAAAATTGCGAAATAATTTTTTATAATAATAAAAAATTATAAAAAAAATTAAATTAAATTAAAATTATAAATTAAATTAAATTAAAAATAAAAAAATTAATTAAAATCAAATAAATTTTTATATAATATAGTAAGGCAAGAATTTGTGCTCTCTGTTTCTCTCTTTCTTTATATATATGTATTATTCAAAAACATGGTTAAGTTTTTAGAATTTAATTGTTAAACCGAAAATTTCATAAAAACAAGAGTTATGAATATCATTTCCTTATTATTAAACAATTTTTTATTTTAACACTATAAAGTTTCGTATAATCTGTAACACTAATTACATTTAATTTTTGTTGCTATTAATTAATTTAATATTTCATCTTGTGCCCAACTCATGATTCAGTGGTAACGTGCACCACTGGTAATCATTAGGGCTGAGGTTCAATCTGTTGGCGCCATTGTTGAAGGCACTATTTCAAAAAACGAGGAGACTCGAAAACGTTTGTGATGTTCAGCATCTTATTAGTAGGATTATCTTGTGGTAGTCTTCAGGGTTTTCTCCCATACTATATACAAATGCGGGGTAATTCCGCAGTCCTTTTTCAGCGTCACGGAGCCAAGTCAGACTTCTACCTACTGGTGCTCCATCACAACAGAAGCTGCCCCTTTCCCTAATTCCATGAGACCGTACGAGTTTCTTAAAATTAGTCTAAATGTTGTTGTCTACCAAGTGAGACACGACAAAAAAATATTTCATGTTATAACTTAATTCAAAAATTTTTATAAACTTGTGGATCATTGATTTGTCTATTTATGGCTGAAGTCTTTGGAGTTTTAGTTACGTGAAAAGGATTAATATTGCATTACTTTCCATTGTCTTTAAAAGGCAGAGACAAATTTGTACAAATTTCTCAAATTTCCATCGTCAGATTTATTTTAAATTGAGTAATAAAACAAATTTAATTTATAATTTGATGCAAATTTGATGCATAATTTGATGCAAAAACGATTCTTTGTTTTTTTTCTCAAAGTAAAGAACTATGAATGTCCCTCTATAAGGAAATATTCGGAAATTTTATCGGCTATTCCCTACTACATTTTTAAGCATAACATTAAGCGATGGTTTAACTCATAATACAGTAATAACAGGTTAAAATAGCATTCACAGGACACAGATTTAAACCGTCTAGTGCCATACATTGTAGTCACGGTTTTGAGTTTTTAAAAAATGAGAGTTCATAGAGATCATAACGGAGTGTGGATATATATGTGACGGTAAGGCAAAATGTTTAAATTTTTCCTACAAGACACGGAATCGTTAGTCAATTATCCCCAAAAATTTCTCGAGCACATTGCTCATCCCTCTTCAACTTGGTAATCTTTTCATATTATACATAAGATACACGAGATGGTGAAAGATAAGATAAAAACTAAACACAAAGCAATAATACTTCGATTGAGGGTTAATACGAGTAAGAACCAGAGAGTAAACCTGCTAAGGAATAAACTACAGATGAATCTCGCAAACCTCTTGCTCAAAAATTAGTTTTTAGTTTTTTTTAAATTAGTTAGAAAATAGTCAGGAAAACTTTTCCTAATACAATAAAGCAAAATAAATTATAATAACACATAATGTAAAATTTATATATTATTAAATTTATATTTGTGTGTGTGTGTGATTTAATTTATTTTGCTATATTTTCATATTGATACAAAAAATAAAATTTCTTAGGTTAGTTGTTCATCACATTTTAGTACGTATTTCTTTATAGTATTTTTTTTTTCTTTCAATTATTGCCATTTATTTCCATTTAATTAATTTCCATTTACTTAATTGTTCTGTTTCTGTGTTTTTTCAATGTCTGGTATATTTATGCTTTTCGTATTTCGATATTTTATTTTTTTTATATTTATTTAATTAACGAAGTAACTTCTGGTATTAAAGTATTCTTAAGAAGTGAATTGTCGTTATATTAACAGAAAAATGTAAAATTTTCATTTTTTTCCTTAATTTTTTCCGCAACAGTTACAAAAAAGGTTTTATTAATTATTTTCTAAACTGGATAAAAAGTTACTTGGTTTTACAAAAAAATCATTCTATTAAACTTCATATATATTTTTATGTACAGGCATTAAAAAGAACGTTTGTTTGTTTGTTTTTTAAATTTAATGTCCAGAACTTAACAAAATATCAATAAAAAAAGGTTAAACAAACATTATTTTTAAAAACACATTTTTTTTTTATTTAAAAGAAACTTATTTTAATTGCCTTAAATTGTACTCATTAAAAACCATTTGCGCAAGCTGTTACGCTTAATGAAAAACAATACGAACTTAACTTAATCATTATAAACCTAAGTCAGCTTTTTGTAGATTTAAAAAGTCCCATTATCCAAAAAGCCCCTTTTTTTTAGATAATGTAGCAACAGTAACTGAATTCCAACAACCCAAACTTTTTTTTTAAATGGCAATTACTTGGTTTCTGCACTTGTTATGTACACAAATACAAAAGCTTAATTATCTTAAAATCTGCTTTTAATTCACGAAGTCAGCTCTGATTGTTTTAAAGTAGTGAACTTCATTTGCAATAACGGCTTAACCCGAGTTTTTCGACGGTTTAGTAGTGAATTAATAACTGCAGATAAAGGTGAACATTTTTTCTAAAGGTTTTCCAGGCTAGTTATAATGCATTTAACATGAAATAATTAAGCAACGTTTCTCAAATGTGCATAAACTGTTCTATTCTTCTAATAGGTGTCGACTTATGGACTTAAGTAAGTAGAAAGGAACAATTTAAAAAAAGAGTTTGGAAGTTACAGGTTTGCAAATTCGTTTCGAGTTTCTGTTGAAACGACATTTTCAAAGAAAATAAGACATTTAAATGTAGCGTAAAGTTGTTTATTCACGAAGCTCCAATGGTTTTATATAATGAACAAAAAATAGGTAAACATTCCAAAAATTTTATCTCATTAAACGAATTTGAAGCTTAAAAGCTCTCAAAGCTATTCCTTTTATAGTGTCTTGATCTTTTGTTTCTGCTTTCTGCTCGAAACATTGTACGAGGTGGTTTTTTTTTTTTTTTTTTTTTTTTTTTTTGTATAATTTAATAATAATAGTAATAAAGAATTAATAAAGAATTTTAAAAGAAGTGGATTAAAATATTACATTAAATCAAAAGATTAGTAACTTAAATGAAATTAGTAATTAATTAGGATTAGTAAATTAAATTAAATCAGTAATTAAGTGGAATTAGTAATTAATTAAAATTAGTAATTAATTGGAATTAGTAATTAATTAAAATTAGTAAATTAAAATTTAACAAGTAATTAATTACAATTAGTAAATTAAATTAAATTAGTAATTAATCAAAATTAGTAAATCAAATTAGTAATAAAGATGAGTAAATTAAATTAAATTAGTAATTATTTAAGTTTAATGAATTAAATTAGTTATTAATTAAGATTAGTAAATTATATTAGTAATTAATTAAAATTAGAAAATTAAATTATTATTGAAATTTTAATTAGTCGGAATATTTATTTTTATTTAGAAAATAGAAACTTTTTTATATAAATATTACATTTAAACCTTATTTTATATTTTGTAAAGTAGAGATTAAATTTTAATACCACTTTTAAAATCCCATTCACTAAACACTAAAGATGATGTTAATTGCTTATATATTAGCATCTGAATCATAACTAATTTTGAAATTATTTCTTTTTTTGGTGTCTAGCCTAGATAATCAGAATTACAATAACCTTTGAAATTCATTACTAAGTTCTCAAAAAATAGAAATAAGCAAAAAATAAAGCAGAATGGTTCTTTTTAACCACACTAAACCTTTTTGTTATGATTTATTATGTTTTATCTTCATTCGAAATACTGTAGATATATTGAATATTGTGGATACTGGATTCTTAAATGTAGATCATTATATCCTGTATATTATATATTCGATCCTGTGGATATTTAATTAATAAACTGCAATTTTTATATTTCTTTTTGGCCGTTTCTTCAATTGAAAAAGGACACTTAATATCAAAAATTTCGATTTAAAAATTTATCTTGTTTAAAAATTTTGTTAATTATTTGTTTAAAATAAGAAAATAAGAAAGTTCGAAAATTTAAAATAATTTGATTTCAAGGGCATTGCCTTCCTAAAAAGTTAAAATTCATTACTCAGTTCGCAAAAAGTATAAGACATTTGTAAAAGAAATTGAAGCATTTGAAAAAAATGGAAGCATTTTTTAACAAATGCTTCAAATGCCTTCGATACAATCACAGAGCAAACGAATATCAGAATAGCATAAAATGTTTTAAATGTTCTGAGGCAATAAATGTTACAAAAATATCTAAATATATGTTAATTGAAAAAGGCATAATGATAATATTAAAAATTGTAATAAAGGAAAATGTTAATTATAAGACATCTGACAAGCATTGTCTAAGCAGTATTTTCATGATAAATTTGACAATTTCAAAAAAGTTGAAATTTTTTTTGAGACAAATTTCAAAAATAAACCCGAAACCTGTGGCACCAAGCTCCAGAGTGCTAGAATAAGGATTCACTGTACAAAAAAGTGCTGAGGACGTATTGTGGATATAAGAAAATCTTCCATTCCGCTATAATTTTTCTGGTTATCAAAAGAACTTTTAACCACACATAGTGGCCAGCCATTGTAAACCTATCAAAAGAAATGAGACTTCCAAGCAAAGTTTCCTCTCTAATAAATGACTTCTTGAAGAATAAAACAGTTATAATCATTTTGTATTCCTTATTGAAAAGAACTCCACCTTCAGAGGGATGTTCTTATGGATCTGTATCTGATCTTGTCTTTTGGATTGTAATGATTAATGATATGCTATTTGCAAGCTGCAGTTGTTGTGAAACTATTGCTTTTGTTGGAGACTTACTTTTCTGTTTTCAGAACAGACATAAAGTAATAGACATAAAATATCCGAGTTTCTCAGGGAACTCGAATTTCGCTTCATATTCAACAACACTAGAATTCAACAGCAGGAAATCAAAGTTAATGCTTGTTAAAAAAAGAACAGTAATTATAATACTATCAATTACTATATTTTTTTCCGTTGTGAATGAAGAAAGTACCTAAGTCTTGTCTAAGATAGCGAATTCTGTTGACAATATCCTGTATTTATAATTCTAACAAGCGTGATAAACGCCTGATTTCTAATAGACGTAGTTTGGATTAACTCCTTTACACTAGCAACTCCTTTAGAATTAAACGTTTCCTCAATATAAAATATAGAAATCCTCAATATAATTTCCATTATTTGTAAACAAGGTATTGCCCCCTTGTAGTACGAAGATACGGCAACCAGATTGTAAGTGGGTGTGGTTGGGTCGAGATACTTGAGGCACAGGTTGGAGAATTTACAGTTTTATTGACACAAGCAACCCACACATACAATTAGAGACCAATATTTAGCACATTTAAAGACATATAATTATAGATTCCTGGAAATATTCCACTTCCAAATCAAAAACCCGATACTCAGGTATCAGAATGCACGAAATATACTTCCTCTCAGGGTGAGCGTCTAAAAATCTGCTAAAATGAGCTAAAAATATTTCCTCTCGGAGTGAGAGTCTCGAGGCCTGCTGACCCTTTTTCCTGAACGCCACAGGGGAAACTCTTGCCAATGCGTAGGAGGAAGCATGGTTATACTCCTCATTTCAGATGCTTTTAGTGTATAGGGTTCTCCATTACACAACAAGATCAAAGATTGCGAAGACGTATTATATTGAGACTCATTTGTAGATTTAATACATTTAGTTATGATTCTGTTTTTGCCCTTGTCTATTTCCACCTGTAGATATCAGTATTTCGAGTAATCTGAAAATTATAAGGATTTTTTAATACCAATTTCAGTTCTAACACGTCCATCCATGAGGAATATAATCACCATTATTGTTTATAACACCATTATTTTTCAAAACTTACCTATAGTTTGTTATACTGATGGTAGTAATAGTCATGAATTAGAATATCATCAATACCGAATTCGTAATGAATGTATTGCATATATTACTAAACTGTTATACATTAAACTTGCATTTGATTGAATTCCTTTTCAAAGGGGTCCATTTGCACTGATTCGCTGTCTTTAGAATCACTGAAAAATATTTGCAGGGATACACGATAATACGATGGTACGATAATATTATCGTAAACATTTAAAATACTTTTAAGTCTTTGCTGAACTTTTCATATCTTAACTGTATAGCCGTTTGTCTATCTGTCTAACTGTATTTTGCAATTTTTTGCATTTGTCCGTATCTGTACAGGAACTTTTGACAAGGGAAGTTCTGTCCATCTCGCCACAAAACAGTACATTGTGAATGCAGCAAAATACAATTATTCAATGTCGCTACCACAAAGTAGCACTTGCTCACTATTCCCCCCAAAAAAAGGTTTTTCAGTGCTCTTTACTACAGACTTTACTGTAAATATTCATACTTTTACTAAATATAAGAGAGATTTTTTTAGTAAAATGACTGATATTTACATAATTCACCAAATAGCATTTTAATTAATTATTCTTGACTTAATTTTCTCAGAATATCATCTAAGGACACATTCGGCTTATAAAAGTTAATTTAATAGTCACTTAATGTTATATAGTTAGTATATTCAATTTCTTTGATAAGATAAGTGGTAAATTATATTATGAAAAAATTAAATTTGTAAATTATTCCATTTTTTTTATATATATATTGATGCTAATTTTATTAGTTATTCAGTAAAAAAATCGTTATATATAGCATAAAGTTTTATTCAGAATTTTTATATAATTATTATTGAAATGCATTCATATTTGGAGAATTGAATGGGAGGAAATAGAATGGGAAAAAAAGACTACAAATTTCTTTTTCCTTCCTTATGAACTAAATACCCGAGAGACAAATAAGTAAAAAAGAATATTGCAAAAAAAAATTATCTTGTGAATACGAAATTTTAATTTATCATTTGTTACAATATGTTTTTATTATCTCTTATGAATATCGCATTTTTATGCCTCTTGACAAATATCGTATTAGTTTAAAACTTAATGACAAAATAGCCAATGCTGACAGTATGGTCTGATTAATGTAACACATACCTTCTGCTTCATTGGCGCAACCTCCCCATAATAGATTTCGAGACCGGAGATGTTTTTCTTTTTACGGGTTAGGGTTGTCAGCCCTATGCTGAACGCCTTACAGTCTTATTTTATCGCGGCCTGATCACCGAGCGGCTAGCGCTCTGGCTCTCAGTACCAGGTAGGTTTCAGGTTCAAGTTCCGGTGGGGCTATGGATGTTTGTAGTGGTTCGGAATCCACTTTAAGCCGTTAGTCCCTCGTCTCATATGACCGTAGAGCGCCACAGAGCCCAATTAGACTTCTTCTCACCCACATCCTTCCCAAACTGTAAAGGGCCAACTCAGCTCTTGGCACTGTGATGTGATGTAGTAGTAGTAGTCATATTAGACCACCTGGCTTGTGTCGCAATGGTAACATGATCAGTTATCGTGCAGGAGGGCGGAGGTTCGAATCCACTGGCGTCATAGTTGTAGTCACTGATTTCAGAAACAAAGAGACTCGACTTCCATTGTGACAATGTGTCGCGCATGGGTAGTCAGGCTGTCCGGTGAGAGTTTTCCGGTTTTCTTCTATACTAAACGCAAGTGCAAGTAGCTCCTAAAAATTCTCCCGAAAGGCACTGTCTGTCCTTCCCTTCACCAGTAGGTGGACTGTTCGTGGTATGCACGAACATGAGGCCCACCAATGTTCCACCCTCACCTGTCTAACTTTTAGGGGGCGACCTGGTACGGGGGTTAGGTTGGAGAAAAGAAAAGAAAAAGTCATATTAAAGCGGGGCCTACTGTTTAAAGTGGATTCCGAATCTCTACAAACATCCATGGCACCACAGAGATTCTAACGCGAAATCTGCGGCACCAAGCACAACGCATAACTAACGTAGATATAAAATAGAAAAATACATGTATCTTAGTTAATCAAGTGAAATAAACCATATAAATTATAAAAAAAACTAGCACGCAAAACTTTAACAAATACTTTTACTTTATTATTGATATGAATACTGCTAGATAAAACCTGCAATTTACAATGAAAATAATTGTCTGAATGTGGGAAGAATTACCCATCATTAACGTTAAACAATACCTCATTCTAAAATACCTAATAAAAAGCTACAACACAAAATCTGTGAGTGATAGGAAACGTGATACTCATGAGCGAACCCCGGGTTATGACGTCGTTTACGTCATTTCCGTTTCATTAACATTGGCTTTTTCTTATCTGCACATTTTTGCAAGTCGTTCCCATCTGAAACGATACTTTTCCATCTAACGATACTGATGGTGATCCATGGAGTGCGAATCTGTGTCCTATTGTTAATAAAGAACACTCACGGCACATTTAGTAAAGCGAACGACCACCCTTTTCCAGAAATGACGCATTGCGAAAACATGTCCCCTGTTTTATAATACTCCAAATTGTTTATATAACGAAAAGATTGAGTTTGGTTTTTATCTTCAAGCGAATTTCGATGTCGTTCATTAAATATGGCGAGACTGAATAATCTACGGTAGGATAAAGGTTCCGATTTGAACTGAGTGGCTTTTATCGGCTATTCAATATAATGCGGTTTAACAGCGGAAATGAAGACATTAATTACTTGCTAGGTCTTCCTGTCAAACAGGAGGCAATGCAATTTTGAAAGAAAAAAGTTTAATAGATATCCTGCAAATTTTCTTTTTCGTTTAATTTTTCTTTTGATATTACGTAATTTAAAATTTTTAATTACTGAAAATTAAATTTTTATTTATTAAAATTAATTAATTATTAAAAATTAAAATTTTACTGCGGGCATGATGGCCGAGTGTCTAGAGCTCTGGCTGTCGAGGCCATAGATTTCGGGTTCGAGTCCCGGCGGTGCAATGGATGTTTGCAGTGGTTCGGAATCCACTTCAATCAATCGGTCTAATATAACTGTAGAGTGTTGGGAGTATACTTTAAATGCAACCTGACAACCCTATCCAGTAAAAAGGCAGCGTCACGGAGACAAGTCAGACTTCTACCTACGTGTGCTACGTCACAGCAGAAGCTCCTTTCTCCGTCCATGATAACCCACAGATTCATGGACTTGGTCTAGATGTTGCTGTCTACCAAGTCGGATAAGAAATAACAGAAAATTTTATTGCAACTAAATCCTCTATTTGAATCCGTTTGAACTTAGACTCTTCCTAATTTTCCACACTTTAGCTGGTCGAATTTAGAAACACAGATTCTGATTGGACTAAATGTTTTGTTTATTTTATATACAAAGTTATTCATGTTTATAGCTTCTCAAATTTCTGGGTAGTTCGATCGTCGATTGTGTGCGAAAGCAGCCAATTCAGACGATTACAAACAGAGTGGCGTAATAGTGTGGAAATGTATTTTCGAAGCGAAGTTTAATTACAATAAAAAATTTTTAATTTGTAACCGTTGCTGTATTGTTGTTTTTCTTATCCTGCTTGGTAGACTGCAACATCTATCTCAAGTCAAAGAACTCATGTGGTCTCATGATAGAAGGGAAGGAAGGCAGGCAGCTTCTGTTGTGAGGGAGCACCATTAGGTAGAAGTCTGACTTGGGTCCGTGTCGCAGAAGGATGGAGGGTAGAGCCTACAAGGAGGACGTTAAGGGAAAATTACCCCGCATTTGCGTATTGTATGAGAGAAAAACCGGAAAACTAACACCAGGTAGGCTGACTAAAGAGGCAAGATGCTGAACATGACCATCGAGTCTCCTCGTTTCTTGAAATAGTATCTTCAACAAAGCCGCCAGCGGATGGTACCTCAGCCCTAATGCTGACCAGTGGCGCGGATTGCCATTGAACAACGAGACGGGCACAGTGTTTCTGATTGGATTAAGTGTTTTGTTTGCTTATGCTCTAAGTTATTCATGTCCCTTGCTTATAGCTTCTCAAATTTCTATGTAGTTCAACCGTCAATTGTGCGGAAAACTGATAAGCGGCCAATTCAGCCGCCTTTATACAGAGGGAAGTAATAGGGTGGAAATGTATTTTCTGGGGAGTTTTATTAACAATAAAAATATTTATAATTTTTAATCGTTATCGTTGTTGTTAGAACGACAACATAAATAAACAAGGTGCGTTTCATTTTATATTTTTATCGCATTATTTTTTTTCTAATATTTGACTTAACTTTTACTCTGGCACTCGGTGCCACAGGTTTTAGGTTCGAGTCCCGGCGGTGCCATGGATGTTTGTAGTGGTTCGGAATCCACATTAAGCCGTAGGTCCTAGTCTCCTATGACTGTAAGAGCGTCACGGAGCAGAAGTCAGACTTCTACCTACGGGTGCTCCATCAGAACAGAAGCTGCACCTCTCCTCCCTCCTTCCATGAGGGATACGGCAACAACAACAACTTAACTTTTACAACATACATAGTATTTCTCAGAAATTTGTATTTAGTGCGCCGCCAATTATTTGTAGCATTTTAAATGCTCCCAGACTTCAAAAATTTTCTCTGTGGCCTTTAATAGTTGTTTGTATAGTTTAACTTCATATTTTTTTTGTTTTTTGGCGCCTATAGGCTCATTAAAAATTGCTGCTCAGTTTTATCTTTCACGTCTGGCTGATAATAAAATAAGTTTATAGTTCCAAGCGACGATGTTTTTATAACTATATTTATAACAAATTTATATAGTTTGACTCATTAGCAGTAAAGGTATCTAATAAATTAATAACTTTTTTCTGTTTGTTACTGTCTGGCTAGTTAATACTGTAAATTAATGAAAAAGTGGTAATAAAAACATTAAATATGGTTGTTTCAAAAGGAAATCCATAAAAATTAACATAATTTAGGTCATTGCGAAGATTTTTAATTGAAAAATATTCTTTTAGTGTTATAGTTCAAAAAAGGATAAAATATTTTCCAAATTTTCAACGTCTATTCCTTTTTTTTTTTTTTTTTTTTTTTTTCTTGGAGTGATGAATCCTATTCATTATTTTAATTATCTTAAGATAAAAATTTTCATCAAAAAACAAAATATTTCACCAAAGTAGTAATAAAAGTATTTCACCAAAATAGTAAACATTAAAAAAAAATCACTATACTTTTAATTATGAACTTATTAATTAGTATCATAACTTTTTTTTACACTAGCTGATATGACTCATCGTTGCTAGATTCAGCTAAATTATATATTTTTCATTTTTCCATTTATTATTGAAAATTATTTGTGAAAGATGCGTCGCAATTCGAATAAAATATGTTCATAATAAGTTTTAACTTTCAACATGCGAAAAATTCTAATACTCAATTAGCAGAATTTGTTCTTCGTGATATTTTAAAAGTAGTTTTAATAGATAAAAAAATAATAATACATTCGTCACAAATTTTCGTATATCTGTATTTCTATTTAATGGAATTAAGAATAAATACGTGTTAATGGAGTTCTTTGGAATCATAAAGAATAAAATTAGAAATAATTAAAAAAGTCAGACGATAACAACAGGAGAAAAACTTATTTATTCTAAATAATATAGTAGGGTTTATAAAATGTAATATTTTTTACATATTCTAAAAAAATATAAAATAATTTTTTAAGTCTAATAAATATCACAAAATTTAACATAAGTCAACGTTTTACATTAATTTTTTTAATAAAAATTAAGAAATATTTTTTCAAATGCAGCTTGTCATATTAAATAAAATCGTCTGCTTAGAATCGAATGTTTATTTATATAATTAGAGAACTGTCATGGTATGATCCAATAAGCCTAATTCGTTAGAAAATTACTAATTATTTGTTAGAAAAATCATTTAGAGAATTACTCAAATTATAAGTTTTAATAACTCATCTGCTTTTCTATAACAGAGAAAAAAAATCGTAAGTATCGTAATCGTAAAATTCCAACAAAACAGTCTAAGCGAATTATCGTTCAAAAAATAAATTCCAAAATTATCGACTACAAAACATAAAACAAAATTTTAAGAAAGTTTCATTAGCATAAAGAATTGAGAACTGGTAATTCTATCCTCCAAAAACATGAACAAATATTTTAATGAAGGAAAATACAATAAATTCGGAGCTACTAGTTAATTAACGGTTTGGTGAAAATAGAAAGAAAAATTAAAAATGAGAACTTACATGAGAATTCTTACACATGGCGATAGAGGAATTATGGTATGGAGGTCCATATCATCCACTGGAGTAAGTTATTTTATATTTTTCGATTGTTGATGCTGTTTATAACGTTTGATGAAAGAAAAAACAATTAAATAATTTAAACCAAGCTGTTTGATTATTTTTTTTATTTTATAAACTATTTTGTAAGTGCAAATTTATAGCTTGCCTGATGTAATCATAGTGATATTTTAATTATATGAATAAACATTAAATATAGCCTGAATATAACAAGATATATTCAAAAATATTTCTTAACTGCAATAAAAAATGAGGTAAACCAGACAAAATTATTAAGAGACTGAGAAGTTTTTTATGAAATTTATTTCAACTTTAAAGTATCCTTTTTCAATTTTAAAAAATAAATATTATATCTAATAAACCATATTGTATTTTCGTATTATAATCTTTCGACAATTTTAATTATTTCTAATTTTTTTTCCTTGAACTATAACTAGAATCACATACATGTGAAAACTTTTGTGAGTTTAAAACGTAAGCAATATTTTTTAAAATATCGATTTAAAAGGAAATTAATTAGTAATTGGCAAAAATGCAGAAAATGTAACTTAAACTTTAATATAAAAAATCTATATTATTTCTAAATCATCAAGATATTAAATAAATGCTTTCCTTAAGTAAAATATTCATATAAACTGCAAATATTTTTTTTTAATTTGGAAAATTGTATCCATTTCTAATTTATCATATTAATATCCAAAGTTTAACGAAAAGAAATAACACACACAATTATTTAATTTATTTTGATACGACAAAATAAATTAAAATAAATAAAAATATAATTAAAATAAAAAAGTTCAAGTCTACTTAATAAAACATTCAAAATGTGCAAAAGAATTAAAAAAAGAATGGTACAAAATCTTCAAAACTTACCATTTTAACTTTTAAAATAATTCTTCGAAAACTTTTTGAAAATTTTTTTAAATAATTCTTAAACAGGTGTTAAACTGCATCGGCTTTACAAAATTTACTAATTAAAAAATATATGAAATAAAAATTGGTAAATAAGAAATCGTCAAAAATTAGGACGTCATTTCATATTCGCAATTCATTTACAGACGATTTTTGATTTAAATAGTACAAAAAAGCAAACTAAAAATATTTTATGAGAAAAAATAAATCTTAAGAATTGTTTCAGAATTATTTTGCTGTGACAAAATAATTTTAAAGTAAATAAAAAAAATTTTAAGTCAATAAGTTAATTTTATGTCTAGCATTAGAGAATAGAACATTCGAAATGTACAAAAAAATTTAAAAAAGGAATATTACAAAAACTTTAAAACTTACCATTTTAACTTCAAAATATTGTTTTAAACAATTCTTAATCTGATAATAAACTTCACCGGTTTACAAAATTTACTAATTAAAAAATTTATGAAATAAAAATTGGTAAATAGGAACGCGTCAAAAATTATGACGTCATTTCAAATTCGTAATTTTTTTGCAGACGACTTTTGATTAAATTACGAAAGAGCGAACTCAAATATTTTAAAAAATATAAACCTTAAGAATTATTTTACAATTTTTGGCAACACACCAGGTAAAAGAAATAAAAATAAACTTCTAAGTATTATAGTTGATCGAACATTTTGGAAATACAAGCAAATATATTGCGTGTTATATTTAGATATTGATACATTTTCTTGGGAGGAAAATATCAATACAGATAGTAAATCGGGATCCAGAAAAAAATTTGCGTGAAAAGGTAATCTATTATGTTAGTTAAATAATAATATTGCTGGTTTATAAGGCATTGATTTTACTATAAATTTTTCAATGTTTATTTGAAAATAATTTATTAAAATATTTTATGTTTTATAGTAGATAAAAATGTAATAAATGTAAAAAAAAGAATTTAGACTTCTAGAAAAGCAAATTTTTATATAATAATAATAATATAAGTTAATATTTATATGTTAATTTGTATAATGTTGATAATATGTTATAACAAGCTATAATTTTTGTTATAAAATGTTATAATTTTTTGTTATAACATATTATCAACATAATGTTATAATTTTTTTTATAAGAAATATTGTGGCTAGAGCAATTGTTTCATTTACACAAATATTTTATTTTATAATGTTGGTGATATATATTATGTATGTAGTTGGGTTGAATTACTTGAAACACAGGTTTTAAAACTCACAATTTTATTTGCACACGTACTAACGCCACGCACATACATTATTTAACAAAAAATTTAAAGGAAAAAAATATAATTAGAAACTCGGAAAAGGACTCCAACTTACAGCCATAATTCTGCCGGAGCGCAGGGTAGCATAAAATACATGTCTTCTTCGAGTGAGAGTCTATAGGCCAACTGACGTCACAGGGGGTGCTCTTGTCTGATGAAGAATGGTTACTTTGCTATTATTGTTAATACGCTTTTTTATTGCTTTAAAATAAATTTTAGTGATTTCTAACATTTTACACATTATAGTTAGAGAGTTTAATTTTTTGGAGATTTATATTCGCTAATTTATTTGTCCCAAAAAATAAAAACATTTTCACTATTTAATCTTTAATAACTTACAATGAAAAAAATTTTATCTGTTAATTTTCAAAGTTTACAAAAAAAAAAAGAATTTTTTTATTAATATTGAAACTTTAATCGTTTAAAAAGTAATTATTCTAAAAAAATTAAAAAGTAATTATCCTAAAAAAATTAAAAAGTAATTATTCTAAAAAAATAAAAAAGTAATTATTCTAAAAAAATAAATAAGTAATTATTCTAAAAAAATACTTCACAAATTATAATTTTTATAGTTGAATAATTAACTTTAAAATAATTTTTCTTGAAATAAAAATTTGTTAAAAATGAGAGAGTATTAAAACTAAATAGACGAAATTTAAAGAATATGGAATTTATTTAAAATAAAAGCTGAGTAATTTAGTAAATCGTGCATCTTTTTTTACAAAAAGAAAATTGCTCTCCTAAATATTAAGAAAAAATATCTCACCAAATATTATAGCTTTAAAAAAATAATTTTAAAAATCATAGACTGAATTAAATATTCTCAATTCATTGAATATCTGTTAAATAGCTGTAAAATATGAATAGAAATAAATTCAAGAAAAAAATATAAATTTTGATATTCTAGAAATGCCTTTCAAGAAATCTGTGGCTTTTTTTACATATCTAGAGTTACTGCTTATACTTAATACAATCATTGTATATTCAAGGTTGCATAAAAAAATTGAAAGCTACATGTACATATAGATAGATAGATAGATTACATAGAAAGATTTTTCGATTTTAACATTTTGGAAGGATTTATATGATTTTTTTTTGTATAAAGCTTTACATTCAAGACACCCAAAAAGTAAGTTAAAAGATAATTTGGTGTTTTTTTCCGTATGCTATAGAAATATTTATGATTCTAACAGTAAGAATAAAATATTCTACATATTCTACAAGTACATAAAAATTTATTTCGAACAGATACAGGAATATTATTGCTGTCGTAACAAAAAAAAAGAATTAGAATTCTCTTCGGAATTATTTACTTCAGAAGAATTGCTGAATTAGCAAATAAATGCTGCAGTAAAATATACAGGAAAAAAGAAAGTGAACTAGGGAACATTAAAATGTCATATCAAAAGGATTATGAGCCTTTATTTTTAATGTAAAAAAAAGAATAAAGTGAATATATTTCATAAACGTGAACGAAATCTATGTCGATGCGATCAAATATCTCTGTTAATACATAAATTTGGCATACATATATTCATGTATTCTAAACGCTATAAAAAAATATTGATTCTCCGGTTTTTACTATGGATATCAATCTGGCTCCTGCATTTCTTTTCCTTGCTTTTAATACTTTATATTCAAATAATTAAATATGATCCTATAATACAAACATGGACCATAAAATCACAAACAGATATCTTGAGTACATAATTTTATTTTTTTTTTCCTGCAATATCAAAAATAAATTTCCCAATTTCTCGCAGTCATTTGCTGCACTGGGATACACAATTTTCCATAGAATGCATGTATTTTTTATAAAAATTAGCATTGGAAGATAATAATAATATGATATTTTAAAAGAAAATAAAACCCTTTACTGCAAAATTGGCCTCTGATTGAGGAGAAAAACCACTTTCAATTATTTTTATTGGTTAATTTTTTTTTAATTTCTTTCAAGAATTTTTTTTTTCTTCATTTTTTCACAAGCTATTGTTTTATTTTTTTAAGCAATTTTATTGCGTTCTTTTCTATAAATTTAATAATAATATTAAATTTATAATATTTATTTAAATTTACTAAAATTATTTAATTTAATTATAATATTTGTTTAAATTTATTTCACTAGCTAATAATTATATAATTAAATGATTAAATAACGTAAAATTGTTCTAAAAGATCGTCTGGTGAAAAGGCAATTTTATTTCAAACTGAAAATGAGATTTTTCAAAGATAAGAAAATCGTTTAGAATTCTACAGTTTTTTTTTTTTTTTATTATTATTTATTTATTTTATAAGATTGCTGTTATGCGTTTTGTTCTTACATTAAATTCCAAATATGGGTAACGTTATATGTATTCCATTTATGGGTAACCTATTCTATAAATGTTATTAATATCATATCTAATCCATTTTGCATTTTGAACTATAATATCGGCATGCATTATTCTTTGACTAGCACTAGCGTCTTCCAATTTTTTCATACGGCAATAGTTTTTGAAAGAATAGTTTTTATCTAATATACCACCATTAAATTCTTTTTTTTTCCCCGAAATGCCACAATATTTTTTATATTTTATTCAGTTTATTTTATATTAGCGATAATGAATAACATTACTTTTGTAATAATAAAAGAATTAAAAACATTAGGCTGATAGAAAAAAATTATTAAAATAAAACGATAACCAAATATAAAATTTCTTTTTTTCTTCTAAAGTAAATATTTCAAGAGTATGTGCTTATTTTTAACAATTCGTTTAAAAAAAATGATGCATAGTGAAAAATCCTTTTCTAATTTATTAAAAATATTATGGTTTTATAGTAGCCATATTGGAACACCCATTCTGGTAAAATTCGTTGTTATTTATGAAATCAGGGTCAATGTTTTTTTTTAGATTTTGAATCATAAATTACATAACAATTAGTAATTTAGAAGTTAACAATTAGTAGTTTTGTCAAAAGATTATTAGATATTATTTTTCTACTAGTTTAACTGATAATTTATAGAGACTCATTTTTTAACTTACCCACGCCCTTCTTAAATGGTCACGCCCCATAAAGTCATTTTTCCAAAGTTTGAAAGTTCTTTTTCTTTGATGGGAAGTTATGTAAACAGTTGTATTATAAATTTACTGGCTATTATTATTAATTTAAATACTTTTTCGTTTGAGAATTTCAATTTAGGTCATGAAAATAATATTTATCATTTTTTACATCAGTTTTCTTTTTTGTATCCTATCGTTTTTCGTATTTAATCATGAATTCAGTATCTAATTGGTCCACGAATTCGTGAAATTTACGAGCTACCAACAATAGAATTACCACTTCTGTTGGACGACTTTGTTTCCTAGTGGCAATTTGAATATCGATGTGCAATTTCCTTCCCTTGCATTCTCGAACCCAGTGTAAAGACTTTCTGGCCTACTTATATTATCTTGCTCAAACCAAACAACAAAACCAGCTCGTTTTCTAAGCTCCAAGCTTTGCTTTTTCTACATTAGAATCTTAACGAATTAACCATTCCCAATTCCAACTCTCATCATCATTATTGGCGCAACAGTCCCATGGTGGCTTGAGGCCGTCTGCCTATTGGCAGATTTCGAGACGGGAGATGCAGGCTTTTTACGGGGTAGGGTTGTCAGCATTATGCCCAATGCTCTACTCTTATATTAGACCGGGATCTATAGCTGAAAGTGGATTCCGAACCCCTACAAATATCTATGGCATCGCCGAGGCTCAAACCAGAAACCTGTGGGTTCGAGTGCCAGTCACTCGACCAACATGCCCAATTCTAATTCTGTCATTATTTATATAAATAGTTTCAATATTATGTGTGATATTTTTTAAATAAATAGCATATAATACGTATAATTTTTCAAGAATTCATACAGAAATATTTCTCTCAATATTACATTATTTTTATAAAAATAATTATATTTATTTACTGTCCTTTTTATGCACCAAAATGCCTTCAACTTAAAAAAATAATTTAATTTTAATAAATGAATTAATAAAAATTTTCAATTTGTTTATTAAAATAAATAAATTATATAAAATCATTTTATTTTTATATTAAAATTTTTCAATTATTTGTTAAGATTAAATTAAATTTTTATACTCTAATAAATTCTTCTGATTTTCATAACGAATTTAATTTTTTTTTATTAAAGAAAATCATTCGTCTGTTTTTTTTCGATAAAAAAAAATTAATCGGGAAAAAAAATTAAAAATTAAAAAATATATATTTATTATGATTTATATTCTTCATTTCAATTCGTATAATTTTCATTTTATTCTCAGTTAAATTATTTAGAATACATTTAAATACACATTGTGATTATATTTATTTTTTTATAATATTTATTATATAATTATATGTTTATTTTTTAGGCATATATTTATTTTTATTTTTATTTTATCTACATTTCGTATTATAGTTTTCTTTAAAGCTTTCTGTAATAAATACAAGGAGATATTCTATGAAAAAAAGGGTGATAAGAATTAGATACGTCAAAAATATACTACATCTGCATCAAATTAATTGCACAGTATGTGGTCGCGATATTTATTTAAAACTATCAAGCTAATTAATTTTTTTTTCAATTTAGCTTTTCTTTCTTTCAAATATGACTGTGGAGAGTTCCATGGATATAAAAAATATCTATATATATTCAGATAAATTAAATTTACAATTATGTGATTATTCCAAATATATTGGAATACTTTTTCAACCTTGAATGCTTATCGCTATTCAAAATCGAAAAAAAATTAAGAGCAGCCACCAGTGAGGATTGAACTCACGACCCCTGGTTTACAAGACCAGTGCTCTAACCACTGAGCTATGGTGGCTCCGTCACGCTATATTAACTTATAAAGTTATGGCATAGTGGAAGAAAGATACGACCACAAATTCCTATTCCTTTTTATAGTTGCATCTTTATTCAGGTGTGCCTCGTAAAATTTTATTGTTTTGCGACATGCCTTCATTTCAAGTACGCGATGCGTTTTGACTTTTATGACAGAATAGATTAAAACAGACTTGGTAACATATTGAAACCAACTGCATTTGCTTTTCCGATGTTTTGATCTTATAAAAAATTTTATTGTAGCAAAAAAGAATGTTACTGTTTAAAAAAGGGGTTATGATATTCTGTAATGGAGTAATTCTTTTGATATTTTATATATTTTTATATGATCCACGTTTATGAATTTTAGGCTACACAATGTTTGTCTTATGTAATGTTTTTCGAATAATGTAATATAACAGCTGACGTTAAGTATTTAAAATAGTATATTAATTTATCTGACACTCATCAGAAAAATAATTGGAAAAACTTTTATTTTGTATGGTAATGTTGTCTAGTAATTTTAATTTACAGTGTATTTCTTTTACCAATTTTAAATGAAAAATTAATATTTTCTGTTTATGATACTTTCTAAAATTTTAACAATTATTTGTCATTAAACTAGTATTTCTTGAGCCCCACCATGGTTTGTCGCTCTACGGTCATCTTATGCACTCTTTTGGGTTAAACAGACCGGGCCCTACAGTTTAACGTGGATTCCGAACCACTCACAAACATCCATGCCACCGCCATGATTCGAACCTGAAGCCTGGGATACCAAAGGCCACTTGGACATCACGCCGCTATGGCTTGATGGATAACAATATTAATGGTTTTTTTTTGGAGGTAAAGGTTACACGCCCATCTTCCTTTAGCTTTCTAAAATTTGAACAATAATTTGTCACTAAATTAATACTTATTGGCCTTGGTGGGTTACAGTTATAGTGGTTTTGCAGAGGTGAAGGTTACAAGTTCAATTCCTTTAACTTTTCTAAAATTTTAAAGATAATTTGTCAACTCTAATTTTAATATAATTTTTGATTAAAGTAATATTTCTTGGGCCATAGCTTGGTGTGTTACAGTGTTAGTGGTGCTTCGGCTTCCGACTTCCGTTAGCTTTCTAAAATTTGAACAATAATTTATCATTTAACTTTAATTTTAACAATAACTTATTACTTAATTCAAATTTTAACGATAATTTATCACTTAACTCTAATTTTTACAATAATTTGTCACTCCAGTAATACTTCTTGGGACCCACTATGGTTTGGGGGGTTACATTGTTAGAGGTTTTTCGGTGGTAACACATGTCAATAATATTACATGTCAAAATTTCTTCAGCTAATCTATAGCCATTTAAAATTATGGGCAGATTTGGTCTTTAGAAGCATTCATTGTGTTGTAGAATAAACTGTCTGATCTCTTTCCTCAAATTTGACACTGTGCGAAATCTTCAAGATACAGAAAAATAGGTAGTCTATAGAAAAACCTCCAAGACAGTATCTACTGTATCATTGAACTATTGAACTTATTGAATTATTGAACTTAGATCGCCTTAAAGTTCAGATTCATAAAAGTTTTAACTGTAATTTATAATGATTTTCATTATTAAACTTCTTTAGTGCCTTTTCTATCGATTTACTAAAAGAAATAATTAAATTTGATTTAAGATTTAATTTGATTATTCATAAACGCTTTCTAGTGACATTGAAGAAAAAAAAATTTTAACAATACATTTTAACGTTAATTTGTGTTTCTATTTCAATTTGTATAGGGAGTTCTAATTTATTATTGTGTTAAGAAAATAGTTTACAAACCTCAAAATAAAAGTTATAAATTCCGACTGTCGAAATAACACGATAAATTTTTCTTTCGTTGTTATGATTTCTTTCTCTATTCGGTTGTTTCTGTGGGGAATTTCGATAAATTATAACCTTCTCACTGGTAAATCGGCTTATTTGTGAAAAGCTTTTTAAATTTATCTCACAAAGGCTTTCTTTTTTATTACAATTTTCCTGTGTTTCTTCCTAAAACTATTTGGATTTCAGGTTGAAAAACAAATTTGTCTTTAAAAAATGGTTTTACATCTAACAAAACTACTTTTGACAGACTGAGTTAACTAAACCTAGGAAATAAATATCAATCTATGCGAGTTCTGGATTTAAACAAACACTGCCACAAACTTTTATCTTGATGTTGGAGAAGCGTTGCTTTAGGTCAATGCCCATTGAAATTTTATGCCACACATTTTATATCCAGAAATATATAATTATTAAAAAATAAAATGGAAAGGTAATAACATAAATTAAGTGAGAGAAAAAAAACCTTTTTTTTTTAAACTTCAAAAATATGATGTACTACAGTACCCAAAAAGTAAGACCAATTTTTTTTTCAAAAACTCTTTATTTATTCATCCAAATTTATTTCATCGCCTTCAAAGTTGCCCCCTCCGGACACAATGCACTTATGCCAACTTTTTTTCCATTCCTCAATGCACGTTAAAAAGTCATCCGCAGGGATGGCCTTCAAAGCGCGCAGCGTTGAATCTCTTCAATCGTCTCGCGATGTTGGTCGCGGAATGGTCTTTTGAGATTAGGGAATAGCCAAAAGTCTCATGGTGTGAATACGGTGGCTGTGTAACTATATGGGTTTCATTTTTGGCGAAAAAATCAATAAGAATCAATGCAGTGGCAAATAGTGCATTCAGTGTTTTCGGTACCAATCGAGATTTGACACGTTTGATGCCCAAAATGGAATTGACCGATCCTTTTGAAATTCCAACATCATCAGCAAGGTCTCAAATTGTAAATCGACGGATTACAAGCACCAAATCTTTAATTTTTTCGTCGGTTGAGCTTCGCCGGTTGAAGTGGATGGTCGACCAGAAGGCTCTTAGTCTTCAGCGGGTTCTCTGCCTTCTTTGGGCTGTTTATACCACTCCTAAACATTTCTTTCCGATACAGGAATGCTCATCGAATGCCTTCTGCAACATTCTATACGTTTCCGCAATCAAAATGTAATGCAAGTTCTTTTCTCAATTAATTCAGACATTTCAGAAATCGCCGGAATCAGTTTGAGCGTCTCACAAAGACAAGCGTAACTCAAATACTAATGAATATTCTGACGTCAAGTTTCACACAGATGTCAAGGACAGTGACAGCAAACAGAAAAAGGAAAAAAATTGAAATTCCATAAGCCCCGGGAATTTTAAATTGAAAATGGGTCTTACTTTTTGGATACAATAGTATAAATATGAAATGAGAAGAAACAATAACATTAGAAGGAGGCCAACCATCCGGTGGGTATCAATCTATATACATATAAATCAATGTTTATGTTTACGTATGTTTGTAATGTGTGTTATGTACTGTATTCCAACTTAAAAACTATAACACTTAGAATTCTAATTTTTTTTTTTTTTTTTTCTAAATTTGTTATTTTTTTAATCCGGTGCATAGTGAAAAAATTATGAAAGAATTATAAGTAGTTATTTTCTAATCAAATATAAACCTTACTTTTCCGATGTAAAGTTGTGTTTTTAAAAATTCTCCAAAAATCTCTGCTTTTATGAGCATGTTATTTAACATCAAAAATCACCATAAGATAAAATTAAACATTCTAAAACAAGTGAAAACAGACGACCTTTCTTGACTAATATCACTTATTTGTAGAAAATGTTTATTTGCTTTTATAAATATTTTTCATATTAAACTGGTAAGTCTTTGTTCCTTTAAAACGTTGTTCACATAAAAAAAAATAAGAAATAAATTATAATTATTTCTGTTTTAATTAAATAAAATCGTAATTTTAATGTATTTATAACAAGCTACTAAAACTTCTATTTCTACTACTACTTCTAAAAACAACAGCACTTAAATTCAAAAAAAAAATGGAATTTTTTTAATTAAATGATATTTTATTGCTACCAGATATCAATAACAATTGCTAGTTAAAGAATGACGAATAAAAATTACGTCTTTTTTCGCATCTGATACTATTTTGATATTTTGCTTATGTTTTATTATCCCTTGCGTCTATTGTTTTTATTATTGATCACTATTAAATGTTTTGTACTTGCGATTAAAATTTATTTAATATGGTTTTTATATTCCAGTTTCGAATTCCAAAGAATAATTTTCTAGCAGTTTAATATTAATGATGTTTACCATCTTATTTCATTGATATAAAAGAATTAATAAGTTTTATTTTCTGAAACCGGGGAACGCTAGATTATATATATTAATTCCTTATAAAGCCATTTAATTTTTGTAAATGTTTTATTATAAAAACTTTAAATTTAACTTGGATCAAACTGAATTCGGTTTTCTGAATGGTGGGTGGGTGTAGGTATGTTTAATATATTGGCTTCATTTCTTCAAAAATAAAACTCACTATGATTTGCGTCTCAAAAATATAATATAATTGACATAAAAAAACTCATTCTATCTACAGGATAGGATTGTCAGCACGATGCACAACGCTCTACAGTCATATTAGACCGGGACCTACGGTATTAAAATGGTTTGAAGCTACGAACCACTACAAACATCCATGGTACCGCGGGGACTCAAACCCAAAACCTATGGTGGCGAGCGCTAGTCGCTCGGCTATCAAGCCTCTATAACTTTCAGAATAGCAGATAAAAATTGAAATAATTAAACGTCATCAAAATTCAGGAATTCACATTAAAAAGCTGTCCATAGTATTTTATTACAGTTTATTTATTTATATTACAAAGCTACAAATTGTATAATAAAAAAAAATAGTGTTTAATAGTAGTTTAAATTCTATTTGTTTTAAGAACTTAAAATATAAAAAAAAAGGATTGGATGCTTTACAAAAAAGTTTCTGAAGAAATGTAGAAAAATAAAAACTTTATTTTTTTTTATCTCTCTTAGGAAATCTGTCGCTCACGACAGACTTTCAGTCTCAAAACTTAGTTTACATACTCTAATATGAAAAAGGAAAACTTCGTATGCGACACGATCACGCCTGAAGCTTTCGTGTCAGTGTTACGTTGAAATTCCCTAGAGGGATTTTTTTCCCTTCACTCTAAAAGGAACGCGACGTTAAAAAGTTTTGGCCAAATTCAAAGAATAGTACTGCAAAAAAATTCTTCCTCGAGATGAATTGAGAATAAACTATAGGAATTTTTTTAGACTCCTGAACTAATAATTAAGTCAAACTTTTTATGATCTGATGTCTTTAAAAAAATTTATTTTATGTGCTTTTTTATTATTATTACTGCAGGCAAAGACATTATCATAAACAAAAATGTAAAAAAATATATATAAATAAAATTTGAAGTCTTAGTTTTCTAATTAAAACAGGACCCGAAAAAAATTATTGAAATATATAAGTGAGAGAGTTCTATATCATGTTATATAGAAATATTAAATACTTATTAAAATATTTACTTCTGAACGTATGTGTTTATAATGGTCTCACATAAACAAATTATTTTATGTTTTGAAAGTTAGGTTATTATATTATTAAGCAACAGAGATCTGAAAAAAATTTTATTTAATTTTTATGTTTATACACATTCCTAATTTTCTAAAAAACATAGCATACATTTAAAATAATAATATTCATTCGTTTAATATTCAATATTTAATTTTAAAACTTAAGAAAATTCTAAACAAACTATACACTTATACACATATATCTTCAAATATATTTGGTTGAATTGCCGCAACAAATTGTGAGACAAGGCCGTCTGCCTACTGGCAGATTCCAAAACATGAGATGTTTTTCATTTTTGCACGATAGGTTGTCATCCCTACGCGCTACAGTCATATTAGACCGGGACCTATGATTTAAAATGGATTCAGAACCACTACAAATATCCATGACACCACCGGGACTCAAACCCGAAACCTTTGACACAGAGAGCTACTTACTCGTCCATCAGGTCCCAGTAGAAGGTACATTAGGTATTAAATTTAATTTATGGATTTATTTTAATTCAAAAAGGAATTTATATTTAAAAATTAGTTTACCCAATCACAGTATCTTCTATCGCTAGACACTACATTTTCCCATCCGTTTGCCAAAAGACGACTCTTTTTTTTAAGGTCTTTCCAAGATAATTTTTGATTTTTTCAAAAGAATCGAATTGACATGCCAATCATTATTCATAGAAACAAGCAGTGATCAGAAGGAGCAAGGTTTGGAGAATATGGTTGAGGATGGGGAACATGCCTTTTCAAATAGTGTTTGGCTTGTTTACCAAGATTTGACCGGCCATTGTCATGGTTAAAAAATGATTTTGATGTGTCTTTCCTCTTATTTTAGAGAATTTTCTTTCAACACTCGGCTCATACGTGTCAATTGCAGTCGATAACGTTTACCAGGTTTTAGCAATTCGTCATTTTTTTACCTGATCAGACCGCTCTCAGAATTTCCTATCAAAATCCAATAATCCAATGAATCGTTTAAATCAGTTCTCCAGTTAAATAGTTCTTTCAACTGCTGTATATTCCTCGTAAACTTGTTCAAAAATTCCATGCCTTCAGGTTAAACTTTTTTTTCCGATTGAAACAAAAAAGTATAATTTCCAGGAAATATTTTTTTTTTTTTTGGCACAACATTCTATACGTTCTCAAAACTAAAAAAAAAAAAAACTATGTTACACATACCTCAACGAAATGACACATACTAAATGTCAAAGAATAATGGCAGTTGTTTGACATGAAGTATTTGTCAGTGTCATTCATCTGGTCATGCCCCTGATTTTTGGGTGACCAGCGCTCGGTGTCACAAGTTTCGAGTTCGAGTCCCGCCGGTGCCATGGATGTTTGTAGTGGTTTGGAATCCACTTTAAACCATAGGTCCCATTCTAATATGACTGTAGACTTTTGGGAGGGGGGATGACTATCCCACCTCGTAAAAAGGAAACATCTTCTGTCTTGAAATCTGCCAGTAAGCAGACGGTCTTGGCCCAATATGGCACTATTGCGCCAATGATGAATATTCATCTCGTCATAATATGGTGACGCACGATTTAAGTTTAATGCATAATTTTTAAAAATTAGTTGGTAATACCACGTACGAAAACTTACGCATCCTTAATTAATTAATATTTTATAATTACTAAAAAAAATAGCTGCATAATATTTAGTTGAGTTCAGAATAGGAAAAATAAAATAAATTGTTAAAATTAAAATGTAAAAAAATAGGAAAGTTAAAATGTTAATAACCAAGAAAGATAGGTTAGAATTTTAGAAAAGAATTTAGATGATCCTTAAGAATATTTTAATTGATTGAGGATTTCTGAAACAGCTCTATGATTGATTGAGAGAATAAGTTAAGAAAAGAGAGGAAAAAATGTTTTCATTTATTTCTATTTTAAACAAACTCGGAAGGTACTTTATTTAATCCAACTACAGTCTACTTCATAAAATATTAAGAGTATATACATTTTTTTACAAGTAAACATTCAACACATCAGGTGTTCCTTGGACAGGTCTTTGAAGGGCGTTCCCCGAAGGTGGGCCGGTCTCCTGCACGACAGGCCTTTCAAATTTTCCGCAACCACATCGTTGTGGATTAGAGAAGAATTTTTCAACCAGCGTAATTGGCAGTCGCAATTAAGGGGGAAATCTGAAAAAAAAAGAGGGTGGTAAAATGCCAATCAAAACTATACTAATGGTGATATTTTTTAATAATTAAATATTACAAATCATAAGAAATGGACACCGGAATTTAAATTTTTAAACATAAGAAACGCCTACTGGAAATTTTTTTTTTTCAATTTGATTTGGGATAGTTTTGATTTGTATTTTTAATTAATTAATTAATTTAATGTTTAATTCTGAAATGTATGAAAATTTAATTTTTAATAATGAATGCTGAAATTGTTTTTAATGAATGTTTTGAGTGGTTGTATATTTAATGAATGTTTTCAGAGTTTGAATATTTAGTGAATTTTTGAGAGACCAACAGATGAGAATTGCTCTTAGGTTATTTCTTTTAATTATGAAGTTGCTTTTGAATATTTGACACTTTGATTTGAGGACTCCAACCAATAAACGACGTTTATGTAGCACATTCAACGTTATGCTGGTTAAAAAAATTTTGTATCATTTATAAAGACATGTAAAATCTTTACTTTCTTACAAATTAAATTAAGCTTTTCTTGAGGGCCAGATAGAAAGCGGGAGAGATCAAATTTGAAAAACTTTGATATTTCAAATCGGCGTTGACGAAATATGAGAACGTTGTAGCAAGCCATTCGTGGTTAAACCCTGAATAATGTTGAATCTGCTATCGTTGAAATGGCAAATGACCTCAAATTAAAACACTTGGCATTTGAAAACAATTATAAGATGAATAAACATAGAAAACCAACAAGTTCGTGAAAATTAGTTTGATATTGTACATAGTTATAGATTGAAAAATATCTTTCAACCTAATATAACTTGCAATCGCATTTATATAGAAATCAAAGTGTACGGGAATAATATCTGTAATTTCTTTACAGAAAGTAGTTTGGCTTCATAAATCAGGTAAATTATTTTGAAAGAAAAAAAACCAACATCAATATGTCTAATAAAGGATGCTCATAAATCAATAGAATTTAAACATTTTTATTCAAAAATATAAAAAAATCTCTAGGTAATTGGGGAACATCAAAATTTATCTTTCATTTTGAACGGGTTTTGAATTTCAGTAAATAATTTAAATTTTTTTTTTATTTATAAAAAACAAGCCTTGGTGAAACTTTCAGATATTTGTTTACATTTTTAAATTAATAAAAGGAAGATTTCTCGTATGGTGGAATAAATAAAAAATTAAAAAAAAGTAATTCTGTTAAAGTGAGGGATAGAAGTTACAAATAAAAATTTATCTAGAATTTTCAAAGAAATCTTATTAAAAAACTCTAAGCTTAAAAAAAGTCTTTCCATCAAATTCAAACATTAAAAAAAAATGTTCATTTTAAGCTGCATACGATATGCAGTAAAAAGATATTTGAAAGCTTATTACTTAAAAAAATATATTGTGCCTCATATTTCATCTAGATAAAATATATCATTTTATGTTTTTTTAGATCATTACAGCATTTTCAATCGACCTGTTTTCTTTAGGTAAATATTCAGGAACAAAATATTTCATTCTTTTTTTTTTCTCTTGCGTGTGTAAATTGTCTTTTCAGATATATTTTCGTCATATTCCTTTTTAACTATTGAAGGTAAAATTACTGCAATCGAACTTTTAATATTAAAAAAAATCATTATTTACAACATAGAATGTGCATTAAAAATAAAATAAACTAGAATTCTATTAATTGCCATAATATCAAAATATAATTACAAAATAATTTTTAAAGTTATAAGCTGCAGCACTTTTCCCACGAGAAGCAATTTAGTATATCTGTTCCCAGAGAAAGGAAAGTAATTTTTTAAGAAGTGCATAATAACGATCTTTCACTCAAATCTGACAGCAGATAAGCAGTATCAGGAATATTTATATTGCATGCAATTAGTGTTTTGTACTAATGAGAACAACCTGTCACTCAAATATGACAGCAAATAATCAGTGTCATGGATAATAAGACATCATGAAATTAGCGATTGTCTGTGCAAGCTTCACATGTCTAAACAATTACAGATGGGATATAGACTACGTCATGAGTTGTTGCATCGTGATGGGTGAAAGACAATGGGCTGAGGAAGTGTCCTCTCCAATGAGAAGTGAAAGAAGCTGACCCCCTCCCTTTCTTGACGGATTTTCTTAGAGTGGTTTTTGCAGAAGGAGAGAGAGCGTTCTGCAACGAGTCGAAAAAAAATGTTTTTTTTTCTCTTTTTCTGAAAGTGAATGAACAGACCGGAGATTCCGCTTGTTTACAAAGTGAATCATTTGTGGTTTTGTGTATCACGCCGTGTGATACTTAATGTCTGCCGAAGACAGGGTGAAATAGATTCGTCGTAGACTCAAGAACTCTGAAAATCTCTCTGAATATATATAGAGAGAGACGTTATAAAGCATTAATTCCTTTGTGTAAATAGCCTTTTTGCTGGCGACAAATTTAAGTCAATAAAAATAATGCAAAAGTATTTTTTTTTTTTTACTTTATACTAAAAATTATTACTTCCGCTTCTTAGCTTCAAGGAAAATTTTTCTTACTGTCGTTAAAAGATAAATTTTCATTCTCTTTATACTAGAAGTTGAAAGAATGGGTCAACCAATAAATTATTTTTCTTCACTATATATTTACTTCTTTGTTTACTACAGTATTGGAAAAAAGTTTTCTAATACTATAGTTACTTATTAAAATATAAGCCTTTTTTCATAACAAGATAATTAAAGTAAACTAGCTTGAATGATTTAACTTTATCAAACCAAAGTTGGAATCCTCTAGAGTCATTACAGCGATTAACAGGGATTAAAAAGTAAGAAATTTAAAAACCGCAGTGCATTCTTTATGAAAAAAAATTAATCTCCTTACTTGTAAAGATTGATAAGAAAACTACTAAAAGTTGCTTTTAACAATGTTAGAATCTAAATAAATGAAAAAACAGGAAAACTAATTATTCATAAAAACAAGAATATGACAAGATATGCAGTTATAATAGTACGAAATAAATCTTTTATAACACAAATACTTTTTTTCAGGAATGCATGTTTCAGTCTCAAAGGCATCAATATAGACGTTTCATTTTAAAAAATATTAATGATCACTTTAACTAAGTATTTGTTTATTCTTTAGAATTCATATTATGCTCAATAGATCTTATACAATATCTTCTATTTATTCAGTTTTTTTAAAAATTGTTTAGTTGATTCCAAATGCAAATAGAAGTTTTAAATATCTCCTTTTTTTAAAGCTGAAATGCCGTTTTAAATTAAACTGATTGCTGCGAAATAAGTTACTCGTATTAAAAAATATTAAGTTATAAAAATGATATTAAATCTTTCAAAGAAGTATTTTGCAACACTAATATCTCAAATTGACATAAGCTTCAATTAAATGCATTTCGGAATATATATAAAGTTTTTTGGGGCCTGATGGCCGAGTGTCTAGCGCTCTGGCGTTCAGTACCACAGGTATCGGGTTCAAATCCCGGCTTTTCCCCTGGGTGTTGTAGTGGTTCGGAATCCACTTTAAGCGGTAGGTCCCGGTCCTAATAGGATCGTAGAGCTTCACGGGGGATTGTTACTCCGCGTCCGTGACTTACCATCAAGTTATACGCGCCCCCTGGGTAATACAAAGTGAGTAACATCGGTGCAGCCCTTATAGGCATCCAAAGACGTCCATGTCTGTTTGCCAGCTGCATTGAAAAATATATATATAAAGTTTTATTTTAAAGATAAGACCTTTAGCTTTCGAAAACAGTTTTCAGTTTGCTTCTAGTCTCATCAACTGTTTAATTAAGAACTATTAAGATATTGAATTCGTGCATTAAAAACTTATTGAATTTCAGAAAAATTTTATTTTTTGTTACACCGTCATACGCTTTCAAAAACAGATTTTATTTTGTTTTTAGTCTTATTAGAAGTCGAGATACAGCTGTTTAATTAGGAGTTATTAAAATACTGAATTCCTGCATTAAAAACTTTCAATTGAATATTTGAAAAACTGCATTTTTCCTACACCTCTGTACGCTTTCGAAAATAGTTTTCAGTTTGTTTCTAGTCCCATTAGAAGTCAAGATACAGCTATTTAATCGCGAAATATTTGCAGTCATTAGTTTCCGAGTTATTGCAGTCATATATCTACATTTATGCAAGTACTAAATGCTGTATATTTTTCCTATTCTTTTAGTTAGAATGTTTATGTAAATTCAAAAAATACATACATTTTTTTGTTTATTTTTGCCAAATTTTAATAAATCATATTCATACACATATTTTAATTATCATATTTCTCAATACTCTATAACCTAATATAGCAATGTCATTAAAAAACAGTTCCATAAAACATTATTTAAAAAAATTTAGTTCAATTCCTTCATCAGAAACTTTAAGCTGTCGCACTATTATAGGTGCGACTTTATCAAACTCGCCCAAATCTGAACGCGACACAAACATCCAAGATATCTTGTCTACGAACCCAGAAAGACGCTGCTTTATTACAAGCCCCTAGGCTAAGGATATAGGCGTAGAATTCAATCTATATAAGACCAAACATTCGCTAGATATAGATCATCGTCATATTCGATATATATCGAAACGTTCCTAATATTCGCGCTCACTCAAAATGGAGCCATGCACTTTATTAACAGCGTATGAAAGCCCTCTGTAAATGTTAAAAGGTAACCGGGCGTTTGCAGATTTTAAAAATAACTTATTTGGTGTAAGGGATATTTTGATTCAAGATGGTTTAATAAGTATACATAAAATGAATATATTAAATTCGGTTTTAGAAATGTAGTTATTTTTATTCAATTATTGATGTGTAACTAAAGTCAAATGAAATCAAAATTTTTGTTTTTTACTCTAAAATCTTACTCCTTTTAAATATTTAAATTAATAAATAAAAATTAACTGTATTTAAAGAAACTATAGCAGTTGTTTTGATTTTTGGGATGTAGTCTTACATAAGTTTTGAGATTGTTCGATTGAGATTTGAAATATTGATTCTCATTTTTCTAGAGAATAATAACAAGAGAATTATCAATTATATTTAAATTATTTGTGTGAAACAACTCCAGCAGCACGAAAACATTGATGTGTTAAAATATTAAATAAAACTGAAATAATCGATAAAAAAGCATCTGAAAAACGAATTTCAATTTACCATGTGGGAACACATTTTATTTTTATTTATTTATTTCGAAAAAATTTATTATTTATTTCATCAACGAAATTTTGAATATATAATACTAAATTATTGTTAATTTAACTTTCATAAACATAACTGCTCCTTCAATACTATTTTGGCTGCCTGATGTCCAATTGGCTAGCGCTCTGGCCTTTTCTACCACAGACTGGAATTGTGCGGGGCACACTACACCAACTCTACAGTCATATTAGATCGAGATACGGTTTAAAGTGGATTCCGAACCACTACAAACATCCATGGCTCCTCTTGGACTCGAACACGAAACCTGTGGTAGAGAGCGCCAGATACTCAGCCATCAGGTCCCAAACAGATAAATCTAACATCTATAAATCTAAAATCTAACAGATAAATCTCTAATCTAAAAAAGTGGCCTGATAGCCAATTGGCTGGCGCTCTGGCCATTGGTGCTTCAGGTTCGATTCCTGTCGGTGGCACGGAATGTTCATTACGTAAATCCACATTAAACATTAGGCCCCGGTCTAATTAGCTTAAAATGACCATAGATAGACAAACCAACCATGTATCGATAATATTTTGAAAAAAAAATTTTTTTAAACCATCCGATTACATTCTGACAGCCAGATCAATTCAAAATGTATTAAAGAGCACGTGCCTTATTTAGAGTACATTTTAAAATGCACATAATTGAAACCACGTGGCAAATTATTGTTTGTTTTAAATGAAAATTTCTCGAGAAGAGATTAATATGTTTTAATTAATGAACAGATTGGCATCCCACGCCAGAAAATTCAAAATGAATTAGAGAGCACGTGCCTTATTTCAAGTCAATTTTAAAATGCACATAGTTGAAATCACGTGGCTAATTATCGTTTGTCTTAAATGAAAGTTTCTCGAGAAGGAATTAATCTGCTTTAATTAATAAACAGATTAATTGACTTCCCACGCATTTTTTATAAACAGAGCGGAGCTCATTACAGAACAATATCATCTTAACATAGCCTACAGATTCTCTTCTGCATCTCTGAATTATGGTCGTTATAAAATAAATATTAAACAAAATTTTAAGTTATTTGTCCTGAACATACTTTATATATTTTTAATGAAAGACTTTTTTTTATATTATTATTCTATTTTGTTTCCAAATAAAAGCAAACGATTTAAGATTTTTATTATCATACTTTGTGTAACTTATATTTTTAAAAAAGAACCTGTTTTGAAAACATCTCAATTTCCATTTTGCTTTGTGAAATATCCATTCATTGACTAGTTTCTGTTTATCTTAAAATCAAAACACTAAGCACTGGTGCTAAATAAAAAAAAAAATTTCTATAATAATTTTCCTTTGTCTAAATTTGTTTTGATATAAAAAAATGCTTTTATAGAAATCAATTATATCAGATTAAATATTTGTGTTGATCAACAACTTGCAAAAGTTTAGCAATACCTATATTTCAATATGCCTCGAACGACTTTTGCTTATAGCTGAAAAATCCTTTATAAGATATTTGTTTATTTTAGTTTAAACTTTTCAATGTAAGCAAAATTTGTTTCGTTTTTCTCTCTCAAAGATTTTAAAGTGTTTCCGAACTTTAATTAAACGTATGTGTACATTTTATAAGGTATTTTGTGTATTTAAGACTTGAGCTTAAGTGCTCTAAGTTAGGTGGAATAGATAACAATGATATAATTTATGAGTCCACATAAGAATATTATATTTTAAATGTCACACTTTCTTAATGTTTACTTACAAAGTTGTATATTGTTTCTTACAACTCTCAGATTACAGTTTTAAATAACTAGAAAATTACAGAATTCATTAAAACAGGGAGGTAATGGCAGAGGCCTACGGCGCTCACACGCCTTCTCGTCAAATGTATATTTAAAATAAAAAAATTAACTATTAATTTTTTGGAAGACTTTTTCAGATTTTCATGAAAGATTAAGACAATGAATCTGATTAAACTTTAGTTTAAGGGGAAGAAGATATAAAAATTAAAATGTTGAAAAAAAAAGTTTATACAATTTCAATTTTACTGCAGAACCTAAGTAATTAAGTGTTGCCCTTAACGCAGGATCTTTATTTAAGTAATTTCTTTCATTTCTACGATGTTAATCACCAAATATATATTTGTATATCATAAACTAGAATATTAAACTTTTCCTATACATAGAACGATTATTTATAAAAATTACTTTTTTATTACATCGATATATAAAAAAGGTCATTTGTTAATCAAAATTCCTTGGATAATTTTCAAGTTCTTTTCCTACAAAATTATCCAATTTATTCTTTGAATTTTTCAGAAACACAGACACATTTTTAAGCAATTTTTTTTTCATTTAAACGTTGAAAAATAAAACTTGCCCGAATCGTGACTTATTGGCAATGCTCTCCGCTGGTGAGCATTAGGACTGAGATTCAATCCGCTGGTGGCTTTAATGTAGACATTGTTTCAAAAAACGAAGACACTCGATGGCGTTTGTGATGTTCATCGTCTTGTCCAGTAAGTCGGACTACCTGGTGGGAGTTTTCTGGGTTTTCTCCCAAACGATACGCAAATACGGAGTAGTTCCCTGTAAAAAGTCATCCCGGAAAGCATTGACCTTCTTCACCGTCTTGGAGCCCAGTCACACTTCTATACTGGTGCTTTATCACAACAAAAACTGCCCCACCCCCTTTCCCTCCCTCCACGAGAACACATGGGTTCTTGGACTTGCTCTAGATGTTGCTGTCTGCCAAGTGGAATAAGAAAAAATAATAAGTATATTTGATAAAAATGAAAAATCTGTCAACCAAAAAAAAACCGAAAGAACTAGTAATATTATTTTATTATGTATAATAAAATAATATTAATAAAATTGTTCTGTAAATAAATACAAAATTTTCGAGAATTACTGTATACGTAGAGAACTATTGTGTTTAAAAAAATAAAAGAGTCTTAAGAGAATGTCTTTGCCAACTTACAACGTAAATCCAAAACAAATTTTCAGCGATACATGTTTTAATTCCTCGTAGTACATGCGAGTGATATTTGATTTCATGTCACGTATCGGCAAACACGTAAGGCGTATGTATTCATAAGAGTCAAAACACGCTACTTATAAATCCAATGTAGTTAAATATTAATAGCCCCTACTTAAAATTCCAGATGCTTTCCCTTACATGACATGAACTAATTTTATATTAAGAAGAAATTTATCAGAAAATTCAATTAAGGGTAATTCAATCACGAAAAATTCAGAGTGTTGTCAAAAAGGTTAGAAAAACGTCAAAGACTTCAAAAAAATGGTTAACATTTACATCAGCTGAGTGTTGATAGTAAAATATGAATGTAAAGGTTTCATACTTCTTTTTGTGATCATTGGATATACAACTAATATGAAAATCTCTTACATCGAGCTATATTAACTTATATTTACATTGTGGATTAATTGTAAAGATTTAATTTCTATTTCTTCTAGTTTTCTACATAATAATGCAATGTATTCCATAATTCTCGAACGGTGACGTCGAATTATTATATAATCATTATTCTAAAAACAAGAAGAAAAAAAAATTTTTTTAAGTCAATTCCTACTTTTTTTCACTGTATTGCAGAAAGTCCTTTATAAATAATTTTCCTTCATTTTTTTAAGTTTATCTGGCGCCATCTATTGGTAGATATAAGCAACTTAAATCTAAAAAAAATTTAATTAATTAATTAAATTTAATTGCAGAATTAATATTCGAAAAAACTGTATTAACATCCAGTGTCATCCCCAACAAGTCAAAAAAATCTATTTGAACTTGAGTGGATGAATAGAAAGTATTTTATGAACGATTGAAAATTTGAACAAGATATATATTGGGAGAGTGTGAGCTAATAGAAGGAATTGAACAAATAGATAAATTCCACCTTAAAGGTAAGGATAAAAATTGTGCAAGAGGAACTACAGGCGGTTATCAAAACAATGGAAAACCCTGTGAATAAAAGGGACATTTTTGAAAGCGCTCGTAAGCATTAAAATATAATAATATAACAGCTAATATAATAACAGCTACCAGTTTTTTCTAATATGCAAATTATATATATCATGGTATTATGAGGTAACTTTTGTGAAGTTGTATACTTCTTATATTTTTATGAAAAGCTTAAAATGTCAGACCTCACAGGCTTTAAAATGAACCAAATTGTAGGAGTCAGGCTATCTGGAGCAACTATGATCGAAACATTCCAGCTTGTAGGCGTTTCTAGAGATACTGTATCTAAAGTCATGACAGCGTACACACAGCTCGGCAAAGCAAAATAGTGGACGGAAGGAGAAGCTGAGTGAAAGAGACCGACGGGTATTGAAGCGGATTGTAATGTTCAAAAAGAAAACAACTACAACGAAAGTGACAGAAGAGCTCAATCAGCACCTAGATTCTCCAGTGTCAATAGGAGACAAATTTTTTATTTGTTCTAATGCAGCTGGCAAACACTTAGACAGTTGTCTTGAATGCCTTAATGGAAGAACTACACCGACGTTACTCACTTAGCACTACCCAGAAGGTGCGTGTAGCCTAAAAATGAACTACGGACGCAGAGTAACAATACCTTCGCAACGCTCTACTGTCATGTTAGACCGGGACCTACGGCTTAAAGTGGATTCCGAACCACATCCATCCATGGCACCATCGGGACTCGAACCCGAAACCTGTGGTAAGGAGTGCCAGAACGCTATCCACTCGGCCATTCAAGCCCTGGAGGCACATTTATAAATAGGATATTTACGGCAGAGTAGCAATTACTAGCCACAGGCAGCTTTTCACATCTGTAAATACCAAACGTCGTCTATAGAGGTGCCACACCGCCAAAATCTGGTCGATGGATAACTGGAAGAAAGAAATTATTGTCTGACGAATTATATCTTTCACACTTTTCCCTACAACAGGACGGTGCAGGACATTGGGAGGACACCCCTGTACAGTGTATGATCGTGATTGTCTCATTCCAATTGCCAAGCATGAAGGTGGATCTGTCATGGTATGGGCAGCCATGTCGAGGTTTTCTGCTAGCCTAATCGTAAGCCTGAAAGGAAGAATCGCTGGGGAGAAGTATAGAGAAGTTTTAACTGGCCGGGTCCATCCTATAACGCAAACTTTGTTTCCTGCAAGAGATGGAATTTTCCATTATGATAATGCTCTTATCCATATAACGGGACCCGTACAATCATGGTTTGATGAACACGACAGTCCTCCGGCCTCACTATCATCGAAACGTTATGGTCTATTTCAGAGTGGTCCATCTGGAATCGGCGGCCTGGTGGCCAAGTGGCTAGCGCTTAGTGGTCTTTGGTATCCCAGGCTTCAGGTTCGAATTTTGGTGGTGGCATGGATGTTTGTGAGTGGTTCGGAATCCACGCTAAACTGTATAAACACTATTCAGCACTTGTATGATTCGAAGCCTAGGTGAATCCAAGCTGTATTACATACCAAAGGCAGTTCTAAACATTTTAGTAAAGGATTCCTTATAACTCTAGGGAGTTTCCATTATATTGATAGCCACCTATAGCTACATTTATAAATGAAAACCATCCTTTATGAAGTGATTCTTAGCTGTTAGAAAGATTATTTTGAAAATTTTGTCCTATAAAGTCTTTCCGAAAGGCCGTGATGTATTCTACACGTCATACACTATTACCATTTTAGGTATGAAGTTTTTTTCCATTCTTACTTTAGTATTAACACTAAGTGGCCTCAAAATAGACTTTCTTCTGCATATTTATTGTTTTTCTATTTTTTTTTCCGATTCATTGAATATTTTGTGATTGAATTGCCCGTAATTTAATTTTTTTGATAAATTTCTCGCTAATATAAAACGAAAACTATGTAGTCAATAAAAAAGTAAGTATTTTTTCAGTAATAAAGTTAGAATTTAGAAAAAAAAATCAATTTTTCAGCGAGTCCTTTTTTTACAAATGGTGTCATTTTTAGGAAAATTGATTGCACTTTTTATACAATTTTAACCCATCAATTTCAATTTTCTTTCAACAAAAAATACGCTTATGACTGCTTTTTCTTACGTCTTGATTTTCAGTAGAGATTGTTAAAATACACAAAAAAAATTTTTGTTGTGTAAATGATAAAATATTCAGCTAAATTTCAAAATTTGCCTCCCGCAAAGAAAGGTAGAATAAAGAAATATTTTTATGTGGCTTTTGATACTAGTTCAAGAAATTTCAATGAAAGTGTCACAGAAAAAATATTATTTATGAGATATTTCATTATTTATTGTATCGAATTCGAACAGCATTCTATTTGTTTTGATGTTCGGAGTTGATAAGAGTACTAGTTTTTTTTTTCCCCAAAATTATAAAATTTTGATCTTGCTAACAAACGCGCAAAATAGAAATAGTTCCAAAATTTAAAAAAAAAAAGGAAATTGTTTTTAAAGTTTATTTTAGAAGAAAAAAAATTTAATTTTTTTTCTCTTAATCTTGAATATTTTTCTCTGAACCCTAAATTGGGGTTTGGCGGCAGAGTGACTAGCGCCCGGTGCCATAGCTTTCGGGTTCGAGTCCCGGCGGCACCATGGATGTTTGTAATGGTTCGGAATCTTCTTTAAACCATATGTCATAGTCTAATATGTCTTTAGAGAATAGGGCTGTCCACCCTACCAAGTAAAAAGAAAACATCTGCTCTCTCGAAATGTCGATTAATTTATCTCAATTTATTTTATTTATACCATTCAACTCGCTTTTCAAAGCAATTATTGCAATTGGATCAAACTCGAACCTTTTACAAAAGGAATTTTTATAGTTATTTTTAAGTATTTTTACACGTCTTAAGTTAAAAGATAGAAAACAAAAAGAAGAAAAGGGTGTTTTTTTTAAATATCTATAAATAAATTTTTTTTTTTTTAAATTTATCAACGTTCTCATAAAAATCTTAATGCAGTGGGCATAAAATACACCGTCTCGAATGATGTTATAAATGGGATCTTAATTAATTTTCTGACTGGAAGATGGTTTTGCAGGTTTATATTGGCTGAAATTGCCTTTGTAAATCAGTAGCACATGATCATCAGCTCATGGTGATCCGTAACAAAGATTTTTTATTCATGATCATAATTTTCCCTGTGATACAATAATCAGAATATATATCTTATCTTAACTACTCTTCACTGGATGAGACAATTATTGCTGTTGAGAAAACTTTTCATTCGGACCAACATTCATCAGACTTCTTTCCTATCATTAGGGATACACGTTACCTGATAATCCCTGCAGGGAAGTCCTTCCGATGACGCTGCTGAAAGTCCCTTCAGGAAGCACTCGAAGCGGATTTCCAGCCAACGAAATGATCCGGAGGGAGGGCATCTCGGAGAAAAGGTCGGCATCCAACGACTGCAGCCGGTTGTTTCTATAATTTCGGGAAATTTCAAATGGATTATGGTAATTATTAAAAGATCAGAACAAAATATAATTATGAGAATTAGCATTTAAAATAAAATGTATAAATTTTAGATGGCGAAACTTATCAAATCGCAGTGAAGCAATAGCAGACAAACAATAGCAGATAATTGTTGTTGCTTCTTCTCCCACTTGATCGACAGTAACATCTAGTCCATGAACCCGTGTGGTCTCATGGAAGGAGGAAAAGGTTGGGGGCAGCATAGATCACCCTTAGGTAGAAGTCTGACTTGGCTCCGTGTCACTGAAGGAGGAGGGCAGTGCCTTTCGGCAGGATTTTTAGGAGTAACTTCCCCGCATTCGAGTATTGTATGGGAGAAAACCCGGAAAACTCCACCAAGTAGTTCGACTCGCTAGTCAAGATGCTAAAACATCACAAATGCTATCGAGTCTCCTCGTTTTTTGAAACAGTCTCTACAACAAAGCCGCCAGCGGATTGAACCATACGATATCCGGAACTATACGGATCCACCCTAATGCTCGCCAGCGGTGCACGTTACCACTGAGCCATGAGGTGGGCTAATCGTTGGTATTCACATGATAGCATATTATAAGAGCTGTCTTAATACAAATTTACAAATTTCCGTTAGTTACTATAAATTATTTGTATTTTTTTAAATTCAAAATGGCATAATTTTGCGGAAATTCTTCCGGAAAAATGAACGAATTAATAGAATTGAAATGTTAAAACTGAACGTATGATAAATGTTAAAACGGGCAATAAAGAACTTTCTATCAGAATTCTTTGAACATGTGTCTAATACACCCCTGACCTTGTACCCAGTGATTTTGACGTTTTCCTTCATCTTAAAATGCGTTTTGCATCTTAAAGTGACTTTTGATGACAGTGAAATATTAAAATGATCAGCGTTGCATTATCTGAGAAACCCGTAGGTAGCTGAATTTTATCCTCAGGATTTAAGAAAATTTATTTTGCGATATTAAAAGTACAAGAGAATGGTGATTATGTTGGAAAAAATCTAGTTATGAGCCACTAGTAAAGATTTCTTTTTCAATTTATAAAAAATACCGGAATATTTAAATACACATCGTACTACATGAAAATAAATATTTAGTTTGGGTTGTTTTACTGAATTACACTGAAGTGACAAAAGTCATGGGATACCTCTTAACATCGTGTCGGCCCTCCTTTCGCCCGGCGAAGTGCAGCAACTCGACGTGGCAGGGACTCAACAAGTCGTTGGAAGTCTTCTGCAGGAATATTGAGCCATGCTGTCTCGATAGACATCCATAATTGTGAAAGCGTTGATGGTGCAGGATTTTGGGCAAGAACAGACTATTCGACCCATAAATGCTCGATGGGATTCATGTCGGGCGATCTAGGTGGCCAGATCATTCGTTGGAATTGTCCAGAATGTTCTTCAAACCAATCGCGAACAGTTGTGGCCCGGTGACATGGCGCATTGTCATCCATAAAAATCCCATCGTTGTTTGGGTACATGAAGTCCATGAATGGCTGCAAGTGATCTCCTTAATAGCTGAACATAAGCATTTCCAGTCAATGTTCGGTCCAGTCGCACCAGAGGACCAAGTCCATGCCATGAAAAAACCGCCCACACCATTACGGGCCACCACCAGCTTGAACAGTGCCTTGCTGACAGTTTGGGTCCATGGCTTCGTGGGGTCTGCGCCACACTCAAACCCTACCATCAGCTCTTACCAACTGAAATAGTGACTCATCGGACCAGGCCAAGGTTTTCCATTCATCTAGGGACCAACCGATATGCTCACGTGCCCACGAGAGTCGCTGCAAGCGATGTCGTTCTGTCAGTAAAGGCACTCGAGTCGGTCTTCTGCTGGAATAGCCCAAGAAAGCCAAATTTCTCCGCACAATTCTAACAGACAAGTCCCTTGTACGTCCCACATTGATTTCTGAGGTTATTTGACGCAGTGTTGCTTGTCTGTTAGAATTTACGACTCTTTGCAGACGTCGCCGGTCTCGGTCGTTAAGTGCAGGCGGTCGACCACTGCGCTGTCCATGGTGGGATGTTATGCCTGCAATTTCATACTCTCGGCACATTGTTGACACAGTGGATCTGGGAATGTTGAATTCCCTAACGATTTCCGAAATGGCATGACCCATGCGTCTAGCTCCAACTAACATTCCGCGTTCAAAGTCTGTTAATTCCCGTCGTGCGGTCATCATCACGTCAAAACCTCTTCACATGAATAACTTGAACAGAAATGAAAGCTCTGCGAAAGCACTGCGCATTTATACCTGTTCTACGCGATGCTACTGCCATCTGAAAATTTGCATATTGCTATCCCATGACTTTTGTCACTTCAGTGTAAGTTCTACAACCCGTGATATTTAAGTTTTGCCACAAAATTGCTTTTAATATTTCTAATTAAACCATAATTTCGAAAAATTCATAATTATAAATTTAGTATGAATCAAAATAAACTGACGGAAGGGTTTTAAAACAGTGCCGTTTCTCCATCTTAAAAAAAAATAATAAATCATTCATTCTTACATTTTTTTTTTCAAGTACTAATAAAATTTTATTTTATGACACTAAATAAGAATAACTACTTCCGACACTATTTTTCTGATATTTTACGATTATCTTTTGGATAACAAAATTTTTATTCTATATCTTTCAATAATTTCTTCCTAAAAGAAATTAGACTGATTTAGATCATCAAAAATTCAATCGAGTAACCCTTAAATTCCTTATCTCTCATATCTTTATCTTATTCTCGCAAACCTTAACATCATAATCATGTAATAAAGAATAAGTATTAAACTTCTTTAATGTAAATTAGAAAAATATTTTTTATTCATAAAAATAAATTTTTGAAAAAAGCGTTCGTGTTGATGACCTAATTTTTTTACGTGCTTTTTCAACAAAAGATAATGTTTCTATCCATTTGAAAAATAAAAAAATTATCAATTTTGGTTTTTATTGGTGGTTATAATTATTTAATTGGTATGAAAAAAATGTTATCATAAAAATTAAATTAAAATAGCGATCTAATAAAAGTTTTAATGTTAGGAAAGGTAATATAAATAAGGAGATATAATCTTTGATAAGATTTTATCAACCATCATGAACTAAATTTAATATACCTTTTAATAGAATTAAACAGAATGTATTCGCTATTATTGTATTATATTCAAAAGTAAGAAAAACGTCTTATTTTACAATCATTTAGTTTCTACAGAGCTTAATGTTGAAAGTATGCACTTAAAATGTTTGATTAAATGCACATGTTTAATGTTTACACATGTTACATGTTTGATTAAAATTAATATCAGTGACTCTTAACAATAATCAAAATATCTTAATCATTCTGATTGATTATTTAATAGATGTTGTGCAATACAAGACCCACAATTAAACTTTTTTATATGTCAGAAAGATAAGTTTTTGTAAATGTTGTTTTCAAATTCCTGGAAAATTATCAAATGGATGTTTGTGAGTGGTTCCGATAACGTTCCACGTTAACCTTTATTTACAAAATAATTCAGTAAATATTAAATAATTTAGTAAAGAAAAATTAATGTAAAATTGTTTTAAAAGATTATCTGGTGAAATTGTTATTTCAAAGAAAAGAGTTTTTTCAAAAACAGAAAATCGTTTGGAATTTCTTTTAAGATTGATGTTATGCACTTGCTCTTACATTAAAGATTTACATTAATTCTAGATTTCGTGGGTAACATACATATCGGCCCAGCAGATCAAAGTGGTTTTTTTTTTTTTTTAAAGCTTTGGATTCTGTTTTTAACAAAAAATTCACGATGTTTTATCAAATATTCTGATTTTTCGCATAGTGATAAGTATGAATTTCAGGAACTCTGCGTACATACTCACACTAAAGGATCATATATAAATATTCATTGCTTTCTACTCAAAAATCAGTATATCATTTATTCCTTTAAAATAAAATAAGACTAATATATATCGGGTTATTTTTGTGTGTTTTTTAAATAAACATAAATATTAAGCAATTGATTCACAAAACAGCACGAGCTCTTTTATCTGTTGTTGATATCACTGGGAAATTTTCTGGAATTCCAGCACTAAACGAATGATACTTATTCATTATACATTTAAACTTAATAAGTTTTGTAATCAGGTGCGCATACAAATAAAAGACATTTATATTAATAATTCATAGTTAAATATTAGGTGAATTTCAAATCTTGTAAAATCTAAACAATTCAAAAGGATGCTATGATACCATCAGAGCAAAAGGCATCAGAAATATCTTATAAATTACAAAACAGATGCATAATACATAAAAAATGCGTGTTATTCAGTATAAACGAAGCTTTCTCTTTAAAGAATACAGATGAATCAGTTAGCTTTACTATTTCTTCTGTATTCCTATTATCTTATTGAATAACACAATTTATTGAATAAATTATTATACAAATGCAAACAGCAAATAGGAAACATGGAATTGCATAAAATTCCTGAACCAATTTTATGAATTTATCGTTTATTCAGCATGTATTTTAAATGTTTGATGCATTTAGTCATTTCAGTAAATAGGTTTTTAAAAAATCTATCAAATAAAGCATTAATATTCAAATACTATAGGCTGCATTTCTATGATCAGTTTATAGTATATTGCGAAAGTTGTTGTTTTCAATTCAATTTCTGTTTTTTTTTTTTTTTTTTTTAAATAGGAATTGTTCAAAAAATGTACATTTAGTACAATATCTACAGTAAGATCCAATGAATAAAATATAATATTTGTTTATGCGAAAATAATGTCTGTATCCGCTTTTGTCCGTTTTTTTTTTTTTTTTTTTTTAATTTAAAAAAATAATAACTCTAAAATTTAACACCAAATTTATTCTATAAAATACTTATATTTTTATCCTATGCTTAGAAAAAAAAATTACTAGAAAATTAATTAGTTCTTTTTAAATACAAAAACGAACTTTAAACAAAACCAATAATTTTGAACAGCATTCATTTTTTAATTGCCAATCATCATCATCGGCGCGACAGCCCGATGGTGGGCCAAGGCCGTCTGCCTCCTGGCAGATTTCGAGACAGGAGACGTTTTTGTGGAAATTTCTGTTTGAAAATTATTTGGCAGTTGAAAAATAGATGTATGTAGTTAAAATAGAGGAAGCTTGCATATATTTATTTGATTTCAATTGAAAAAAGATCGATTAATACCGAAAAAGAGAAGAAAGACTTAAAATGTTAATACAGAGAAAATAAGGAAAGTTTCTTTAAAGGCTCTATAATTAGAGCTCGATTCTCTTAACTCGGAAAATTTAAAATAATGAAAGTAGAAAAACACCTATTTTCTACACCTATAGGTTTTAACACCTATTTTCAAAGACATTCAATCACTTTACGTAAACAATCTTCATTTTGTTAAGTTTCATCAAGATAAGTCCACTAAAATTACTTCTCTATATTTGAAAAAAATGAGAAATGAAACCAGAATTGATGCAATTCTATTTAAATGATCTCACCCAAGTCCCCCCCAACATTTCTGCTATGGACTTTTAAAACATTTTCTATATAAGTGGAAGAGGAGTGAAACAAAATCAACCTTGATATTTTGATAAAAGCTCTTTTATCTTGAAAATTAAAATGTAATATAATTGTCAAAGACAAACATAGACTATGACGAAGAAGCTACCAGACTAAACATGATAGGAAATAAAATTTTATTTATATATATATATATGTGTGTGTGTGTTCAAAATTGTTACAAAAAGGTGAGATCATTCACTGTACATATACTGATTCTGAGATACAGCAAACTTGATTTATGCAAATATGCGTATGCAGATTTTGACATCACATAATTTTACAAATTTAGTCCAAAAAAAACTACACCTACTTTTTTACCAGTACGTATACAACATAGTTTGAGCAATGCGGAAAAAGGAAAGGCAAAAACTCGTTGAAGGAAATTATTACAGTTGTTGTTCGAAATAGTAGAGGCAGATATCAATGCACAGTCTAAATGCGGATGTCTGCCTCATCGATGGTGGTGGATTAAGTTTAAATCTTCCAGGATGTTTAAAAATGTCTCATAAATTAATGATTTAAGGTAATTGACGGATTGTGATCCGATGTATGAATCCGGGTTCAATTTTTCTTTTTATGTGGGTTTTCACCTGATACTAAAATCTTCCAGCCTTGAAAGTCAGCTAATTAGGAACCTGAATGTGCATGAAATAAAGCTTTTGATTGGCTGGCTTCATAACGTGATATTTTAGCAACCCATGGAAACTCATCTTTAGGATATATAGTATTGAAGTGGTAACGCACTCTGCTGTAAAATATTCTCCTCCGTTATATGAATTTTAACAATTTTCACCAACTAAAAAATAGTTTTAGAAGCCATTGTATTCTTGTTAAAAACATCTGTATTTTTCTCAACAAAATTAACCAAAATTAAATCGATTGTAATAGTCAGAGAAACCCATCAGTGGTGTCACATTTCTGCTAATAAAAAAACGTTTACAACTTACCGGAGATCTATTTCTAGAAGGTTCTTGGGCTCTGCTGGCAAATCCGTTCTCTTTATGGATCTCAAGCGATTCCTTGGCAACATGAAAAAGTTGAGTTCGTCAAATTCAGCAAAGGCCCCACTGCCTATCATCTCCAACCTGCTGTCCGATATGCTCACTGTCTTAACACTACCGTCTGCCACCTTTGTGAAGTCTGAAGACAGTCGCTTGAGGCCGCAACCTTTCAGTTTTATCTCCAGTCCTGTTCCTGTCGTTGATTTCAGGTACTCGAGGGGTGTCCAGTTCCAACCTCTTCGAACCCGGACCCCAAGCAATTCGATCAGAGCGCTGTTATCGAAGCTCACTCCTTTGAAAGATGACGTGTAGGGGGTGGGATCAAAGAGATAATCGAACGTCGCATTCGATATCTTCAGGTGAATGTTGTGGACGCTTTCGATCTGCGAGAAGAGGTTTGGTGGTAAGGAGAAATGCCGACCTCCGTCGAGAGTAAAGGTGAAATTGAGGCATGGGCGAAAAGACCTTGAAAGCGCCTAACAATGGACAAAGTAATTAATGCATTGTCATTGAAATGAGCTGAGATTGTGAGCCAACTTTTACATGTTGTATGTTTATAGAAATTCTTTGAATTTCTATATGCTATTAACATTTATAAATGTATATAATTAATTTCGGCCTGATAGCCGAGTGACTGGCCCTCGGTGCTCCAAGTTTCGGGTTCGAGTCCATTCGGTGCCATGAACGTTTGTAGGGATAGGAATCCACTTTAAGTCACAGGTTCCGGTCTAATATGACTGTTAGGCGTAGGACTGACAACCGTACCGCTTAAAAAGTAAAACATCCTCTATTTCGAATGTTGTACCACGTTGTACCATTGGCAGTCTGCCTACTGGTCCAACATTGATTATTATTGTCCAACATGGACTATAGTGCCAGGTAGTTAAATATATAAATAAATTTTTATAATTTAAAAATAATTAATATATTAAATATTATAATCAATACATATAATCCTCAACTGTGGCAATTGGCACTTATGCTAGCCAAAGATTATTAATAAAAAAAAATTTGATTATCTTCTATTGTTACATTTTATTATTATTTGTACAACTGAAAATAGTTAATATGCGAATAATATAGTAGTTAATATACAAATCGCCAAGATTCCAAAGATTACTATTTTACATTATTCCTTTTTCTTCTTCTTCATTTCAGCAACACCCCCCTGGTGGGTCAAGCCCGTCTACCTACTGCCATGTTTTGAGACAGATCTTATTCTTTTTACGGGATAGAGTTGTCAGTCCAAAGCCCAATGCTCTACAGTCATGTTATGCCGGGACCTACTGTTTAAAATGGATTCCGAATCACAACAATCATCCATGCTACCGATTAGGACCTGAACTCGAAATCTGTGGCACAGAGCGCCAGAGAATTAAAATTATTTATCTACTAGAAATTGCAAAACAAATCGTAGAATTAAAAAAAATAATAAAAATCGAAATTTATAACTATTTATAAAAATGAGTTAAAAGACCCATGATGTTACACACTAATTCAAAATTATGTGTATAGATATGGTGGCTTTATACTACATACTAGACAATTAAATTTTAAGCAAAATTTGACTACTGTGTTATCAATCATCATCAACAGCAGCAGCACGACAGCGCAGAGTAGGCCCAGGCTTTCATTTGAATAGATTTCCATGCATTCTTCTAGATAACAAGGGTGCCCCAATTCTTACACCTTAGTACAGCAAAATCCTTTTCAACTGCATCTATCTATCGCTACCTGGGTCAGAATTCTCTTCCTCTTTGTCCCTGTGGCTTTGCCAAAACGAACCGTTTTACGCTGTTTTAAATCATTCTTTCTAAATATGTGAACAGTGCAGTTTAATATATTTATCTTAATAAATTTTATAATATCTGGGTCTTGATAGCATTTATAAATTCCTGCGTTGTAACGTCTTCTCCAACAATCCTTTTACTTAACACCTCCAACAATAGCTCTTAAAATCTTCCGTGTGTTATCAATCAGATATTATAATCAGCACAAGTCAAAAGTAAAACAAACATAAAACCTTAAAAATTTAAAATTATCTGTATTAACTTTCTTATAAATTTAAAAGCTATAAACTGTGCTGGATTCTTAAGATTAATAATTTATGTTTTAAGTTTTTTAAATATGCATTAAACTTAAAATCTATACGCTCTAAAATCTAACATATTTACCTGAAAATTATCATATATTAAGGAGCCGTTACAGTTACAGCCACATTCCTCATTGCTCCAGAAACAAGAGCAAGGAATAAGTGATTCGTCTGGAATCTTGGAATCAAAGGAAAAGGGTGAAGTATTTTCTTCCGGATTGTCAATATCTTTCACAGTACTCAATATTCTTTCTGGGTTCTTATCTTGTTCATGAGATTCTATTTCCTGTTTGTATTTATGTTTTCCATCGCTTTGGAGAAAGTTCATATTTTTATACCCATTATTCAAATTGTTTGGAAGTTCTTCCGACTGCAAATTGAAGGGCTTCGTGTAATCTTTTAAAGGATTACTGTCACCCAACACAATATTCAGTTTGTGCCAAATGTCAGTAACGTTTTTGTAAGATTTCAGTCTTTTCTGATTCTTAACTCGTTTGATTCTGGACTTTCTTGTACGGCAGCAAGATGTTTGAGTGGATATCCATGAATTGTTTTCTGCATTATTATTATTATCATCATTAAAAGGTTCTTTCGTTCATTATCGTAGAAATTTAATTGTTGGTTTCTTTCAGAAATGTCTGGGGAAAATTCATTATTTGATGGAATTGAAGTTCTCCGAGACTCAAATGGTGAAGAAGCACTGGTTTGTACTACCACATTCGTAACTTTGTCAGTGTTAATGGTAATGCTTTTTGGCAGATGATGCTCTTGGCCATGGGTATCGTGTAACTGTATCATAATATACGTGAGACATGTCAGCAGAAAAATAGTTCTTTGGGAAATCTTCAGCATTTTTATTCGTTTCCTACAAAAAGTTATTCAAATGAAGATAAAATATTTTTATTATTAAGGCATTTTATTTTAATGTACAACGTTTATTAGATATATACATAAAATTTATTAAAATATTATTTAAATTTGTTCACGCCACAAACAAAAAAACATGCAAAATACTCATGTTATAACATTTAAAAAATAGAAAATCTTTTGAAGAATTTTCATTCAAATTACATGATTAATAACTCATTTTAAACCCAAATTATTTTTTTCATTTTTCTAATCATTAAAACCTTAAAAAAAATATCACTTAAAAACTGTTGCTTAATTCTTACGTTATTAATCAACATTATTATACATTTTGAAGCTTTAATAATTGTTTAATGAAACGTTTGATAAATTTTATTTATTTACTATCATTTAACATCGTGTAATAATAATTTTAAGGTAATTAAAATTAAATAATATTTTTGATTTACATTATTATTTTACTATTTTTTACTATTACTATTCTTTTTAATATTGTACTGTTGGCATTATAAAAATATCTGGCTCTGAATTTCTTAAACGGTTTTAAGTTTATTCCAAAAATATTTATTAATTAATAAATCTCGATAGATTATTTACTTTTTGTAATTAAAACTCAAACTGTTAATTACGTAAAACTACTACTAAAGATTTTAAATTCTTAAGAAAAAAATATGTTCTCATAATAAGTTTTACAAAATTTTAAATCGAAATTTATAAGCAGTTTTGATTAATTAATAATAGGATTATTAAGTATAGGATAATTAAAATTTAATAGTGTTTTTTATTTTTGTTATGATTTAATTTGATTTCGATTAACGATTGACGGTTTTCGATTAAACCGTTTTAAAGCAGTACTTTTTAATCCACTTCAATCCCAATTTATCATATTATATCAGAACAATATTCAGTGGTAGCTAACTCGTTGATAAATGAGCAACATCAATTCTAATCTCACGAGACATAACAATTTACATTCAAATGCTATTCACCACATCCATAATTACAATTTCAACGATACATCTTTTTAATGCGCTTGTAATCCTTGTAAAAAAAAAACAATTCTCAAAACGTGATACAAAATTAAATCACGATTTGATTAACCAGACAAAACAATCAATCCATTTTTGTTTCATCGTGACCTTGCCTCAATCCATCCCAGCACCGATTAGATTAAATCAGAATATTTATAAATCATTCCTATTTGTATGCCTAATAGTGTAAACAAAGCAATTTGGTTCCTGTACATAGGAGTCATTCAGTAACTTGGAAGGAAAAATCCCAAAGCGCTGACCTACTTGCAAATCTGCTGAAATATAATTCGGGGATCAAAACAGGTTTCAATAAGTATTTTCATTCCCACAAAAAAAAACTTTAACGGGGTTTTTTTTTTCTTCCAGAGTTCAGATGTCAGGGCAAAAGAAAAATGCTTTTTGGGGTTAATGGTCAGTCATCAAAACATTAATATTTAAGGTTGTTTATGATTGCTGTGGGAATCTGAGAAAAGGAGGATGCCTAATTTCGTTCTTGGATGATAAAGATTGTTTTTTGACTTTTACTAGGATGTCTGATTATTTTAAAAAGCGTTTTTCTTCTTAAGATAAGGTTATATTATTAAATTATTCTGTTTTCTAAATTGTGTATCATTTCTTTTTAGAATTAAGTATCATTTCCTTTACGCGTATTCAAAAGAGTTAGGATGGTAGTGATCTTCAGAAAAATTGTCCATTTTTTTTAAAACTAAAAATTAGAGGAAAATTAGGAAATTATAATACATACTACATAATACACTTACATATTTCAAATTTATAATGCTATGAAATTTGAGCTTATAATTACGAGGCTACGGAACAAAAATTTTTTTTTTTTGTCTTTTTCTAAATCTTAAATATACTTTTCTAAAAAACTAAGTCATATATAAATCTTCAAAAAATATTAAAATTAATTTTTTTTTTTTTTAATTTTGTACTTTATTTCCTAAATGTAAGACTAAATTTGAGCTATCAAAAAATTAAAAATTAATTATATTAAAAATTATATAAAATTAATTTTAAAAACCGTTTTCAAATAAATGTTAAAACACAAATACTGTTTTATGAACGTATTTATGTGTTACACTACAAAGCCTAAATAATTCATTGGGCATTTTATAAGAAAAAAATAGTTAACTAACTAACATATCGGTTTAGCCTTAATTCGACTCTACACTATAAAGTGGTATTTTAATTTATTGTTTAAAATTATCAATAGAGTATTCTTTCCATTTACGCGGATATCTGAATCCATGAAAACAGCTCGAAAATAGAATCGTGAAAAGCCGTTTATAATAAGGATCCAAATTATGAGTATAATAAATTAAGGGTGCAAATTATAAAGATAATAATTTATATGTGGGCTACTGTAAGCAAAAGATTTTTGATAACTTACTGGCAACAAATAAATTCGTTTTCACAATAATAATTATTTATTTTCACAGTTTGATATTAATTATTCGAAATAAATAATAGATTAATCTTCTACTGTTAACTATGTAGAGCTGAAAGACACTTAAGTATGGAAAGCAGGGAAGTATTTCTTAAAAATGATTACTACAGCAGGGAGGTAGTTCTAAATAACGATCACTAGGATAAGGAAAGAAAATCTACTGAAAATCATCTGGAACAAGGAGACACTTCTAAAAAACTATCACAAGAACATACAGGCGCTTCTACTAAAAACTATCTGAAACAAAGAGGCACTTCTACTAAAGACTATCTGGAACAAAGAGGCACTGCTAAAAACTATCACAATAAACGGGTACTTCTACTAAAAACTATCCAGAGCATGGTGGCACTTCTACTAAAAACTATCCAGAGCATGGTGGCACTTCTACTGAAAACTATCTGGAGCAGGGAGGCACTTCTAAAAACTATCTGGAGCAGCGGAGGCACTTCTACAAAATCTATCACTAGAGCAGACGGGCACTTCTACTAAAGACTATTTGGAATAGAGAGGCACTGCTAAAAACTATCAAAATAAACGGGAGGCATGGGGGCACTTCTACTGAAAACTATCTGGAGCAGTGAGGCACAAAAACTATCTGGAGCAGGGGGCACTTCTACAAAATCTATCACTAGAGCAGACGGGCACTGCTACTAAAAACTACCTAAAGAAGGAAGGCACAGACTTCTGAAGTCTGGAAGGAAGGTAGAAAGGAACATTTTTATTTTGTAATTTTATAAAATACTTAATAAATTCTCGGATCAATTACTAATAGCAAATGTCTTGCCAGCCAACAATCTTGTGTTTGGTAAGAAACATGTACATCAAAAATAACTCATTCAGGCTATTGAGTTATTGGCAAAACTTCTTATCACCAAATTTGCAATAAATTAATAAATACTTAATAGATATTTCTCTAATATTTAAAAACATTTTTTCTAATATTTACTTTCATTAAAAGCCCAATATTTTAATATTTCATCAAAATCTGAATTTTTCACACAAAAAAACTGTTTACAATCTATTATATAACTTTTTAATAGAAATGGCATATGATTAGGCTGATCATTTGGAAAAATAATGGCGGTCAGTATGCAGTCCATGGGATACAATTTGTGCATTTCTGCTTTTTTTATTCTTTACATGAGTGGTTCTCAAACTTTTCCTCTACAATAAAGTTTCTCAAAAAATTTTGTATTTTGGCAAAATCATTTAAAAAATTTTTGATTTTTCGTGGACTTTTTTATTTTAAATAGGTACAATTACAATATTATCATTAATATACTTATTATTTTGAGTGAGCCCGTCTTGTGGCTCAGTGGTAAAGTGCATTAGAGCTAAGGTTCAATCTGTCGGCGGTATTATTGCAGACACTGTTTCAAAAATGGAGACTCGATGGCGTTTGTGATTTTCAACACTAGCATCTACCTGGTGGGAGTTTTTCTTCCATATGATATGAAAAGGTGAGGTGGATCATTCTAAAAAGACCTCCTGGAAGGCACTGCCTTCCTTCATCAACGACTCTGAGATCTACTTACGGGTGCTCCATCACGACAGAAACTACCCCTTTACCTCCGTTCATGAATAGATTACTCATGTGATGTCCGTCCCGGACTGCAGGACACTAAGGATTAGTCACCGTTACAATTTGAGTGGAAATAAAATGAATTATTTTATTTTAAGCATAAAAATACATCTTTTTAAAGTAGCAAATTACCATCTCAAAATCAATTTAACATCCATACTCTCCATATCTCACCCCTCTTATATAGAGCTATGTCGTCCCCTACGAGTTAAAAATGTGGGGGTGGAACATCGTGTATATCACGAGCAGCTCATAGCTCATAGGATAGAGACAGCGTCTTCCAGGAGAACTATTAGGGCTAATTACCCCGCATTTGAGCATTGCCTGGGAAAAAAAAACCCAGAAAGTTTCCATTAGACAGCATGTCTGCCATTGGGCCACGAATCGGGGTAGCTGTTAACCTGACAATACTACAAAAATTACATTTTTATTCAATTAAAAACCAGAGGAAATAGGGGTTATTAATTAAGGTAACGCCCAAGCTACAGCCAGTATCATTTAGTCTATCAAGTAGTTCAATATTTCAATTACGGGATTTCATTAAGTTCCAGTGTTCATATTTGTAATCATAATGATTATCACTATTTGAAGCAGTCCCGCACTGCCGGACACTGAGGATACCACAACAACATATCTTATTACAGAAAAGTTTTGTTGTTGTTGTTGTAGTTATAGTTATAGAAATCTTTATCTATTTCCAAAGAATTGTAAAAAATTTTACATTTGAATCATTGTTAATTTTTTTAATTATAATATATTTTAACTAATTCTATTACTATTATAATTATTAGAACATACTTATAAAAAGAGTTACAATAAGCATAATGTGCATCAATATCAATTCAATATTTTTTGTAGAGAAATTGACAATGATACTTGTTGCCTCGAAACCCAGGTTCCCGTGCATAGGGGAAGTCAACGCCCTATAATGTAAACATCCTGTCTGCGGGGGTGTCTGGTAGGGGGGAGATGACGGGAGAAAGAGAAAAGAATGTGTGTGAGGGAGTTGTATAAATGTTGAAAAGTCAGTCCATCCTCAGGTTGTGTGGGGCTTGATAAAGGAGATAAATTAATGCAGTCCACGTCAATTTTTTTATTTGAGTTGTTATTTGTGTGTGTGAGTGAGCTATCGAACAATACTTCAATAAATATTGAAATTCACATCAATGCTAACAATGCCTGAAAGCATTACGTAATGACATTTGAAAAAAAACATAAATTTATAGATTTTCAAAGTATGATTAAATTAAATTTATTTCAAAATAAGGACCCCCTTACTTATCCATTACTAACAGCATACATTTTTTAATCATTTTTGTTCCTGTTATTATGTTTTTCAATAGTATATTTATGTATGAAACGCTATATTATTATGTATTATAGTATCGGATGATATACGATATTTAATATATTTATAAACTACAAATAGCGTATTTTAATCTTCTATTTGAAAATAACAAGTAAGAAAATAATTGTTGTAAAAAAATATTTTTCTTTCTACTTAAAAGACAGCAAGGTAAATATTTTGTAACTAAAGTAGTGAAATTTAGCAAAACTTTTTTAACTGAAGAATTTAGCACCTCTGAACTAAGTAAAGTTAACAACCCATTTTCTTAGTTACATTTTTAACAAAAAGTTTAAATTTTGATAAGCTAAGTATTTTATTGTTGTTGTTAAACTTTTTAGTTAATTTTTTTTCCTGCTAAGTGTAACATATTATCTTACAAAATGAAAAAATATACATATTTTATCAGCAGTTTTCGAAAGTTTGAAATTTCAAAAACAAAAAGTTGAAGCTTTTGTTAAAAATTTGATGTTATCTCGTACATCATTTAATTTCGAATTTATTTTTTAAGAAATAATTTAAATTTTAACAAGTATTAATTTTTTTTAATTATGAGAAGAATAAAACGTAACTTTGTAACTGACATCTTCCTCTTAATAATTAATTTTAATTTTTTCATAGATGAAAACACTTTTTAAATGTTTAATAAAGGACTGAAGTAATTTAACAAAAAAATTTTTTGAAAAGATGAAAAGATTATATATCGCAAACTAATGTCATTATTATGAATTTTTTTTTTTTTTTTTGAAAAAAATTGTCTAAATAAAATTACACTATACATCCAGCTTATAAAAATATACATTATCAAATAATTATATAAACTATATTATATTATATTTTATTAATTACAAATAAACAATAGTTACAATCCAACACGGTTAAAACTTGTTATTTATCTAAAGCAGATTAGGAAGTATATTCACTAATATATTATTTTTCTAAAGTAGATTAGAAAATTTCATTAATATACTATTTTAAATGCTTACAAAAAAAGTATTTATTATGCATACAATGTTTAAAAAAAATTCCAATAAAATAATTAAAAAAATACGAAAATATTAAAAAAATGGATAGAAATATTTAAATAACATATATAAAAAAAATTAATATTTTTCACGAAGTAGCCCATCAAATTATTATCGAAAATATCCAAGTTTATATATGATTAAGAAGATTTTATTGCAAATATGTATAAGATATTATACGTATGTTACCGTGCTTCCTCCTACCCACTGGCAAGAGTGCCGCCTGTGGTGTTCAGGAGAAATGGTCAGTAAACCACGAGACCGTCACCCGAAAGGAAGTACAGCGCAACCTGCCCTTCCGCTTAGAAACCTTTAGTTTATAGACTCTCACCCCGAGAGGAAATGTATTTAGCGCACCCCGCGCATTAATTGGCCTCGAGACTCTCACCCGGAGAAGAAATATATTTCGCACATCCTGTGATGTGCCGAGTTTTCTTTTTAAAAGTGGAATCTATAATTATCTGTTCTTTAAATGTGTTAAATATTGTATGTGTGGGATGTTTGTGCCTGTGTAAATAAAGCTGTGACTTCTCCAACCTGTGCCTCAAGTATTCCAACCCAACCACACCCAGTTACAATCTGATACTTCAACCTGCACAGTACATGTTTTCTTATTTTTCCTCTAACTGTTATAATGGAGTTAACATGTTACACATTTATTTGCGATCTTATTGATCATATACTAAAATCTTTTTTGACAAATATGTATTGATAACTTCTATTATCAGTAATCTTTCCATCTATGGTCAGTTTCTTAACAATTGTGAACAACTTCTAGAAAAGTCCACAAACATTGCCTTTGATAGGGATCGTAGATTTTCTGACACACTTTGAAAGAGAATGGATGGATATTTATCAAACGCATCGGAAAAACAGGACAGCAACTATTTAGCTACCCAAGAGATAGTGAATCGATTGCTGAATCCATTACACTATTTCATTGCTGAATCCCTTACACTATACACACTGTTAAGAAACAATGAATTCCGAAATCATAATATCTCTATTCAAACCTGTTAAACGTATACCAAACAGACAACTTTTAAGTACCGAATTCATTTGTTCAATGAGAATTATTTTTTCTTCAACTAAATTGACATTGACAATATACCATATTTTATCTTCCTTCTGTTACTGAATGGATGTGTGTGTGTATAAAAACATTTAATATTCACGTTTACAAATATCAAAAAAAAAAAATTGCCATTTTTTTTTTTTTTTTCTGGCTGATATTATGTAAAGAGAAACATTTACTTCAATACTTTATATTCATATTGTCATTTTTTCTTGGAAGTAATTTATATAAAAAACTTGAAACAATTTGTTCTTCTTCATTGGCGCAACAGCCCCATGGAGGGCTAAGATCGTGAGGAAATGTTTTCTTTTTACGTGGTAAGGTTGTCAGCTCTGCAGTTATATTAGATCAGGATCTACTGTTTTAAGTGGATTCCAAACCACTACAAACATCCATGGCACCCGAGACTCAACCCCGAAACCTGTGGCATCGTGTGCTAGAGTGCTAATCTAGCCATCAGCCTCAATGGCCATCAGACCTCAAGCAATTTTTTATCGGTCAAATATGTTCATTTATATAAAATGTATCCTTTCATATTAAACGTTTTAACAGAAACTTTCTGAGTCTCAAATTAATTCAAAATTAAATATGTTTTCCTACTAAATCATTATTTTAATATAAATAATAAAATCAATTATTTTAAAATAATTATATAAAACACTGTCAGATTTTTTAAGTAAATTATATTGCAAATGTCATGCTTATCTTTTTTTCCCGTTTCTAATAATTATAGCTCTCCAAACCATCCACTTGAAATAATTGCACAATAAATTTATTAATCATGTATAGAATAAATGCTAGCACTGAAGTAGAAAATTTTAAAATTTTTAATATACTAAAATAACAAGTCTATCCAGTAACTGAAAATTTTGATGATTTCATATATTATGAATATTTAAATCCATTTTATCATAACAGAATACAATTTACCAATAATTTGTCGAAAATATGAGTCTTTCTCTTTGTTTAAGGTTATTATTGAAATGCATATAAATTTACACTTTTACCATTAACATATCGTATTTTTATTGAGCTTTACTTCCTTGACATTTAGATTTAAATATTTTTTTTCTTCTGAATGAAAATTTGTTCCTTGTGAAGGACGTAAGCTGGGGAAAAAAAGAAAAGAAGCATTACCGCACTATCGGATAATTACTATACACCGTTATAAACCTTCACCTGGTAGTGACCTCGACTCATAAACAAAAGGAAATCGACACGTGGGATATACTGATAAATAAACACATTTGTTCGTTTGTTTCAAAATATATAATCGTTTAAGTCTTTTAATTCGTAAAATTTGGTAAGCAAATGACTTCAGTTTTTTGAAAATTTAGCCAGCATTGTTGTTATTAAGATTTTGTGACCCACTCAATGAATTAGGGGAAAAAAGAAATTGTGAACAAAAAGAAATGAAATATTATTGATTAAATGGACGAAAAAATTTTAAGCCTCTACAATTCTGGTCGTTGATATCACAGGTTTCAAGTTCGAATCCTGCCGATGCCATGGATGTTTGTTAGTGGTTCGGAATCCACGTTAAACTGTAGGTCCCAGGTTAATTAGCCTAAATTTTGCAAATAATGACCGTAGACCGACAAACCAAAGCAAAACCAATGCTTTTACAATAACGCAGGTTTTTGGAATGTTCAAAAAAATATTTATACATCGAAACAAAAGAAAACAATCAGGAAAAATTTTCCAATTCGTGAACATTTTTGTTGTTGTTGTTGTTGTTGTTGTAGATCGGCGAGCCTCGTGTTTCTCTTATGTATAAAAGAAAGAGCCCACCCACTGTGATGTAGGAAGCCTTTTAGGGGTAACTGTGCCCACATTTGCATACCGTATGGGAAAACTCGTAAAACTCTTACCATGCTGTCTGACTATCGATTCGAGGCACGGTATGCAAGTTTGTCTCAATCGCCATCGAATCTTCTCGTTTCTGATAGCAATGACTACAAATGAATCGGGAAAAAAAGAAAACAATCATAAAAAAATGTTAAATTCGGGAAAATTATTTTTGTTGTTGAAGATCGGTGGTTCTCGAGTTCCTCTTATGTACAAAAGAAAGGGCCCACCGATTTAGATGAAGAGAGGATTTGAACCAAAGCCTCTAGAGCAGGGGTCTCTAAACTACGGCCCGCGGGCCAAATCCGGCCCGCCAGCGTCCTCAATCCGGCCCGCGACAGCGAATAACTTATTGTTGCTGTAATAAGTTGGATAAAAAAACACAGAATGATAATAACTCGGTTTTATTTACTTGCTAGATAAAGCTTAATGGCAAACATAATACGCAGAAAATTTAACTTAAGCATAACAACTAACAAATAATTGAAATGAATCCCACTAGCATTATAAACTAGTGAATATCCCGCGGTTACCCTCGGTAGTTATGTTGGGGTAAAGATATCGCATATGTATGTATATGGATGTTTGTGATGTATATATCCTGAATCGAACATATGATTTTCATCCTGAAAATCCCTCAGTAACGGAAAAGCTAAAAAATACTAATGAAATTTATGTAATTATGATTTTTCACTGACAATAGTTTGTAATTAGCAAGTGTATTCTCGCTCAGAGAGCGTACTGTCAATTATAGATAATGACAAAAAAATTAAAACGCTTTTGGCCCTTGGTACTTACTGGAGTAAACAGTATGGCCCTAAGGCTGGAAAGTTTGGAGACCCCTGCTCTAGAGGATTAGAACATACACTGAAGTGACAAAAGTCATGGGATAAATCTTAATATCGTGTCGGCCCTCCTTTCGCCCGGCGAAGTGCAGCAACTCGACGTGGCATGGACTCAACAAGTCGTTGGAAGTCTTCTGCAGGAATATTGAGCCATGCTGTCTCGATAGACGTCCATAATTGTGAAAGCGTTGATGGTGCAGGATTTTGAGCACGAACAGACCTCTCGATGATGTCCCATAAATGCTCGATGGGATTCATGTCGGGCGATCTAGGTGGCCAGATCATACGTTGGAATTGTCCAGAATGTTCTTCAAACCAATCGCGAACAGTTGTGGCCCGGTGACATGGCGCATTGTCATCCATAAAAATCCCATCGTTGTTTGGGTACATGAAGTCCATGAATGGCTGCAAGTGATCTCCAAGTAGCTGAACATAAGCATTTCCAGTCAATGTTCGGTCCAGTCGCACCATAGGACCAAGTCCATGCCATGAAAAAACAGCCCACACCATTACGGAGCCACCACCAGCTTGAACAGTGCCTTGCTGACAGTTTGGGTCCATGGCTTCGTGGGGTCTGCGCCACACTCGAACCCTACCATCAGCTCTTACCAAGTGAAATCGTGACTCATCGGACCAGGCCACGGTTTTCCATTCATCTAGGGACCAACCGATATGCTCACGTGCCCACGAGAGTCGCTGCAAGCGATGTCGTTCTGTCAGTAAAGGCACTCGAGTCGGTCTTCTGCTGGAATAGCCCAAGAAAGCCAAATTTATCCGCACAGTTCTAACAGACAAGTCCCTTGTACACCCCACATTGATTTCTGCGGTTATTTGACGCAGTGTTGTTTGTCTGTTAGAATTTACGACTCTTTGCAGACGTCGCCGGTCTCGGTCGTTAAGTGCAGGCGGTCGACCACTGCGCTGTCCATGGTGGGATGTTATGCCTGAAATTTCATACTCTCGGCACACTCTTGACACAGTGGATCTGGGAATGTTGAATTCCCTAACGATTTCCGAAATGGTATGACCCATGCGTCTAGCTCCAACTAACATTCCGCGTTCAAAGTCTGTTAATTCCCGTCGTGCGGTCATCATCACGTCAAAACCTCTTCACATGAATAACTTGAACAGAAATGAAAGCTCTGCGAAAGCACTGCGCATTTATACCTGTTCTACGCGATGCTACTGCCATCTGAAAATTTGCATATTGCTATCCCATGACTTTTGTCACTTCAGTGTATGTTCTCCTGCGCTTTAGTTGATCATATTAAAATTAGATTACGAATATGTGCAGATGCTGCTAAGCAGGCATTGCAGTTAAGGGAGATCATATCCTTTGCTAAGGTACTTCTGTTTGTTGTTCTCCCTCTTGGACACTGCTCTTTTGTTAAACCAGTTTGTGGGCTGAAGTGGCCTCGTGGATAGTGCATTGGATTTCCGAACTGGAGGATCCGAGTTCGAAATCTATTGCGCGAAACCTAAAAATCACTCTCAGGTAAGCCTTAATTCACGATGTAAATTCAATAATGTAAATTTAACTATATTAATGATTATATGGAGGTGTTTTCGGGGTATATTTACCCCATTGGTACTCCGAAACAGGTACTTCTGTTTCCGTAAATGCCGATGAGAGAGGCTTACACGTGTTGCCATGAAGTCTTCTCCTTCTTTATGGCAATAACTGCAAAGGACGCCGCCAAAGAATTCAGCTGATCTACCTGCTATCACAAGTCGATCAACCAATTAAATTTTTTATAAATTGTTTTAGTTAATCAACTTTTACATATTAAGCCCGATTTAAAGGTTTTGGGTTTCGGAATTTCGAATATCAACTGAAGTAATAAAGTTGATAGCTCCTGTATTTATACCAGAATATGAACAGTAAATCTGTAAATAAGAAAATATTTCAATTGGATTCGAAAACGGAAAAGGGGGCGTTCCGCGCAAATGGTATTTCTCGGGAGGTATTCATTTCAGATTTATTTAGCATAATGTACGACGTCTACTGTGGTGTACCTTCGATAACGCTGTATCTGTTACATATCTGCCATTCTAACAGCAAATGACTTCTAGTGAAAGTGCGAGGCATTTAGAAACAACAACAGCTATTTTGAACCGTAAATAAAATCTTGAATAAACAAATTTTTCGATTATTTTTTTTTAAATTAAAACAAGTATACCTTTTTAGGAAAAAATTTAATGTCTTGTAATTCTAGAAAATGAAAATAGTTCCAATTCAAACTAAGTTATTATTTTTTTAAATATAGTATACATTCAAAAATGGTCTGTAAAGCAAAAGTAAAAAAAGTTAGTAGTTTATTGAAATATGAAGATTTTAAAGAAAATAGGTTTTTAATGCATTGCGCGCATATTATATTTAATTACAAGAAATTTTTCTTTAAAATTGCAAAGTAAAATTCTCGGAACAAATTTTTTTAAAAATATTAAAATCAACTTTGATATTGTTGCTAAAATGCATCAAGTAATGCAAAATTTGATCTATTTTAAATAATTAATTCTTACTGAGACATTTGAAAAAGACATAATCTGTGATTATTTTAAAAAATTCTTAGTTTTTCAATTTGCTAATTATCAATAATGAGTACACGTTATGAATAATTATCATGATTATAACTCAGTATAAAATGGAATTAAAAAAGCAATTAATTAATGTTTTATGTACAAATTATTCTACAAAAACATTTCTCCAAAAGTTTCTTTTTTTTACATAATTATTACTTTGAGGATTTAAACAGAATAGAATTTAATTATGTTTTACTAAAAAATCTAATTACAAGCAGATATTAATGTAATTACAAATATTTATTTATCATAATTAAATGGATATTACAATTCCTTTTAGATTTCTTTAAAATGTAGTTTTACAATTATATTTAAAATTAATCATATATTCTGCAACTATTAACTTAATTATTAAACTTGAAGAATTCGTAAATTGAAATCTTAGAATAAACAAACAACTCTTTTTTAAATTTACCTCATTATTTTATTATTGAGTTTCAAAACAATTTATCTGCAAAAGAATTTTAATTATTCATAATTGAACAAATTCTAAGAATAATAAAATATTTAAAACAACCATCTTTCCATGCATTTCATATTGTTTAGTTTGCTATATAAATATTACGTTAAATTTCTAATATAACCTAATGATATTTTCTATCTGAGATTTATAACGAGCATTTTATAAAACAAACATCAAATAAATATGAATATTATATCATACAAAATAAATATGATAAATTAAAAATAAATTATAATTCACAATTCACATAAACTTACCTCTTGTTATAACAGCATTTAATCAAAGGAGATATTGATGAAGTCGATATTTTTTCAACTGAAAGTTATTTCCTTGCTAACATAAGTTCGTTTTTATAGAAACAAATGATCGGTTACTGGACCTTCTCGCCAAAATCATCAAATTGGAGAATCCGTTTTCCAACCAAAGCCTATTAAAAATCATTTAAATGGCCTTCGAGCATTCACCTTGAAGTTTATGTATTCTAAAAGTTAGATGAAAAAGAATAATGATGAGAACATAATTGGCGAGGAAGTCGAAACTACCGAAAGCGTGCTGGAAGCTGATTGTAGAAAGAAAAAAAATTCTTATTGGAGAAATATATTCGGAAGTATATACTAAAGAAAAAAAAAGATTTTCGGACAATTAATTTTTTTAAAAAAATAGTTATTATTATAATAATATTAATTTTTTAAATCAGTCGTTCATTTTAACAATTATAATTAATAATTTATTAAAATTGACAAACTATAAAAGCGTGTTCAGTAACTAATTTTAAATAGAAATTAAAATTTTTGGTAACACAAGCATAAACAAACCGAAGAATATTTGATTTAAAGAACAGAAAAAGAATTAAATTGAAAAATGCAAACGATTAAAAAAAAATATTCAGCAAATGATTATTCAAAAATAATTATAATTAAAATTCCTTTACTTTTCAGATGATTATTTAAATTTCAATTAAATAATTTAGCATAAACTATTTAAAAACTACTTATTATTTACTAATATATATATATATATTATATTGCTACTGTCTTTTTTAGATGATTAATTAAATCAATTAATTTTAACAATAATATTTAATAATTTAATAAAATTGACAAAGAAGTGGAAAGTACAAAAAAAGTGTTTAGGAACTAATTTTAGATAGAAAATTAATAATTATTGGTAACACAAGCATAATTAAATCGAAGAATACTAGACTTAAAGAATAGAAAAGAAAAATTAAATTGAAAAATTTATACGATTAATAAAACTATTCAGCAAACAATTATTCAAAAATATTTAAAATTAAAATTTCTTTATTTTACAGACGATTAGTTAAATCTCAATTAAATAATTTAAGTACTATTTTAAAAAAAAACTATTTATTATTTAGAACTATTATTATTACTTCTATCATTATTACTTCTACTTATTTTTATAAACTACTTATTTATAATATGCATTTTCATTGCTTCAGGCATATAATGGGTCTTTTGATGATATCGTAAATAAAACTAATTATATGTGTAATAAATTTTAATGAACACAATTTAAAATCTAAAAAAAGATATTAATAAAATTGACGACGGCAAAGAGGGAATTCTTTTGAAATTCCAGAGAATATTATTAACAACCCTACTTTCATTTAGTACGAAATTAATTATAATTATATACCTAAAATATATAAAATTAAATATATAATTATCTCTTAGATATATAATTTTTAATTATATATCTAAGAATTAAATTTGTGCATGACAATATACGCTGCATTAATGAAATTAATGTAATTGTAAAATTGCGCATTATATATATTGTGTATATATATTCATATTAAACATATATATTATTAAATTTGGCAAAAAAAATGTTTTATTTTCTGTAACCCAGCAACGTTGCGTTTCTTTCTAATATTTAATAAAACTCAAAGTTTAGGAAGAATGTGCTATAATTTGATTTTTTTAATTTTCTTTTTTGGAGAAAATGTTGCTAAAGCTCATCTCTGTTGATCCTTCTTTGTCATTAACTAGAATAATTTTTTCGAATAGAAGTATGTTTACGAGTCATGTCTTAAAAAATTATTCTTAGAATTTCACATCAAAGTGAAAGTCCGTCGGTTCCAAAGTATTTCTTCTCAAGAATATAGAATACTAAACCTACTTAAAATTCTGATATGAACTAGATTCTAACACACTTTCACTGTACTTTTCCCTTAAGAAAGAAACAATTTTCGCATACAACTATATTTCAGAAATTTTCATATGTGATTCAAATGCTTCTGACTGAAAAACATTTTTTTGCATCCATTTTTGTTACTTAAAAAATGAACTTTTAAGAAGTAAAAATGGAAATTTTCACTTTCACACTAAGTGAACTGAAACTGTAAACTTTCGTGCCAAGATTTTAAAAAAGCGGGTTCGAAAATATCAGAAAGAAATCCATGGCTAAGATTCTTTAAAATATTCTTTTACTTAGAATTGTATACAAGTGAGGGAAAAAAGTTTCTTTTTCAATATTGCTTTAATCCGTTAAACTGTTCAGTTGCATTTTTTTTTTCAACTTTTAAATTAAAATAAATTTTAGGATGCAGTATATCCGAAGCTCAGTAATCAAACTGCCAGTATTTGGAAAAAAACATAATATTTTATTGCAGGAAATATTGTAAGGTATCTTTAATGTCTTGAAATTTCAAAGATTATTTTTTAGAATATCTAATAATTAATCATTATATGCTAGATACTATGTTATTACAGGCTTGCTTCAGTAATTATTTACTTAAATTTAGATTTTATGATATTAATTCTATTTTATAATAAATTACAGATATGATCTGAAATATATATGATGTACTGAAAATAAAGCATTTATTAAGAAAATATTGGCGCATAATTAAAGGTTTTATATTTAAAATAACTCGCTTTAAATACAATAAATTGACAAAATATACCTCTCTATCCAGTTTGTGTAAATATAATACATTAAATTTCCATTTTTCATAATAAAAAAGAATAATGGAAAATGGATTCTAAGGGACTGGATTATTAAGTTTAATTATTTTTGTTGTTGTTTCTTATCCCTCTAGGTAGACAGCGATATCTAGACTAAGTCCATGAACCCGTGTGTTCTCTTGGAAGGAGGGAAAGGGGGTAACTTCTGTTGTGATGGACCATCCGTAGGTATAAGTCTGATTTGGCTTTGTGTCGTTGAAGAAGGAGGGAAGTGCCTTCCAGGAGGACTTTTAGAGCAAACTATCCCGCATTTACGTGTCGTAAAGGTGAAAAACCTGAAAAACTCTCACCAGTTAGTCCGACTCACGAGGCAAGATGTTGAACATCACAAACGCCATCGAGTTTCCTCGGTTTTTTTTTTTTTTTGGTTTTTTTTTTTTTTTTTTATACAGTGTGTACAACAAAGGCTCCAGCGGGTTTGAACCTCAACCCTAATACTCACCAGTGGCGCACGTTGCCACTGAGCCACGAATCGGACTAATAATTTTTAATTTTTAAAAAAAATGATCAAAAACAGTACATTTTTCTTTATATATACACAAATGGATATGTGTGAGTTCATATCCATTTGTGTATATATATAAAGAAAGATTTATTGTTTTAGATCATTTTTTTTATGGTCGTAGATATAAAATAGATGCCTGATGGCCGAGTAACTAGCGCTCTGGAGATCGGTGGCACAGGTTTTGGGTTCCAATCTCGGCGGTGCCATGGATATTTGTACTCGTTAGGAATCCATCTTAAAACATAAATCTTGACATAATATAATTGTTGGGAGCAGGGCTGACAGCCCTACCCCGTAAAATGAAAACATCTCCTATCTCGAAATTTTCCAGCAGACAGACGCCCTTAGCCTACCATAAGGCTGTTGCGCCAATGAAGAAAAAGAAGGCGCTTTAAAAATATCCTCCCTAGAAAGGTCAAGAAACTTTCAACATTAATAATGTTAAAAAATAAGACAGATTACGTGCATAGACCATCTATATCAATGATGTCAAAAATAAACAGTCTCTTGATACATAATAAATCCTTTTACAAGCAATAAAATACCATAAAGTGAACCACAATAAATGCAACGACCCCTTCTGTTGGATATTACCATTGTTATAATAATCACTATTAAAGTCAAATATTATCTTCCCACGAATATCTATTATTAAGACGAAATTCATTAAAGGAGTCATTTGATATTCAAGCCTTCGTTTATTCGTCTTTTATCAACCGCTTTTGTGACAAACAATCTCTATTCCACATCATTATCTGAAATCACGATTTCCCTTGCAACGAAGATAATAGATTATGTTTCCAGCTATGACAATATCGCTGTATTTGTGACCGCACTTTTAATAAAAGATTATCTGGAGTTTTATTTTTCAACAATTATGCTTTTACTTTTTAACTCAAATGATCATTAAATTTATTATATGGATTTAACTTTTAAAATGGATGCAAAGTTCCAATTGTTGACGTTATTCTTTTGCTCAGAAAATGAATTACCGGAGCTTTCGTTTCTTTTTAAATCATTTTTATTGCTTTGCGTTTATTAATTCTGTTTATTGGAATTTAAATTCATTTTTTTTTTCCTTCGACTGTTATGTTTATAGAATGCGATTTTTTGTTTTTGTTTTGTACATTGATAGAACTCGTGTCTTACACTCAAGAGCCAAAACATTATGACCACCTGTCAATAACGAGTTGGCCCACCTTTGGCGCGAAACACAGCTTCAACACGCCTTGGCATGGATGCCACAAGTCCTTGGTATATGGCCGGTGACAGATTGTACCAGATGTTTAAGCAACGGTCACGCAAATCCGAGATATTGCGAATTGGTGGTCTTTGAACTCTGAGCTGCTGTCCCAGGACATCCCAAATGTGTTCTATCGGATTGATATCCGGTGAGTTAGGCGGCCAGGACATTAACTGGAATTCAGCATCATGTTCTTGTAACCACTCCAACACAATTTTAGCTTTGTGACAAGGGGCGCTGTGCTGTTGGAACATTCCATTTCCAGCTGGAAAAACAGAGGCCATGTAAGGGAGCAACTGGTCCGCAATGATGTTCAGATACCCTGTAGCATTCATGGTCTGCTCTACCACAACCACGGGTCCCAGAGAAGCCCAAGAGAACGTCCCCCAAAGCATAATACCGCGACCACCGGCCTATATATGACCTACTGTACATTGAGGGAGCAACTGTTCGTCTGCAAAACGGCGTATCCTGGCACGGCCATCGGCGTGATGAATGACAAACCGTGATTCATCTGACCAGGCAACTCTCTCCCACTCCCGGGCCAAGCGCAGGCGCAGTTGGCGATGACGCTTGGTCAGCAAAGGCACACGAGTGGGACATTTGCTGCGTAGCCCCATATCCAACAGTGTCCGCTGAACAGTGTGCTCCGATACTATTCTACCTCACCCTGCATTGTATTGGGCTGTCAGCTGAGCCACTGTCTGGCTCCGGTTTTGCTTCACCATGCGAGACAGTCTCCGACAACCTTTTTCTTTGATAGCGTGTGGACGTCCAACACCATGTCGTCTACTGCTGGTTTCACCGTCATTCCTCCACTTTGCATAAGTACTAACAACTGTAGATTGCGAACAACCCACGAGTCGTGCAGTTTCGGCAATACTTGTTCCGAGCCTTCGAGCCATTACAATCTGCCCTCTATCAAAGTCCGCAGCCTTTCCCATCACACACAGAAGTAAGTGAAAGAGCAGCAGTTAAATACCACTTACACCTGATCACGTGACTTCCACGTCATCCAGGCGAGTTCATTGCAAAATGTACGGGGGTCATAATGTTTTGACTCTTGAGTATGTATGCACAGCCATTGATGAGTGAGGAAAAGAGGATATCTCCTCCAGTGAGTTGTGAGGGCCAATTGGCAAGCGCTCCAGTCATTGGTACCACAGACTTCAAGTTCAAATCCTGGCGGAAGCCTGGATGGTTGTTAGTGGTTCGGAATCCACGTTAAACTGTAGGTCCCGGTTTATTTAGCCTAAAGTGTGCAAAAAATAACCGTAGAGCGACAAAAAAAACTCCAGTGAGTAAACCCCTCATGGGCCAATGTTTCTAGTTTTTTGAGGCCCAATGGCCAATTGGTTAGCTCTCCGCACAATTGTACTACAGCTTCAGGTTTAAATCCTGGAGGTGTCATGGATGTTTGTTAGTTTTTCGGAATCCACGTCAAACTGTAGGTACTGGTCTAATTAACCCAAAGTGTCCAATATATGGCCATAGAGAAACAAACCAAACCTCCAGTGAGAACTTAAACTGCCTCATAATTGCGTGTCGTATGAGAGAAAACAGGAAAACTTTCTGCTAAATAGTTTGGTCTCTAAATAAAAAACACACATACTACAGCGGACTATAAACACCAACAAATTTATTAAAAAAAACGCATTCTATCCATACACACATTTCTTGCTCGTTAAAGCAAATTCAAACCCATGCAGACGAGGAAGTTATAATTCCGTTGAACGCGTTGAAGACGAAGAGCCCTCTGGTCGACCATCCACCTCAACCGACGAAGGTCACGTCCAAAATATTAAAGATTTGGTTCTGGCAAATCGTCGATTTACAATTAGAGACCTTGCTGCTGATGTTAGAATTTCAAAAGGATCTGTTAATTTTATTTTGGGCCTCAAACGAATCAAATCTCGATTGGTACCGAAAACACTGAATGTGCCAGCTCACACTACATTGATTCTTCATGACTTTTTCGCCAAAAATTAAACCCATATCGTTCCACAATCACCATATTTACACAGGGCGACTTCTGTCTATTGCCTAAACTCAAAAGAGCACTCCGGGGACATCGTTGTGAGTCGGTCGAAGAAATTCAACGTGAATCACTGAGCTCTTTGAAGGCCATCCCTGCCGATGACCTTTTGGCATTTGAGGATTGGAAAAAAGTTGGCATAAGTGCATTGTGTCCGGAGAGGATTACTTTGAAGGCGATGAAATAAATTTGAAAGAATAAATAAAGAGTTTTTGAAAAAAAATAATTGGTCTTACTTTTGGGGCACAGTAGTAAATATTAACTTTTTTATTAATACATTAAAACGTATCCAGTTCCTAGATTTAATTTCTTTTTATCAAGATCTGCAAATCTTTCGGAAAAAAAGCCAGTTATATTTTTTTTAAAAAGTGATTATATACCGAGATGAGAAGCGGTCGGTGTCTCATCTAAAATGGATTAGATAAATATGTATTATAGTTTGATCGCCGAGCGTGTGGAAAACAGGCAAGTGGCCAAATAGGAAGGATACCAACAGAACGGCGTTGTAGGGGAGATATGTATATATTCGAAAGGGGTTTTAATTACAATAAAAATAATTTAATTTCAATAATTAAAATTTTAAATTACATAATATCAAAAGATGAAAAATGTCGGTTGTATCTAATTCTCAATGCGGGACGGACACCCCATTCAAATCTACTCAAGGATGGAGGAAAAAAGGTCAACTTCTGTCGTGATGGAACAGCCGTAGGTAAAAATCTGACTTGGATCCGAGTTGATGAATGACGGCAGAGCCTTTCAGGAGGACTTTTAAGGGAACAATTCCGCATTTGAGTATCGTATGGAAGAAAAAATGGACAACTCCCACTAGGTAGTCCGACTCACGAGGCACGATGTTGAATATTACAAACGCCATCGAGTCTTTTCGTTTTTTTGAAACACTATCTACAACAAAGCAGTCAGAGGATTGAACCTCAGTCCTAATGCTCACCAGCGGCACACGTTACCACTAAGCCGCGAGACGGGCAGATGAAAAATTCCGCAATAATTATTAAAAATGAAAAAATTGATGAAAAATTCCACACTAATTATTAAACGTTACCTTGCTACGCATATATTCGATTAGTACCCCTAACTAGTAATCGATTCGGGCATTTCCACTTTTAAAACGGATATTTTTAACTTACTATACACAATCGGTAGTCAATTATAGGTTCTCAGGGAATCCATATCAAAAGAAAAAGTCGCAATATTGATTTAAATAATAAAAAAAAACTTGTAATCAAAAATGTTGATTAGGTCTCAAGATTTTGACATCTTTATGCAGATCGATACCACTTCGGCGTGTCGACATTAAATATCTTCTCTTGAATAGTGTATTTACTAGAAGGATTTTCAGCAATAACATTCTCAGAAATTTGAAAACTGCTTTGGAGAAAACCCTTCCAATCAGTTAATATGATTGTCGATGCGAGATTAGCTATCCCAATCGCAATCAATAATTATTCAAAAGCACAAAGTACTACCAGAATGTCAATTATTTCCTCTTATTTATTAGTCTAACTTTCACTACATCTTCTTCTTCATTGACGCAACAGCCCCATGGTGTGGGAAGGCCGTCTGTCTGCTGGCAGATTTCGAGACAGGAGATTTTTTCTTTTTTTAAGAGCAGGGTTGTCAACGCCCCAACGCTCTACAGTCACATTAGACTGCGACCCACGATTTAAAATGGGTTCCGAACCACTACACACATCCATGGCACCGCCGGGACTGGAACCCGAAACCTATGGTACCGGGCGCACTCCTGAGCGGTAGCCACTCGGCCATTCAGGCCCCTTTTTTATGAGATGATTTCTACAATTTAATAAAATTTAAAATCTTAAAAAAGGGAAGAAAAAGGTGTTCAAGTACATTCATTTTCCTTTCTTCCATATTCTCCTTTTGGTAAAAAAATATTTTGTTTATCAAATCTAAATGCGGAATTATTGATTTCAGCAAACATTGATTTTCTCGGCATCTTTGTATAACATTACTTTTATTTTTATTTTCAACTATTCTTAATACGATAAAACTTAAAGATAGATATTTTTTTATAAAACTTTGATATTAGATTAAAATTTTTTAAAAAGATAGGCAAAGATTTCATAAAAGATTTTTTTAAAAATTGGTTTATTTTTCCCCAGATTTGATGGCTGGAGTTACATCAAGATATGAAAATATCGATTGGGAAACACTGCTTAATAACGTTAAACATTATTTTTCCCCGGATTTTACGGATTTCCAATATTATGATCTTCCTAATGTTTTTTTTTCCTAACGAAATTTACCGATAACTTAAAATTCGTCGTTTAATTTATTGAAGCCAGACAGTGCCGAATTTCTTTACTAAAATAATAAAGGCTGAATAAATTATTATCTTACTGCTTTTTATAATACAAGAAACTACGCAATTTCATTTTACTACATAATTCTACTGTTATAAACTATAATTCTACAATTGTAATTTATTACACAATTATATTGCACAATGCAAATCTACTACACAATTCCAATCTATTACTCAATGCAATTCCAATCTACTACATAATTTTATAACACAGTTCAAATCTACAACAAAGTTCTACTGCACAATTCTAATTTTTATACAATTTTATTGCAGATTTCAAATCTATTACATAGTTCTGCTGCTCAATTCCAATCTATTATACAATTCTATTGCTAACTCATAAAAATGTATCATTTTAACAATAGAGAGTTTTTGCATACCGTACGTTAGTTACCGTAGGACGTCCGTTAGCTTTTTCTCTCTAGCGCGCATGCTCAGTTTCCTTTGAGCATGCGCGCAAGGGAGAAAAAGCTAACGGACGTCCTACGGTAACTAACGTACGGTATGCAAAAACTCTCTAATGATAATTAACGCTACTACGATAAGAATACGCCAAAGTTATTCACTAATACGGCAATTGGTACTTACGTACTAACGGTACCTTGGGGACAATTAGTGAAAACGCGCCAACCGCCGCTACAGATTTGGCGGCTTTTAAGTGGCGCCAATCCACACTTAAAAAACAATCAAAACGCTTTCAAAATATTTTTATTCAAAACAATAAAATATATAAAACACTTCATTTAAAATCAAAACAATAAAATATATAAAACACTTCATTTAAAATCAAAACAAAAAAAATATATAAAACATTTCATTTAAAATCAAAACGATTTAAAAATGCCGACCACAACGACTTTTACGTTTAGTAAACAAACTTTCATCAATTTCCACAACGCAATCTGGTCCACCTACCTTTTTTTTTTTTTATTTTGTTTATTCACCATATCCAAGACACATAATTCACGCATGTAATTGTTCCAATCTATAACAGTTTTATCCAAGATATCAAGTTGCTTTTCACAAAATTTAATGGACGTCAACACCTCGCACCAGCAGTATTTGAATCTCAAAGCCATACGAAATGGAATTCTGCTTCCTTCAAACCAGTTGTCTTTTCGGAATCCCACACGATGAGTACACTGACTGAAATTACATTTCCAAAACTTACGTTCACCAAAATAAAGTTTCATGTCATGGGAATTGGGACATTTTCGTTGTTTTGGTAAAATATTTCGCTCCTGGAAAAATAAAATTGCATCGTGCTCCGTTGATGATGAATGAAGTGGTATATGGGGATGTGAAGCAACAAGGACTACAATCCCCAAATCACTATATATATGAACAGTTAGATTTTTCCTTGTTTTTAATATGTCACTCTCCACAACGCTCTACGATCGTGTTAGACCGGGACCTACGGTTTAAAGTGGATTCCGAACCACTACAAACATCCATGGCACCGCCGGGACTCAAACCCGAAACCTGTGGTACCGAGCACCAGAGCGTTAGCCACTCGGCCATTCAGGCCCATCGTGCCCTGTGTCTGGCAAATCCCAAATACGCATTTTCGTATCACAACAATATGACGTCGAAACTCCACTGAAAAACCGCCAAATCTGCAGGGGTTCTATTGGCGACACTTAAAAACGCCAAGTCTGTCGCCAAGGTACCGTTAGTACGTAAGTACATGATAATTAACGCTATTACGATAAGAATACGCCAAAGTTATTCACTAATACGGCAATTTTTTTTTTCTATTTTATCAAAAAGTATTTTATGTTTACGAAACCGAAGTCGAATAATAAAACAATATTAATAAAAAAATAAGAAAACAGAATCCAGAGAATAACTTACATTTTATTCTGATATATCCTTTATATGAGACGAAAATAATATTTTTATTGCCTCTCTAAAACCTGCCCTTGCATGGACATATTAAATAAATGATAAACGTAAGAACCACACAAAACCACAGAAAAAAATTAATGAGTTCTAGCTGCCTTTTCTTCCGTTCTAAACTAACTAATATTCTAAAATTAAAAAGTTGCAACTTTTAGCGCGAATTCAAATAACGGTTGCCACAAAATCTGAGCTATGCCAACAGCATTAAAAAAAATATCATATAACTGCACAAAAATTTAATACATTTGAGAGGTGTTTTCGCCTTGAACTAACGTTCTTAAAATAAAAAGTAACATTTTTTTGCGTGAATTCAAATAACTGTTTTCACAAAACCTTAACTATGTCAACAGCATTAAAAGAAAATAATTATTTGATAATCGAATATAAGTTATTATTAAAGTTAAAAAAATCGTTTTCTGTTGTTGTTTTGTATTTTCATGAGTGGCAACTTCAGAAAAGTTTATATTCTGTATCAGTGGCCGAAATACGTTATAAAAAGGGTCCTGAATGACCGAGTGGCTAGCGCTCTGGCGCTCGGTACCACGGGTTCGAGTCCCGGCGGTGCCATGGATGTTTGTAGTGGTTCGGACTCCACTTTAAACCGTAGGTCCCGGTCTAACACGATCGTAGAGAGTTGTGGAGAGTGACATATTAAAAATAAGGAAAAACTAACTGTTCATATATCTAGTGATTAGGGGATTATAGTCCTTGTTGCTTCACATCCCCATATACCACTTCATTCATCATCATCATTATACGTTATAAAAACAATCTCATAATCAATAATTTATCGGATTAATTATTTAAAAGAATATATATTTATGTTCTTAATTACTATGAATAAAAATTCTGAAAATAACTATCAAAGTAGCAATAAAATAGTCGTTATATTGTTCTTAAAAAGAAGAAGTTAAGAATTCCTCTAATTACAGTAACTGTAACACTTAATTTACTCTAAATTAATTCTAATTACTGTAACCCTAAAGAAATTGATGAAATATTTCGGGTTGCAAGATTGGCGACTTTCTCAGGGATACAGCATTTTTGTTTTCAACCGTTCTTTTAATTATTTGAAGAAAATATTTCAAAAATTAAATGACAAGTGTGTAAAATGTTATTACAAAAGTACATGTAAATATGTAAATAATTGTTTCTTTCTAGTTAATTATTTTTTAATTGTTTAATTGATCTTATTTATTGCACTCACGTACTTTTAGTATGTAAATGCACGCCAAATGCGTGATGTCAAAGACAAAAAAAAAACCTTCAGTTGGCAAATTTGGTAACTAGATTGATGGGCTGTTTGGTTATAATGGCGTCAGCTATTTCTTTGGAAAAAATATCACGCAACACCGATATCATTTTGGGGTCCTGCGTTCGTGAGTTGATGTTAAAAATTAGTTGAGTCTCTGCTGTCGTGCGTTGGCGTATTTATTGATGAGATTTTTTCTACCTACAAATACACTCATGTCCAAAAAAAAAGGATAATGAAGTTCAGGCAAAGAAAGAGACAGAAGCAAAACAAATTTGACTTATTTGTAAAGTCTATTTATTAAACAAAAGGTAAAGAGCAAAAAAGATGCTATATGTTTGACATAATTAATAAAAATTTTACTCACTATTTTATTACAATTACTCACTATTACTATTATTATTTTTATTTTACTCACTATTACTATTTTATTTACTTTTAAAAATTTTACTCCCTAGAGCAAATTTCAAAAAAGAACCTATTTACAAAAACAGTATAACATGGTTAGTAGGATGGTTAATATGAGATTATGTCTCTCCCCAGACATTTGATGCAACCCTCCGAAGTTCCAGTTGACAGGTGGGGGGGTTGACGGGCTGCAATTCGTCGGCCAAGCATATCCCACACATGCTCTATTGGATTCAAGGCCGGTGAGTATGCTGGCCAATCCATACGGGTGATATCCTCCAATTGAAGGCATTCGTCTACAATGTTTGCACGGTGAGGACGGGCGTTGTCATCCATAAACAGAAATTCAGCACCCATGGCACCCCGAAACAAACGTACATGTTGTTCCAGAATGACATCCCGATAGATGTGGCCTGTCATCGTTACACTCTGAACATGCAGGTCACTTCTGGAACCAAGAATAATTCCTCCCCAAACGAGCCATCCTGCACCACACCTGTAATGGTGTTTTCTTGGTGGTAACGGGTACCTGGCGCTCTCCATATGAAAGTCCGGCGAGAATCAGACTGCAAACTAAACCTGGACTCGTCGGAAAACATCACACCAGACCACTGTTGCGGTGTCCACAATGCATGCTCTCTACTCTAGGTTAATCGCAGGCGACAGTGAGTTGCGGTAAGTGGAATGCATATGACAGGCCTACGAGCATATAGACCAATGTGCCCTAAGCGTCTGTACACGGTCTGCCTTGAAACTATCGTACCGGTAGCTGAAAAGAGCGGACGAGACAGGTCTGATGCTGGGCTGCTTCTGTTTCTTTGGGCAGTAACTGCTAAATACAGGTCCTCATTCGGCGTTGTAACTCGGGGGTGGCCTGTGCTAAAACATCAACTCACATTACCATCATCTTGGAATCGTTGCCAAAGCCTGGAGATGACACTTTGGGCGATTTCAAGTTCCTCGGATACTTCCAGCTGGGTAAGTCCATATTCCATTCGTCCGATAATTCTACCACGTAAAAAATCATCCAAATGCTTCCTTTGTGCCATAACTATGCGGTTATTGCACTGAAAGGCTTTTAAAGCGCTTGTGAACAATTTTACTTCTTTGCCACCATTCCTTATATACCCCTCTCTTACACTCTCGTCATTGTGACGTACTATCCGCGCCATCTGGTGGTTTCCTGTAATTTGTATATTCTTCTTCAAGATGTGTGTGATAATTCTACAGAGGAAATTTTTATTTTAGAGTTCAATTTCTGTGTGATTCTGAATTATCCTTAATTTATGGACATGAGTGTACATGGACATTGTTTTGAGGAGTAAGATCATTTGCTTGACTGATTGACTAATCGCTTTCAATATTGTTTAAATCTCTTTCACGGGCTTTTTTTTTTATCTGCTTTCACGAGCTTTTTTTAAATTTCCTTGAAGAGTTTTATTATGCATAATATTTATTAGCAAAAAAAATTGAGTAATTATTAAATAATTTAGTAAAAAATTAGTGCAAAAGAAAAATTACGTATAATTGTTCAAAAATAATCGTGTGGTGAAAGCATAGATAGTTTTATTTCAAAGTGAAAATGAGATTTTTCAAGAAAAGAAAATTGTTTGGAATTCTACAGTTTTTTACTTTTTAAAATTGCTGTTATGTGTTTTGTTCTTACATTAAATTCTAAATTTTATACGTAGCCTGTATATCGGCCCATCCAGTTACAATTTTTTTTTTTTCCTTTTATTATTATTATCCTTTTTTTTTTTTTTTTTTTTTGCCATTATTTTGTGAATATTTTTATGTTTGTTATTCGTGCTTGTCGTCTTTCTTGAATTCTTGAATTTTCTCAAAAAAATTCTTTCTTGAATTTTCTTTAGTCAAAAACTTCTGTAGAGAATTGCCACCCCAACAAAATAAAAACAAGCCATAATATTATTATGGATTGTTTTTTACTTTGTCTGAAATACTTGTTTTTTACTTTGTCTGGGTTTGTCTTTTTATATTATTGTCTGGAATTACAGCCATTATTGTCTGGAATTGCAGCCATTATTGTCGCATTTCCAAAACATCCTCAGGAAAAAACAAATGCAAAGTTTTGTGCACCTTTTACTAAATATCAATTGTGGTGATTCTCAACCCTAAAATAACGAAAACAGACACAAAAGAGAAAATTAAATGTGATAAATTTTTGTTTATGTGTCTATTTCTTATAACAATTTTTATTTTATTACTTAGTTTAAATTATTTTATATAAGTTTGACAATAACTATAGGATATTAGTTCTATAGCAACGGATTAGCAATTTTCTTTTTATTTCTTATGGGAAAAGTATTAATCTGTTTCCTTGAAAAAAATATGCATTATGCAGAAATTGTAGAAAAAGTACACAGAAATTGTAGGATTGTAGGAAAAGTATACAGAAATTGTAGTGTTGTAGGAAAAGTATACAGAAATTGTAGGGTTGTAGGAAAAGTACACAGAAATTGTAGGATTGCAGGAAAAGTATACAGAAATTGTATGATTGTAGGAAAAGTATACAGAAATTGTAGGATTGTAGGAAAAGTATACAGAAATTGTAGGATTGTAGGAAAAGTATACAGAAATTGTAGGATTGTAGGAAAAGTACACAGAAATTGTAGGATTGTAGGAAAAGTATGCAGAAATTGTAGGATTGTAGGAAAAGTATACAGAAATTGTAGGATTGTAGGAAAAGTACACAGAAATTGTAGGATTGTAGGAAAAGTATACAGAAATTGTAGGATTGTAGGAAAAGTATACAGAAATTGTAGGATTGTAGGAAAAGTATACAGAAATTGTAGGATTGTAGGAAAAGTACACAGAAATTGTATGATTGTAGGAAAAGTATACAGAAATTGTAGGATTGTAGGAAAAGTATACAGAAATTGTAGGATTGTAGGAAAAGTATACAGAAATTGTAGGATTGTAGGAAAAGTATGCAGAAATTGTAGGATGGAAGATAAATAAAAGCAACGACAAAATAATGAGAATATACAAGAAAACTGGACGTGCAATTAAAGTGGAAAGTGGCCAAATAATCAGATAGGCATCAGAATTTCAAAAGTACGTAATTGTTTTAAAAAGTTAACTAAAATATGGCGTTCAAGTAGTTTAATGTTAAAGACAAAAATCAACAAATATTTAATTCAATTTTTAAAAAACATACTTTTATATGGAACCGAAAGATGGACAAATAAAAAGAAAAATTAAACAGTTGACGAAATAGATGTTTTAGAAAAAAATTTTTAAAAATATTGAGCTGAAATATTATCGAACTTTAATCTTTATAATAAAAGCCTATTTAGATGAGAGCCCGATTCGAATCTAGTCACCCTGAGTGATCTCGCTCCGATGGTCTCCGTTTGACCGCGAGAAACAAGCCACGTTATCTGGCAGTGAGTGACAGCTGATCATAAATGAGATCTTTTGATGTATGGAAAAAATCGATTCTTCCTGGCAAGAGCTCAAAAGACATGATTTTCTGCCAAACCGATTTTTATATGGTTGGCGAAAACCATTCTCTTTTACGCTCTCATCTGGACGGGCTTAAAAGAAAACAAGAGCAGCTCTAACGTGGATTCCGAACCATTGATAAACACCCATGCCATAGCCAAGATTCGAACCTGAAGCCTGCGTTACCACAGGTCAGAGCTCTAGCTGATTGGTCATCAGACCGCTCACAAACAGAAGAAGTGGCATATACTAAGAATGAACTAACTCCCCGTCAATGCAGTCCTTGTAGGACCATGGCCGTCTGCCAACTGGCAGATTCCAAAACAGGAGATGTTTTCTTTTTACATTGTCTTCTTACTAGGCTTCACATTACGCCCAACGCTCTACAGTCATATAATATTGGAACCTACAGTTTACAGTGGATTCCGAACCACTACGGACCCGAAATCTGTAGCATCGAGCGCCAGAGAACAAGTCACTCATGGCTGCCGGAAGATACAAGGAAAAGAGGAAGACCCATGTTAATATGGTTTGGTTTGTCGCTCTACGGTCATTTTTGCACACTTTAGGCTAATTAGACAGCCACTTAAGTTTAAGGTGGATTCCAAACCACTAATGAGCATCCATGCCTCCCATGTTAACATGAACACGAATGGTAGAAAAGGAGAAGAATCAGCAGGGGTGAGCGAGTTGGTTAGAAGTAAGATCGTTTGTTGCTGACATGGCACAATATTCTGAGGGCCTTATGCACCAATGAGCACAAAGAGAATAGATAAGGTAGATTAGGTCTTGTAGGAAAAAATCGTTTTGTACACCTCTATGTTTGGTTTAAATCCAAGAATCTAGAAAGGATTAAAGACTTATACCGAGATACTACATTAAACAAAACGAAATCAAAGGAAAAAGACTTTCTTCATTTACAAATATTTATTCCTGAAGAGAATAAACAAAAAAATTGGAACACACTTATACATACAAAAAAATGCCCTTGAAAAAAAATCAGAAATCTCTATGTCTTCTCTACAAAAAAGAAATTCGATATTACGATTGCAGCATGATTCATTATTAGAAAACGTCAATTTACTAAGCACAGAAAAACGAAAAGCCAACAGTCATCAACGTTGAATTACGTCGTGTGTAAGTCATCTTCTCGACATATAAAAGACATTTTTCATGGTATTGGGGGAAATAAATGAACATCCATAATGCATAATGTGATGGATCATTGGAAATTGACTCGCTAAACCTATCGGAAGAGGGCGTAAGAAAGGTTATTCCGATTATTTAAATGACTAATGTACTGTGGAAAGGCTAATTGCGTGTCTGGATCACCAAGATGGTGGCTTCGCATGATAAGTCCACATAATTACACGTTTTGTATGCAAAGATAAACATCGATAAGAATAGAATAAAAGTGAGAATCGTGAGAATAGAATAAAATAAAATTTCGATAAAAAAAATAAGTGAGTTTTGTGTAAGATTGGATGATGAGGTTGACTGTAATGAATGGATATGCTATGTTAATTCGAGAAAAGTAGGGAAAGAATTTGAAATGTAAAAATTATTTTTCGATTTCTAATCTTTAAATATCGTTTAAAAATGGATTTTATTTTAATTTTGTTTTAAATGAATGATTTTTGACCTGATGACAAGATTTGGTTTATTACCCTACGATCCATTTTTGCACACTAGGGCTAATTACAACAGGACCTACGGTTTAAAGTGGATTCAGAACAACTCACAAATACCCATGCCATTGTCAGGATTTCAACCTGAAGCCTGTGGTAACAACGGCCAGAGCGATAGCTAATTGGCCATCAGGTCGCATAAATCCAACGCTATAGAAAAGATTAAAGACTTGTACTTAGGTACTACAGTAAAGAAAACGCAATCAAAGTGGGAGAAATTTCATCATTTGCAAAAATTTATTCCCGAAGCAGTTAAACAAAAAATTGGACGAGACTTGTTAGATACAAAAAAAATGGCCTTTAACAAAATCAGAAATCTCTATGTTCTCTATAAAAAAGAAATTCGATATTACGAGTGCAGCCCGATACATTATTAGAAAACGTCAATTTACTAGTCCCAGAAAACGAAAAGTCAACAGTCATCATATTTGAATTGCGTCGTACGTAAGTCATCTTCTCGACATATAAAAAGACATTTTTCATGGTATTGGGGGAAACAAATGAACATCCATAATGCAGAATGCGATGGATCATTGAAAATTGACTCGCTCAACCTTTCGGAAGAGTGCGCAGGAAAGGTTATACCGATTATTTAAATGTCCAATGTACGATGGAAAGGCTGATTGCGTGTCTGGATCACCATGATGGTGGCTTCGCATGACACGTCTAGATAATTCCTCGTTTTGTGTGCTTTTCATGTAAAGATAAACATCGATAAGCATTCGTCTGTCGTGAGATTAAAATAAAATTTCGATAAACTAAATAAATGTGTTTGTGGGAAATAAATTAGTTTTGTGTAAGTTTGGATGATGAGGTTGAGTGTAATGAATGGATATGCTATGTTAATTCGAGAAAGTTTTTAAAATGTAAATTTATTTTCCTATTACGAATCATTAAATATCATTTAAGAATGGATTAAATTTTAATACTTTTTTTTTTATTTAAATGGATGATTTTGAAGTGAAATGAAAATGAATAAAAAGGTTTTTAAAACATGGAAATCAATTTTCTTAAATTTTTCATTTAATATTTTGTCTCTCTGTGTGTACGTGTGTGAAATTCAGAAATGTAGGAAGAATTGAATAATGGCGAGATAAATAATAGGGCAGAATATTTAAATCTCAAAAATAATTTATAATAAATATATTGTTGGGTAAGATATAAATATTTGACCAGCGCACTAGCAAAAGGTGCCTCAAGTTTCGGGTTCGAATCGTGGAGGTAGCATGGATGTTTGTAAGTGGTTCGGAATCCATGTTAAAGAGTAGGTCTCGATCTAGTTAGCCTAAAGTGTGTAAAAAATAATCATAAAGCGACAAACCAAATCTTCCTTTAATTGTCTCATAGTAAGCAATATTTTTTAAATTTTATTCTGTAATTTAATTTTTATTTAAATAATTACATTTAATGCAAATTTTCTAATTAATTTAAGATGTGGAGGCTTAGTGGTACTTAATATCACATTGAAACTCCGTAATCGGTACGCCCGTTGCCCCTGCGCAAGACTGCATAAGATGCCACAGTAGACTGAGGACCTTATATGCCACTAACCACGAAGAGAAGATATACACTCATGTCCATAAATTAAGGATAATTCAGAATCACACAGAAATTGAACTCTAAAATAAAAATTTCACCTGTAGAATTATCACACACATCTTGAAGAAGAATATGCAAATTACAGGAAACCACCAGATGGCGCGGATAGTACGTCACAATGACGAGAGTGTAAGAGAGGGGTATATAAGGAATGGTGGCAAAGAAGTAAAATTGTTCACAAGCGCTTTAAAAGCCTTTCAGTGCAATAACCGCATAGTTATGGCACAAAGGAAGCATTTGGATGATTTTTTACGTGGTAGAATTGTCAGACGACTGGAATGTGGACGTACCCAGCTGGAAATATCCGAGGAACTTGGAATCGCCGAGAGTGTCATCTCCAGGCTTTGGCAACGATTCCAAGATGATGGTAATTTGAGTAGATGGTATAGCACAGGTCGCCCCCGAGTTACAACGCCGAATGAGGACCGGTATTTAGCAGTTACTGCCAAAAGAAACAGACGGAACCCAGCATCAGACCTGTCTCATCAGCTCTCTTCAGCTATCGGTACGACAGTTTCAAGGCAGACCGTGTACAGACGCTCAGGGCACATTGGTCTATGCTCGTAGGCCTGTCAGATGTGTTTCACTTACCGCTACTCACTGTCGCCTGCGATTAACCTGGAGTAGAGAGCATGCATTGTGGACACCGCAACAGTGGTCTTGTGGGATGTTTTCCGACGAGTCCAGGTTTAGTTTCCAGTCTGATTCTCGCCGGACTTTCATATGGAGAGCGCCAGGTACCCGTTACCACCAAGAGAACACCATTGAACGACACCGTTACGGTGGTGCAGGATGGCTCGTTTGGGGAGGAATTATTCTTGGTTCCAGAACTGACCTGCATGTTCAGAGTGTAACGATGACAGGCCACATCTATCAGGATGTCATTCTGGAACAACATGTACGTTTGTTTCGGAGCGCCATGGGTGCTGAATTTCTGTTTATGGATGACAACGCCCGTCCTCACCGTGCAGACATTGTAGACGAATGCCTTCAATAGGAGGATATCACCCTTATGGATTGGCCAGCATACTCACCGGACTTGAATCCAATAGAGCATATGTGGGATATGCTTGGCCGACGAATTGCAGCCCGTCAACTCCCTCCCACCTGTCAACCGGAACTTCGGAGGGCATTGTTTGATGAGTGGTGTAATATTCCCCAAGATCAGATTGATAATTTGATACTCAGCATGCCTAGGCGTTGTAAGGCCTGTATTGCATCGTCCGGGAGACATACTCCATATTAATCATCATACTAACCATGTTATGTTTTTTGTAAATAGGTTCTTTTTTGAAATTTGCTCCAGGGAGTAAAAATCGCATTTTTTATTAATTATGTCAAACATATAGCATCTTTTTTGCTCTTTATCTTTTGTTTAATAAATAGACTTTACAAATAAGTCAAATTTGTTTTGCTTCTGTCTCTTTCTTTGCCTGAACTTCATTATCTTTAATTTATGGACATGAGTGTATTATAGAGCACATAGATACGATAGATTAAGTCTTATAGGAAGAATTCGTTTGGTACATCCCTATGTTTGGTATAAATCCAAGAGTCTAGAAAGGATTACAGAGGTACTAGACACATTAGAGAGGAAAGAATCTAGAAAGGATTACAGAGGTGCCATTGTAAACAAAACGTAATCAAAAGAAAAAATTTCACTCGCAAATATTTATTCCTGAAGAGATTAAACAAAAATTGGATGAGACTTATTAGATACAAAAAAAAAAATGCTCTTGAAAAAAAATCAGAAATCTCTATGTCTTCTCTACAAAAAAGAAATTCGATATTACGATTGCAGCATGATTCATCATTAGAAAACGTCAATTTGCTAGGCACAGAAAACGAAAAGTCAACAGTCATCAGCGTTGAATTGCGTCGTGTGAAAGTCATCTTCGACATATAAAAAGACATTTTTCATGGTATTGGGGAAAACAAGTGAATATCCATAATGCAGAATGCGATGGATCATTGAAAATTGACTCGCTAAACCTTTCGGAAGAGTGCGTAGGAAAGGTTATCCCGATTATTTAAATCATCAATGTACATTGGAAAGGCTGATTGCGTGTCTGGATCACCATGTGGTGGCTTCGCATGACACGTCTAGATAATTCCTCGTTTTGTGTGCGTTCGATGTAAAGATAAACATCGATAGGCATTCGTCTGTCTTGAAATTAAAATAAAATTTCGATAAACTAAATAAATGAGTTTGCAGGGAAATAAATGGGTTTTGTGTAAAGTTTGGATGATGAGGTTGAGTGGAATGAAATGAACGGATATGCTATGAATGCAAAGAAAGATTTTAAAACGTAAAATTATTTTCCTATTACGAATCTTTAAATATCATTTAAAACTCGATTATATTTTAATATATTTTTTTATGATTTTGAAATGAAATGGAAATGCAAAATCAATCAAATGGGAATCAAATGAAATAAAAAATAAAAAAAATTGAATGGAATTTCCAATCAATGGAAATAAGTAAAACGACTTTTAAAAAATGGAAATCATTTTTTTTTCCCCAATTTTTCAGTTAATTTGTGCGTGTATGTGAAATTAAGAAATTCAAGAAGTGTTGAATATTAATCAGATAAATTATACTGCAGGATATTTTAATTTCAAGAATAATTTATAATAATTGCGTTATATGGTAAGATATAAATATTTATAATTAGATGAAACTGGAGGAATTTGTTAGTTAGAATTTTAGACTGCTGAATTGAGGGAGTTGAGTTCAAAATCCAAGGAGGCAGAGTAGACGAAAATTCAAATAGATACAATAAATCTGTAATCCAGAAAGTTCCTCCTATTTATGAATGAGGAGAATGTAGGTGCAAAAATCCGACATGTCATTATTGAACTTCTGAATCGAATGAGTATATATCATATCCTGATGCCCCATTATCTTTTGCGCGACTCGTAGCTCAATGGCAACGCGCACCACTGGTGATCATTGGGACTGAGGTTCCTTCCGCTGGCTGCTTTATTGTAGACACTGTTTCTAAAAACGTGGCGAATTGACGGTGTTTGGGATGTTCAACATCTTGCTTCGTTATTCGGATTACCTGGTGGTGGTTTAGTGGTTTTCTCCTACATGATACGCACATGCGGGGTAGTTCTCCACTTAAGAGTCCTTCCGGAAGACGGCACTGTCCTCCTTTAGCGACACGGAGCCAAGTCTGACTTCTACCTACGGGACATAACAGAACTGTCCTTTTTCCTCCATCCATGAGTAGGTTACTCATGGGATGTCCATCCCGCATTGCAGGACACTAAGGATTAGACACAACATTATTTCTTTCTTTCTTTTCTTATTCATTACTTCATTATTTCTTATACTACGTAATTTGCATGATAATTTATTTATCTTTAACAGTGCAATCGCAATTTTTCTAATTTTAACTTAATTGTTGAAAAACAGTGATTTTTTTTAAATCGCAAAAGTGGTTTTTATTTATTCATTTATTTATTTATCTTTACGAAGACATGGTTATTTTTACAAATCACAACTTTTCTACTTCACGAGGAGCAATTGTAATGCTTTCAGTCGAATTAACAAACATTTCACATATGCATCTAAGTGTTCGTTAAATCAAGGAATTAAAAATTAACTTTTGGTAACCTCATATCCACGATTAACACGGCATAAAGTATAAATAACTGAAATTTATATATTTAATTAATAAATATACAAACGATTGGAGAATCGTTTAATTCTCATCGGACCACCCGAAAATAATCTTGTAGTATATCACGAATAAATGATACAACGATATCCAAAGGCAATAAGATGTCAGGAGTCATCACAATAGATCTGAGATAAGTCAAAAAATAATCAGAAGAGTGATATTCTTATGGATGGCAGAGATCGAATGGGATTCTTCATAAATCCTTTGCTCTTCCAGATGTGTTAAGGAATAATCTCTGACAAGTGCATCTTTTATGTCATCAACTTCTTCCAATATCGCAATTGATCTTTCTAATATTAGTATTATAGTGGCCCTATCATAAATACAATAACTATTGCAGCGACGTCTTACATTCTGTACGTGGCAGAATTGACAACTTGATTCAAAGAGTTAGTCGATAATGATAGTTATTTTTCTTTACGTATCTGATCACTTTATGCCAGTATTCAGTTACATTCATCGAATGAGAAGGCTGGGTAAAATGGTCGAATCATATCTATAAATAGTGCCGTTGGGTGCTATTTCGTTACATAAATTCGGCCCAATTTCCCTTAAGAAGACTTGTTGTTGTGACTAATCCTTAGTGTTCAGACAGCGGGGAACGGACACCTCACGAGTAATTTACTCATGGATGGAAGGAAAGAGGGCAGCTTCTGTTGTGATAGAGCTAGTTGTGAAGGCTTCGTGTCGCAGAAGGAGGACAGTGCCTTCCGGGACAGCTTTTTAGGGGGCAACTAGCCTGCATTTGCGTATCGTAATTGAGAAAATCCGAAAAACTCTCACAAGGTAGTCTGTCTCACGAGACAAGAGGCTGAACATCACAAACGCCATCGAGGCTCCTCGATTTTTAAAAGTGTCTACAACAAAGTCGCCAGCAGATGGAACCTCAGCCCTAATGCTCATCAGCGGTGCACGTTGCCACTGAGCCACGAGTGAGGTTTCATCATTATAGTTATAAATGATTTCAAGATAAAATGCTAGGCATTCTAAAACAATGTGCGTTTAATAATTAACAATATTTGAATATGACAAATTAGCAAAGCATTTATTGAAACTCGCATTCAAGGATTCAGAAGTAATATTAAGTGTTTGCAATTATTTTAGCAGTAATTTTCAAATCTTTACTAAAATCTCAAGAAAATGTATATAAAACAAATTAAAATCAACATTATGATTTTCTATATGAAAAAAAAAATTTTTTTTAACTAAATTTTAAAATTACGGAAAATAGCTTATTATTACTAATGCACTATTTTTCCAATTATTTTCCAAAAATTATTTTTTTTTATAGAAATTCTTAGAAGTGCTATTATTATAAAACAAATAAAATAAGTATAAGTATTTTGTTAAGTTTGAATTCTGTTCAAGTCCAATGTTTTAAAATAAAGAAAATAAAAAATTTAATTTCAAAAGCAAACAATTATTATTCCACACATCTATCAACCAAAATATTTAAACTCTTCACTGACTCAATGTCTACTTTACAGGCTCTTAATAAAGATATTTCGAGTATAATCTTGAATATTATATCTCTTTTATAACAAATCCACTGCCTGCACATGTGTATCCTGCAATGGATTCCTGCTCATGTGGATTTTGAATTCAATTAAAATACAGATTCTTTGCAGAAGAATGGCAGAAATCTGGATCAGATTGCCATTCCTACTTCCCTTGCAGATGCAAATGCCTTGGCAAAATCTAAACTTATAATTCCTTCTAAGATTAAAACTAAATACCAAATTACAGAACTAAATGTTGACAGAGAAATAGCTACTACTCTAAGCACCCCACAGTATGCAATTTTCTGCTGATGGTGTTAAAAAGTACCAAAAATGCAGCATCTGCCGTGATGTCGAGCTTACTCCTCATCATGTCCTTGACTGCCCAGCTGTTGCAACCACCATGCATTGTCTAGACAATCCTTCGAAAGAGGATTTATACTCTGCGTTGGCAATCAACATAGCCAATTTTATTCGGGAACGTCACAATATTTGGTTTTCTTGTACTCTTCACAGGATACAACAAGAAAATATTAAAATCGTTTTTCCAGTAAATATAGGTCTTTAAAAAGCAGTCTTAAAAATACCATAAAGAGGCACTCATGCTTTCAAATAGCTGCTGCTGCTGCTTTTCATGCTGACATCATAGGTAGCTTATTTCAAGCATGATTTTAATAAAATTCTTGTTTAATTATAAATTATTTTCTAAAATTCTATGCCCAATTTTTCAAAATTTGTTGTCTATGCTCATATTGGTTTCTGCATGTTTCTCTTCAGCAAAACTTTGCAAAGGGATCGAGAGCTTTTCTATTCACATAGCATTATGAAAGTCAGTCCACTATTCAGGATCTTGTGTGTATATGTACCCACAGTAAGCATTTATACAATTTACTCACATTTAACATAGGCAAACAAATAAGATGACAGCTCTGTCATCCTACTGACAAAGTAGGCTGTGTGTTTTTATGCATTCATCTCATTATTCAATTAATTTTACCCATCAGTCAATGTATCAGCATAAACAAACCACCCTCAATGGCCTTTGATAGGCTAGTATTTGTATTAGGCTGGACTAAATATTTCACTTGTCTAGAACAACCTTTTATACCTGTTTAATGCATACAGAAACAGGTTACAAATCACAACTTACAAAATCTGTTTTGCATTCTATTCTTTTGAAGAAATCTTATGTTTTAATGAAACAAATTACTGCTTGGTAGAGAACAATCCAATGCATTTATCTATCACAAAAGTCACCCCCATCTATTACACTGACCTTGCAGACAGTCTTGTCTGCATAACACACATGATTTTAATGCTTCAACTGACTGTTAACTTGATAAATTAATGTCTTTGCACCCAGCTTTCACAAATAAAACAACATTATTTGCCAAATTAGTAATATGTCAATATATTTTTAATTGGAGTACAAAAAAGTATATCTTTATAGTAGTAAAAATCTTTATCTTAGTAAAAAGTTTTATCTTTATAGTAGTAAAGTATATCTAAATCTAAAAAAATTAATTTATTAATGTTTTTCAAAGTTTTGTGATATTTATGCGATCATAATATAGGTATTAAGTTTTAATAAAGTTATGGTTATATTTATTAGTAAAACATTGTTACAATTAAAAATAAATTCAATAGCAATTACATACATGTTTGTACTATGTTTAATGGATTGTTTAACATTTAAAACATGCAGCATTTATTTGAGTAAAATAGTCTTCTTCAAAGCATAATAATATAAGACCAGATAAACTTGCTTGTATAATCTAATTTTCAAAGTTATTATGATTTTTGTATTTTGTACAGCATTTAAAAAAATGACATTGGTTCATAATTAATACTGAATAGCCACAAATCTATAAAGAGCCTGAAAATCAAAAATCTATGTCTGGGACCATTATCAGCTTTTAATGAAAACTTTATACTAAGTTAAGTACTAATGTAATATTAACATAGTATTATTATATTATTTTAAGTATTTCATGTAATTCTTTTATAGTTCTTGACAAAAAAAAAAAAAAAAAA